>JAHREE010000332.1:2132757-2349938 GCA_033628505.1 Tringa tobata | reverse complement strand
TACAGCTCTGAAGAAAATGCCTTAATAGGCTTTAAGAGAAGGCCCCTGTAGTTCTGCAGCAAAAACTTTTAGCCTTCTCCCTTCAAGCGGAAGGGAAGAACTGTGTATATCATTAATCATGCTTTTAGCACTTGTTTCTTCACAGTTTAGGACACTGATAAAGTCCAAATTTGGATACAGTTTTATGTTCTAGATGACTAAAGCTGTGTGGTTTTAATCTTCTTTTTGCCTTTTTGAAACAAAGCTTTGTCAGACAGGTCCCTATTCACCATCAGTCAGTGTAGCTCTGGAATCAGCAGACTAGTACCACTCCCGTGGGTTTTTTTGACAGGATTGTTTCTCAGAAGGGGAACTTCACAGTTGAATGGGGTTGTTGTTTCTCATGGGAAATGTCCTGTGAGGAGAGGGAGGGAAAATAAAACCTTAGGTGTTAACTTAAGTACCAGATTTGATATTTGAATGATTAAAACTTGCGTTTTGTGTTCTCACCCTTCTCATCGGTGATGAACCTTTCCAGGGAGAAACTGGCATGAAGTGAAGCACGTCGGAATAGCAGAACTGCAACTTGTATGTTTACATGCACGTGAAAGAGAACAGGACAGTCTCCAAGTGATGGTGCCGGTACCTGTGCACATGTCGTTAAGCCATGAGAGGTGAGGATGTGATCAGTGTTCGGCTCACATTACCAGTAAGATAAAATTAAGAACAGATCCTATTTAACAGGCTGCTGCTGACTTGGTTGGGAGGGGGAGGAAACAAAGCAGCATCAGAGGAAAGAGGTATCTCAGCCTGTGAGCAGAATTATTTTGGTTGCTGTGAACATACATGCAAAGCTGATATTTCTTTAATTTTCTAAGCTGCATCAGTCTCTGCTTTTCTCTCTCTAAAAGTGGTACAACTTTGATGTCAGCTTCCCACAGCAACTGGCTCCTTCTGCTGATAAACACTTCACATTGTTTAGAAGTTGCATGTGCCCTAGGAGATAACAATGGATATCAAAGTATGTGTTTGAGAGACAAGGTTAGAATACAAGACCTTCACAGTTTATGTTTTGAACATTCTTGCGCTGCTTTTTTGTAGTCTGGGAAATCTAGCAATATTCTTTGTGTCACTGGGCTTTAAAGTACCTAGAAGAAAATAAATCTTCTCGGACCTGTCTATGACTAAACATTTTTTTTTATTGTCGATTCTATGGAGTGTTTGGTTTGCTTTGCTTTGCTTTTTGTTTTGAAAGTATATTTTGGCTACTTTCAACTGGAAATTCTTCTTACTTATCTGGACCTTGAGCTGTGATTTTTGACTTACTCTCCTTGCACATGCAAGACTAAGTAATTCTCAAGTGGAGGACAACAGGCTATGACTTTGTGATATTACAGATATTTACAGCCTAGAGAAATTCCAATTCAGTAATTTTACAGCATATTTTAATTTAGAGCAGCCTCAGACACACAGTATGATTTACTCTCTGATAACGGCTGCCTTCTCGTGTTGGTAGTTGCCATTCTTTCCGATGATGTCTCTGAAGACCTGAACTATTTCAGCTGCATCATATGGTAGTACATTTTTCAATTTCTTCTGTTCCTCCTGTTGCTAGGAGTTTATGCACAGGGCTGGCTTTACAGATCTTCCTGGTGTTTGCCGTTTCCTGTTGCTCCCTGGGCAGCAGCCTGAGACAGTAGTAGATAGCTAATGAATTGCACTTTGCAGACCTGTGTGTGTGTGTGCTTCAGGAATGACGTTTTAGACATGCTGTGGTTTTTGCTGGTTTTTTGAAGTTTTAGAAGTGACAGATGGGTCTTTTGCAAACAGGCTTCCATCTGAATTCTCTATGTTTTCCTAAGAGCATGTTTGAGAGGGGGGAGAAAATTACTTATGAGAAATTGGTGGATTTGAGTACTGTCTACATGCTGAAAAATTTCCATTTGCAAATATTGGTCAGTCACTCCTGTGGGCTTGGTCTTACAGAGAGATACGGTGTGATCTCCACGACAGAGGAAAGCTGCTGAGAGGTCTTGCAGGATGGAATGCTGTCATTTGGCCTCTCTGCAAGAAACAGACTACTGTATGTGTGTAAAAGGAACACACTGCTATTCACAGTTCAAAATAGATTTCAGGTGGGAAAAGAAGGCAGCAAATTAGGATCTGGGATCTTTGAGAAATTACGTCTACGTGCGGAGGTGTCATGCTTGTTTAATGTAGTACCTTTCCACCTTTCCAAGGTTGGAAACTTTGATTCCTGGTGTTGGAACATTGCCAGCAAGTATGTTCTAATTGGCTTTTAATGACAGTGAGATATTACACTGCATGTGTGTCCTATCTTTTACTGTTTCATTGGAGCTTTTCATTTGGAGCCTCTGCACTTGTTTGTACTGTGGTGATACTGTTTGCTCTGCTTCTGGCACTAGCACGGATGGAATCCATTACTGGAAGGATGTGTGTTAGAGAAGCAAAGAGTGAATGCATCACATTGATTAAAAGCACAGTTTGTGACTAGGTTTTGCTACAGAGTAACTACACAGACCGTATTGTCACTAAAATGAGCTGCATACTGGGCCGTAATGCCAGGTCAGTCCATTAAAGCCTGCATGTGTTTGATGCCCATAGATGTTGTCAAGCAGAAAGATCATATATGCTCGTATTTGTGTTATTGAATGTGTATGTGCATATGCACACTTGGCATTTCATTAGCAGGTCACCACTAATCAGAGGGGCCTGGTCTGTGTTCATAGGGAAAGGACAGCATCAATTCTTCAGGTCCTTTGCTGGAACAATAGGCAAAATCTAGGGGGTATAGGCAATAATTGTAGCTCAGAGTTACGTAGCGAGGGGGGGGCGGGGATTAAAAGGTATCCTGCAGAAGGAATTGGAAACAGACTTATTCTACTACTGCCTCTTTGTTCTGGTAGCGATGAATATTTTGCTGTTGTCATTATTGATAGCAGGAGGCTCGTTAGGTATCTGATGTTTTAAATGGTATTTTCTCATTTGACTTCCCAAGCTATAGGTAGACAGGAAAGCTTTTGTACTTAGAATCATAGAATCATTCAGGTTGGAAAAGACCCTTGGGATCATCAAGTCCAGCCATGTACCCTACTCTACAAAGTTCTTCCCTACACCATATCCCTCAGCACTACATCTAAGTGACTCTTAAACTCTTCCAAGGATGGTGACTCAACCACCTCCCTGGGCAGCCTATTCCAATGCCTGACTACTCTTTCTGTAAAGAATTTCTTCCTAATGTCCAGTCTAAACCTACCCTGATGCAGTTTGAATCCATCCCCTCTTGTTCTATCGCTAATTGCTTGTGAGAAGAGACCAGCACCAACCTCTCTACATTGTCCTTTCAAGTAGTTGTAGAGAGTGACTTAGCTGCTTTGCCTTTTGTTCAAAGAAATACCTTGGCTTTTTGTGTTACCTGCTGAAGGTAGAGGAATAGGCATGACTACAAGTGAATGTAGCTCACTTCATGTTGAAAGTGAGGCACTGGAGGGGCTTGGGAAGGTGAAAAAGTTCTGTCCTCGTTGCTGGGACTGGAAATGCACTAACTGCAAATGCAGCTAGCAAATGGCAGCACTTCTGGGCAGCATTTCCTTGCTGAACCAGTAAGGCCTGGGTAGCACTGCAGGGGTGGTTTTCCTCTCAAAGCCACTTCAGCCTTCCCAAGTGTTTCATGGAGATTCCTACTTGGCCGACGCTCAGAGGAGTGTGTCCTTCAAAGGCCGTAGTAAAGTTGCTGTGGAAATTACCAGCAAGACACCTAAGCAAATGATAAATATGAGTGCCCTACAAAATAAATAATCAGCTCAATGTTTTTTAGCCTATTATAAGATTTCGTCATGTCCAGTATATGCATGACAGTTAACTGCTTAAGGTGAAAACTGTTCCTGCTTACTAAGCTCACTGTCTACTTCTACAAACCGCTTGACAGAAGCTGATCATCCTGCCCTGCCAGTGTAAGGCTGCACAGTAGCTCACTGAATCACAAAATTACAGGATTTGGAGCAAAGTGACCACCAACATAAACAGTAGTCTCACACAATCTGAGAAGTGTGTGCATGCTCTTAAGATGAAGACTGCTGAATCTTCTGTGAGTAAAAACCTGGAGAACAAGATGCAACTTCTGTCTGTCTTGGACCACTTTCTCAACCGCGCCGCTGGCTGAGGTTTGGAGAACCTTGCGTTCACATGCCTTTGAATTTAGCAGTGTTTCATACTTGCAGGAGGAATTCATAGGCCCGTTGTCTGGGACGTGTTTGCTGTTCACTACTGCAGATGACACCTTAGTGCATACCGAGTACCTAATTGCCAGTACATTCCAGAATTGTGGCTCCCCAAAGAGGATGAAGCAGTTAAATATAGGTAGTCCTGCTTCAGAGCTGGCAGAAATGACTTGCATAAACCAAGCTCAAGCAAGCGTAGGAGAGTTCACAGTTTGACAGCTGGATTTTCTAGATATAGTTGAAAGCCTTCATCTGTCATCAGGGAGTTAGATGCCGTCTCTAATGGAATTACGCGCTGTCTTAGACAAATAACATTGTCTAAGCAAAATGTTACTAATAACTCATCAGATTAAATGGTATGTCACTGACCTGTTTGTTTTTTTCGTGCAAGTAGTGGAAATGAAGGGTGAAGTCAGTTGCATGAGGTTGTGGAGACTGCAAAGTTTGGTATTGGCTAAGAGGGAAAAGGTTATTTTGTTAAAATGGTAACTTAATTTTGGAAAAAGAATACATAAATGTTTCATTTTAAAGCTGATAAGCATCCTTAGAAGCAAATCTGACAACTGGAAGCAATTTATCCTCTTCTAAAGCTGTAATTTATGAAATAGATCTTCCTCTAATCTGAAGTGGTTTTGCTTGTAGGAAGTGCTCTTTTAAATGCAGTGGAAGTGTGACATGCTACTTAACTTGTATCCTCTTCCAGTTTTGTCAGTAGCTCTTCTGATATAAGTATTATATGAGTTTACTCCTACAGTAAATCAAGCATTGAATATGTAATTAATAGCTTCTAAATGCAAACTCTTTATTAGTAGTCTAAAAGTGATGTGACTCATACAGTTGAGTTGGTTATGCAGTACGATGATTGAACAACCTATAGTTGGTGTATCTTGCAGAACTTTGCTGAATTCTGATTCCTCCCTTTTGCATGATTTGTCTTGTTTTCTTTTTCAACTTCCATGGAAAAAAGGACTTTATATTTCAGTTTTCGATTTCTTTTCCTGACCAGTGAGGCACATGGATTTTTCTTTGGTTTTATTTTTCCTTCCATTACAAAACCCTGGGTGTCTTTTAGCATCCCATGTTGCTGTAGTTTGGAAAAAAATACCAAGAAATAGTGGCGTCTGTTTTCACCTTCTCCCATCACCATTTGCTTCTTCCCATCTATTTCAAAGCACTAAGTTAATATTGCTGCCTGCCCTGCAGCAGTGTTCCTGATGGTGAGCCATGTTGCACTGTGTTTGTAGTCCTGGCTAAATTTGAGGTATTTAGGGGAGGTTTTAGGGTAGGTTTCCCCTGCCTTGGCTCTCTTGTCACAGGGCCTATCTGAACAAGTCTGGTACAATGGCGCACTCCGCTGCACAGAGTAATGATCTTTCTAGCTATACAGAGACCAACTTGTGTTGACTCCTCAGCCCTGCCTTGCATGGAGGGGAAGGAGCTGTTTGGACTGGCCAAGCTTGCAATGAATTATTCATCCAAGTATAAAGGGCAGATTGAAAGTCTTTGGCTTTTGTGGTATGGAAGGCAGTAGTTCCATTTCAGCTCAATGGAGCTCTATGCAACCTCCATAAAACTACTCTGAGCTTTCAGTGTTTCTGCTGCCTCTCAGAAGTACTTGCATGGGATATATCACTGAAATACTCTTTTGTTTGGCACAAAAATTTCTGCCCACATTATCTTTCCTTTATGATTCCATTCTCTTTTTAGTTTTTTGGACAGTCAGTTAAAACCTCAAGCTATAGTTGCTTGACATTCACCAGTTGTATGCCCCTTTCTGTCTTTGGAGTGAAAAGGGCAATGTTATTTTGTTAGAAGGAGATCATAAGGAAATATGGTACAGATTTCTGATGTATGTACTTAGTACAAAAGTATTTTGTTAATAAAAAATTAAGATGGAATAAAGGGGAAAAATTTCCCTCTTTCCTTTTGTATGGATCTTTTTGTTTAGTTTTTAAGCTATTAATTGTAACAATAATAAAAGACCAGGTCAGCTCACTGTTGCCATTTAGTTTCAATGCAGCAGTAAAAGCAGAAGCAGAATGACATACATAATGCTGTTACCTTAGCTGCAGTGGTCCTCGCACGATATTAAGTTAAACCTGCTTTTACAACTAATTCTTTGGTGGAGAAAAAGCAATCTCTACTGAGTGTTGTTTGTAGGTATCTAGAAAACCTTCCTGAAGCCGTTTTTTTCTGATGCATAGGGCTTTGAAATGCCAGCTCTTTACTTTGGATAACAGTGTCTTCTTTAATGTTTGAGACTAAATTCTTTTCATCTGCAGTGTGAGGTGAATGTGATTTGCATCCCAGGTGGAAATGGACAGCTTCATCCTACAGGCATTTGTCTTGGTGGGAGCAGATTCTAGATTGCAGCAAACATGCAGATACCATCAGTTTTTAGAGATAGGTTTTCAAGCAATTCTGAAAACTTCAGACTGTAGGATCTGCAACAGAAGAGAATTCTTATTTAAAAAAAAAAAAAAAGTAATTCTATTTACAGGACTTCAATAAAACCTTCCAGTGGTGTCTCTATTCCCCTAGCTTATATATGTTATTTTCCTTTCACAGTGCCTTTTTTTGAGATGTACTTCTTCTGTAGGAAACCTAAAGCTTCAGTGTTGCCTGTTTTAACATTTGATGGCTTCTCTTCATAGGGAGGGGGAAAGAAGAGAAAGGAGCAGTTGTGGGATATTGTAACTCATAGAATTCTCGCTGCACATGCAGCAGCACATACATTTGATTGTTCTGTGAGCTCTCCTGGGGCTCTAGGTGCCTTTTATTTTTTACCAGCTAGTTATTGGCATAAATCCCCAGAAGGCAGCATGTATGGGGTTGACTGTCCCCAGTCTTCCTTGTCAGGCTGAGCCTGTTTGAGCAAGTCTGAGGCGATGAACACGTACTAAGGTGATTGAGGCTGATGTTGTACAGTGCCCTTCAGGAGATGACAAAGTGGAATGGGCTTCCAGCTTGGGCTTTACTTGAGATAGTATTGAAAACATGCTGAGCTTTTATTCAGATACTGCAGAACAGTATTAACTGTTTCTCAGCTGCACCTTTTCTCATGTTGAGTCTCTATGTTCTGCTTAAAACTTGATGTCTAGCCATTCACACCTGAATGCCTGTTGGAAACGAGGAACTAGGTAGAGCCAGCCATGCCAAATGCTTGACACCAGGGCTACTGTGGGGTTCACGCTGCTGGATCATGGCTTGTAAAGGCTGGGGAACCAAAACCAGAGTCATTGTGGATCCCTTGGTATTACTGGGAACAATGTTTGCAGAATGTGTCCTAACACAGTTGGAACTCATGAGCAAAAGGCTGGTCAGGATGCTGGTAAGTGGAGATTGTAAAGGCTGCTGACGCAGCTGATGTCTGAGATGGACAGCCTAGAGGGCTGTATGTCTTTATCTCTTGAAATTAAGGCTTCTTGCCTTGTTTAGGAGGTCAAACATCCACTCCTTTGAATTTCAGAAGGCCAAGAACACTTCTTGCTTTTTTCTTTTTTTTCTTTTTTTTTTCTCCGTAGACAGTGTTAGATACATCAAAAGCATTAAAAAAACTATACCTTTCCTGCAATATTTTGTCTTTCTGTTTGTGGCAAGTAGCAAGTGCAGTGAAATCAGCGCAAACCCAGATGTTCTCTGACTCCTTTGAAATGCCCGATCCTGCAGAGAAATTTTGTGAACATGCTGGATGCAGAAGCTAACAGTGATGCCTTCAGGGGAGAAGGGGAAACGCAGGCGTCTGATACAGACTTCCTGAATTCCGAAGCTTATTCATTTAAAAGATACCCTCTGACTAATCTACAGATGTGCTGCACTGCATTATGGCTAGTTGCGGTATGCATGAATGAGAGCTCTTGTTTTGGGGCTGCCTGTGTTGAGAAAAGGGGGAAGAGGAGAATCTTGCATTTGCAGTTGTAATTCTTTACAGAAGTAGAGGCGAATTCCCCATGTGTGGTGGAAAGCATTGGACTCTGTGGACAGCAGCGTTAGCAGATCATCGTGAGGCAGTGGCCTGTCTTTGTGTTCTTTACGTAAAGCCAGAAACTCCTCAAAAGTAAGTCAGGGATGCAAAGAAATGTCATTAATCTGTTGTCAGGACCTGGCCTCTTTTGGGATCATGGTGCATCTTCTAAGCCTAAGTGCTAAATGGGGGGGAAATAAAGGCTCAGATGTCTATGGTTGACAGTATAAGAAGAAATCATGAGTGATGGGAAATCTAGATCTAAGGTCTCACTGTTACATCCATCCTCTCAACAGACTAGGAAAAGAAGCGGTGACAGTTAGTAAAGAAAATATGAAGGAGCTTCTGCCCTGGCTGGCAGGTGTATACAGGTCACTGCCTGACTCTGCTTTCAGGTATGGGACTGTCCATACTCAACACTACTTTGTTTTCTTTGGGTCCCAAAACATCTCTCTTGGGTAGCTGTGCACTTCTATTTGGCTTTTTATTGTTATTTCTATTTCACATTCCCAGAAGAGAGAGAGAGATTAATATCCACTGCTTCATAAAAGCCACAGACACGTCTTTCCTCAGTGGGTCTTTGAGGCTAAGTAGCCTAGCCTCATTACTGACAACTTATCCAGAGCTTCCTCCAGTCACAAGCTACCAAGGTGTGTGTGTGTAGCGTATCTGGAGGGACATCTGGAATCCTTCCCCAGGCCCTTGAGACCCACCAGAGCTATGGCAAGATATTGTGGGGCTGGAAGTGATGAGCAGAAGGTGCCCAGCATCAGCACAGAGGTACAGCGCTTCACTGCTGTGCCTTAGACATTCAGTTCATTTGTCCCTGCTTACTGCAGTCCTGGTGCCTGTTTGTACCCCTGCAATTCGCTTGGTGCTTACTGGTGCAACTGCAGCAGGCACATCACCCCTCTCACTAGGTAGTGCTTTTACTGGAAGGCCTTGACGTGTTTGAGGCGTTGCTCATCGTGGGATGCGTTTCTTTCTTGTTGCAGAGCACCTCTGCCCATTAATTGTCTACAGCTTTGGACGGCAGGTCTGCATTTACGCTGTTCTCGAGAGCGGTGCAGTTAGTGTTCCCACAGCAGATAGTGTTCACGGGCTGAGGCACCCGCCAAGAAAACGTGCAGAAAAAAACCTGGTGCCGAGGTGGCAGGGAGCAGGGAAGTTAATGTCATGTTGCTTGAAATATAAGCCTTGCGGGTGCCTCTCTTCTGCCATTGCCCAGTACAGCGCCTATTTGTCCTCTTGTTATGAATTGTGCTGATGGTAGGAGGACCAGAATATGGCTTTTCGTAGCCTCAGTATCTCTGTTGCATGAAATGACTCACTAACTCTGTTGTATTGCCTTGCCTCGCATGATATATGGGCCAGTAGTGAAAGCAAAAGAAAAGGCACTACTGAATTTAGCCAAGTTGAATTATGAACAGTTCAGAACACAGATGGATGCTTAAGAGGGTCACAGGCTTAATGGCATAGGCTTTTCCAGGCTACTGCATATTCTCTGCCGCTTTCCATTTGGCTTTTATTAAGGGATCAAAGAGGTTTGCAAGGAAGATGATGATTAAAGTTTGAAAGCTGATGCATTTAGAAGGAGGCTTATTTTCAACTACAGTGCCCGCCATCCATGTTTTCTGGTGAATGAGATTTCAGGGGCACGTGAAGGGAGGGGTGATTTTTTTTTTCCCACTGCATAGCTGACCTCTCCCCAAAGTGTAACCTGTCCTGGCAATCCCAGATGAGCACCTGACCTTTAGGTGAAGGAGAAAGCTCCCCATGGAAATGCTTGCTACGGGGAGCGTTACTGTTCTGCCCCGGGGCATTGCACTCTTTCAGTGCTTGCTCCCCAGTCAGAACATTCATACAAGGACTTTAGGAATCAGTGTTGTCCTCAGGTCTGAACTGAAAAGTAACTGGCATGTTATTCTTAAAATAAGCTGAACAGGAAAAATTGCATAACTTGGTCTTGAATTTTTAAGGAAGACATTATTTATGCTGACTGTCTTGAAGAAGAGCATTAGTCTTGTGGCTTCTAGTCTAGACAGGGAGGTAGAGAAACCTGGCTTCAGTTCCTGGGCCTTCCACAGTCTGGCAGAGAACTGCAGCACAGAGACTGGAAGACTTATCTCTACAAATGGAACAAGTCTTAATTATTTTGTTCTCTAATTGAATGCCATGTGTTACTCAATTAGATAGAGATTTTTATTTTTTTTTCTTTTTAATAGAGATTGCCATGCTATGATTGTGGTAGTTGAAGGATAGTTGAGGCATGTGCACAGTAGTACACCTAAGCAAAGCTTAGAAGCATGTGTTGAGCCATTTCCAGCAGAGATGTATGTAACTGAGTGTATTTTTATGAGGGTATTTGATTTTGTTGCTTGATTATACGACTTTGGATTTTTATTGGAACAAATACTACACTTTCTTTAGTGAAGAAAAATTTGCAGAATAAACCCAGACAGAATAAAAATAGCAGTGGTGAGTGTCTACTGTTGTGCCATCATTAGGTGGTTGTGGACTCCTTTCTAACTGATTATTTCCTCTTCTAGGATAAGAGAAATCATGAAGAAAGCATCTCTCCCACAAGAGGATCCTGACACCCCGCTGTCAGTTACCTTGGCCATAGTTGAGTCAGATTCCACAGTAGTCTACTATAAAATGACTGATGGCATTGTAATACCAGATCCTCCTGACGATACTGAAGATGTGGACAATAAACAGTGGACAAAGAAAAGAAAGAAGCTTTTCAAATGATTAAGACAAACAGACTGTTCTTGAACTTCTGTCCTCAAACCTAAACAAATCCAGGAACTTATGTATGTAAATAAGCAGTGTGCTAAGGTCTGCCTTCTGCATATCAAGCATCTGTTCAGGAAGAATGGAGGCTTGTGCAGCTGCACCGTAATGAAATGCCATTTAAACCATGAAATGGGTCACGCTTTTGAGACAGATTGTTCCTGACTAATAAATGTACTTGTGAGGTGTTTCCAAAGCTAGGCTCTCCTTTATGTCTGTTCAGGTACGTAGCAGAATAAATGCATCCTTACCCATATTGCAAATACTGATTAAAGGTAAATCTTAAGGGTTTCTGGCAGGAGTACTGATACTAAGTTAAGGGGTTTGTAGTTTACAGAGTGTCTTTGTCTTAACACTGTGAGAAGTGCTCGTGCTGCTTCCCAGGTTACATTTCTGAACATTTACCTTCTTTCCTCTGCTTTTGAAGAAGAGACTTTTCCACAGAAATACCTTATTTTATATTTTTCTCTGCAGGGGGAAAACTGACTATAGCAAGACCAGAGGCTACTAGAATAAAGCATGGGCTGGTGAAGAGGGGTCTGCATCTGTCTAAAGAACCTATGAGTAGAGGCCAGCCCTTCACATGGGGATGGGTTATTACTGGATCAGCGTAGTGTTACCCACGTAGCTGAACACATGCCGTGATAAAAGTCACCATCCAGAAACACCACCAGGCTCTTGTTCCACATACAGTGTTGGGATGACTGTCTAAGAACCGAGGGTACCTTGTGTTCGCATCCCAGTATGACGAAGTTGCCTAAATGGTGACCTCCCTGCTCCTTGGTTTTTCTGTCTGAAATAGCTTTGATGTGCTTTTAGTGCTTCACCGTGGTGCTGGTGCTTAAAGCTCTCTGAAGAGGAGCGTGACAATGGGGTATATTTTTATCTGTCATCAAAGTATGTCACTGTCTATGCTATGAGTGGACACTAGCTGTTATCTGCTTCATTCAGCAAGCAGCTTTCTAAAGCCATTGTCATTTCTAGGATTTCTTTTTTTTTTTTTGATATAGCTTCTGCTAGTTAAACTGACTGCCCGAGAGGTGCTTCAGGTGGGAGGAAAAAAAACAACTTTAGTTCATTTTACAGGAATTTTCCATGTCATTCACATCGAAATCTTTAGGTTAAGGTTTGAGTTTCTTGGAAATCCAGTAGCATCCCAGCATCAAGAAGCAGTTGCTTGAGTACAAAACTGTTCATTTGACATTTGTGTGGGCAAGGACCACACATTCAAAATCTGAAGCACAAGAGCTCTTTTTTTAAATTTTTTTTTTCCATGGGTATAAGAATGGGAGAGAATCCTGAATTCCAGCTAGGCTGGAAATGAAAGGCTGCCTAAGCTTTACTATCACTATGACTAGAGTGTTTTTATGGTCGTGGAGTTTGAACCTGGCTTGGCCAAACACACTGGGAGGCAGAATGATGTCGCAGGGAGAGTCCAGGGCAGGAAGGCCCTTGCAGCCTGTGTGACATCAGGCGTTGGTGTTTGGGTGCTGACCTTGCAAGTGGTTCACAGACGCCTTGTCTGGGCAAGGGAGGCAACTGCTTTTGGCTTGTTCAGACTTCAGCCCTCTCAGGGTGTTCCTGGGCTTGCAGTGCACACTCACCCCTCCCAGCTTTGACAACAAACTTGGAGGAGAAGGGTGTGCTGTCACCCTGAGCTCTGTATGGCACCTTTGGGCAAAGGGGAGAGCACTTATCCTCAGCTTCGCTGCCAGTACCATCTCCTGGGGGGACTCAGGGAACTGGGTATGTTCTGATACAGGCAGAGACAAAATGGTTGGTTTTTTTTCCCGTACAGCAAGGAGAGACGATGGGTCTGTGGGCTTCGGTCACGGAGAAAGGCTAAGAAAAATTCTCTCTTTCTCAGGCTTGCTCTCCTCACGGAGGAAAAATGTAATTTTATTTTGGTCCGGTGCCATACTGCCTTAAAGGGGTACCTGTGTGCTGACTCCTGACATGCTGTGTTTGACCTTAACATCGATATTTCATGTGCTCTGCTGCTTATTCCATAAAGTAAGTCTTACGCTTTGCCAGGCTACATACCACCAGGTAAATTGTCCTTGTTATAAGCTGTTAAATACTTCACCCCCCATGTACGCGCTGGAAAAGAGCAAGTTTTGTGTGAAGAAGGCTGTAACAAATGCTACGTGTTGCAGAATTTATATTTAAACAGCGCACTCTTAACCCCAAAAGCAAATTCTTTTTGCATTTGCCTCAATTTCTGGAAAATACCGCCCTTTTACAGTTTGCTGCAGGGCTGATATTTGGCTTTATCCTTCATTTTATTATTTCTACACATAGAAAGAGGAGAATAACTTGAGTGTCTTACACTAAAAACTGCTTGCCCACTCTTCAGAATCTTGAGTTGGAGAAACTGTGTCCGGAGGCTTTGATTTCTGCCATGTGTCCCACTGAGAAATGATTATATAGGCCTTTTTCCAGGCTCCCTTGGTTGTGGTGGTTCTTTATTTCTGAGGAAAGAAAAAAAAAAAAAAAGAATAATAACTAATATCACTGCACTGTTTGTCCCATATGCATTGCAATGTAAACAAGGGGATGTCAAATAAGTTCAGAGCCAGCTCTGCTGTTCCTTTACATTCCACTGAAGTATTTCTCTGTGTCAAGCCAACAGTGCAAAGACCGGAGCCTCTGGTGTTCCGGGCACTGAATAAAGATGGAAAGAGACTTCCCTCAGAAGTGTATCAGTTCAGAGCCGGAGCGCATTAACGTTGCGAAATCCATAGTGTCTTGGTGCTGTGCCCAAAGTATTCAAACATTCCTCGGCTTTAAGTGCGTGTGAGACATCTGTGGAAGCGTGAGCCGTGACATCTGGCCTTCACACCTTTGCAAATTCATCCCTTATTTCAGTCCAGAAGACTTAACAGGCTATATCTTGCCATCTTTTTAAATTATTTTTTATCCACAGTTTTATTTGCCACGCACAGCTTGAGTTGTTTTACTGATCGCCCTCCGCCAACAGAAGGTACGTTTTAAAATCTGAAGAGTATCATTTTCCAATAGATTGTGGTTTCAAGTCTTTTCTCTCTTTGGAGAGATGTTTGCATTGAAGCTTCCCTGCCGTGTAAAGAATGACAGAAAAGCAAAGTGATGTTTTGGCGTGGATTTGATGGCGAGACCCGATGCTCAGTTATGTAAGTGAGCAGTGTCTGCTTTAGTTTGTGCAAACTGCCTTTCCTTGAGGCACTACTGGCACCATTGATTGAACCGTCCTGTATTCAGCCTGACTGTTTGCAACACACAGAGAACGTTTTATGCTAAAAACACTGGTGAAGAAGCAGGAAGCCTGGTCAGATGCACAAAGAGGAGCTGTGGTTGCGAGAAGTGGCCAAGAAACACAGGCTACAGCAGACAGGAGGAGGACTAGGACAAAAGGAAATGGGCGCAAACTTGAGTATAAGAGGTTCCACCTAAACATGAGGAGGAACTTCTTTACTTTGAGGGTGGCAGAGCACTGGAATAGGCTGCCCAGGGAGGTGGTGGAGTCTCCTTCTCTGGAGACATTCCAGACCCGCCTGGACACCTTCCTGTGCAACCTGCTCTGGGTGGACCTGCTTTGACAGGGGGGTTGGACTAGATGATCTCCAGAGGTCCCTTCCAACCCCATGTGATTCTGTGACAGCTGCTGAAAGCGAGCAACTACTACCCCAACTTTCCCCTTCTCCTCGCTGACTTATGCAGAAGCACGTGGGTATGTTTGGGCTCCTCCCGTTGGGGTCACCTACGTCTCTCTGGCTGTGTGGGTGCTGTGTGGAAGCTCAGCGTGGAGCAGCCAGGCAAGCCAAGGACACGAGAGCATCAGCTCACAACCTGTCCCTGCTTGCCAGGGCACACCTGTGTGGTGGCAATTACAGAATCACAGAATGATAGGGGTTGGAAAGGACCTCTGGAGATCATCTAGTCCAACCCGCCTGCTGGAGCAGGGTCACCCAGAGCAGGTTGGACAGGAATGCACCCAGATGCATTTTTAATATCTCCAGAGATGGAGACTCCATCACCTCTCTGGGCAGCCTGTTCCAGTGCTCTGGAATTCTTAAAGTAAGAACTCTCTTTACTCTCAAAGTAAACAAGTTCCTCCTCATGTTTAGATGGAACTTTCTATGTTCAAATTTGTGCCTGTTACCTCTTGTCCTGTCACTGGGCACCACTGAATAAAGGCTGTCCCCATCCTCCTGACACCCTCCCTTCAGGTATTTATTGGCATTGATCAGATCCCCCATTGATAAGATCCCCACGATGCGGTTCCTGGCAGCATTCACCAGATGAAGGTGTGTTGCTTCAACACTGCACCCAAAGCAGGATCCTGTCCCCCCTGCAAAAGGGCCCTCGGCATCCCTACAAGACAGTTCTGGTTTCAGAAATGACTAGAAGGAAAACTCAATCTCCTCTTATAACTCGTTCTCAAGTTGGGCAAGGTTTTCCACAGGATATCTTGCTTGGACGCGACACTGAAATATCAATAATAAGCCAAATGATCTTAATCTTTCTCTTTTCTGGGTCAACAACCCAACAAAGCTTTTTTTGTTTAACTTAAACCATTTTTTTTCTAATAAACAGTCAGTATGAATTTATTAATCATCCTATTAGTATTGCAGGTCTGTAGGAATTAGATGTTTAATAGGTTGTCCCAGTAGTTTTCAGGAATCTAACCTCCATCAACTAGCCTGTAAGTCCTGCTTCATATAAATGGGCTTACTGTTAATCTCCTCCAGTCCTCCAGGGATGTTTCAGTCCTTCATTGTAACCCAATCGTTTGAAACTTTCTTAAGTCATTAGCCAAAGCAAATAAACCAAGATAAATTCCGGCCCCACTAGCTGAATGTTCTCAAACCAAATAGCCTTTCACCTCTACTTTCCTTATTCCTATTCTACTTTCATTTTAATTGTTCCATCAGCTTTGCAAGGTTAAAGCAATAGCTTTGAACTCTTCGGCCCTTTCAGTCTCCCCCATTAAGAGATCTGTGCTTTTCTTCATCTCCATCCTGTTTTGTTTTTTCAACAGTTTTCTTACTGCCGTTTGTACTGCTGCACCACACCTCGGCACGCTCCAGTTTTGCAGGACTGGGAGGAATTTGGTGCATCCCTGGTGCGGATCCTGCCTCAGCAGCTCCAGCAACTGCAGAGACCCTACAGCAAGCGAAGAAACATCGGCCAGGATTGCAAAGAATCTCAGACTCTTATCAACCAACAGCAAATTGCCACGCTGGCAGGTAACCTCTATGCAGAAATGAAGACAGTTAGCAGCAACTAGGGTTTCCCCTAACTCTTCAAAAATCGCTACAGATGCACCTCATGCCAGAGTATCCCAGGGGGTCGATCCCTTTTCCATTTTCTTTCCTTCATTTCTCAGATGCTCCTACTCTGAACACATTGTGAGTCTGAGGAACCCTGGACTACCTTCAGCAAACCTGACTGACAGCCCATTTGCTTGCGTGAATTAATGAGTGCTCCAACTCCTGATTAGCTACATGTTGTGTCCTCTGCACCTAACTGACATAATTTATTGCCCTAATGGTTTATCATCTAATTAGTCATTCTTTGCATCCCCACCTAGCTACAAGCTTCTCCCCGTGTTTCTTCTCTGGCCATCAAGTTCAGTTTGCCAAATCTGAATGGCTCTTCTCATCTTTTTCATGGCTTTTTTTTCCTTTTCTCATGCTGTAGTCATCTTGCCGGCACCGTTTTTTTTGCTATTGTTTGCTGCTCTCTTGACCCATGTTTCATACATAGCACCCCATCCCTTATCCCTCAAATTTATCTCTTCATGCCATCTGCCCCATCTCAGAGCTCCCCTTTCTTACTAACCTCCCTGCTACCACCCTGTCTTCTGCTGGGGTGCCTAGATGGTCTCCGAAGAGCTGTCTATGCCTTTCTCTCTCCTAATCCAGGTACCAACCGGCTGTCTCAATTCCACCAGACCAATCCCATTTACCACCAAAAATCTTGGTACAATCTGAAGCAAGGTCTCAGGAGCGGTGCTGATACCCAACCTGCAGAGGAGGCTCTCTCTTGGAGAGTGTTGCTTTCATAGAATCATAGAATCATCTAGGTTGGAAGGGACCTTCAAGATGATCTAGTTCAACCATCAACCTAACTCTGACAAAAAAAAAACTCCACAAAAACCCGTCACTAAACCATGTGCCCCAGCACCATGTCAACCCATCTTCTGAACACCTCCAGGGATGGCGCCTCAAACACTTCCCTGGGCAGCTCATTCCAATGCTTGATAACCCTTTCAGTGTAAAAATTTTTTCCTAATATCCAACCTGAACCTCCCCTGGCGCAACTTGAGGCCATTTCCTCTAATCCTGTCGCCTGTGACTTGGGAGAAGAGACCAACCCCCACCTCTCTACACCCTCCTTTCAGGGAGTTGTAGAGAGTGAGAAGGTCTCCCCTCAGCCTCCTTTTCTCTAGGCTAAACACCCTCAGCTCCCTCAGCTTCTCCTCATAAGACTTGTGCTCCAGACTCCTCACCAGCTTCGTTGCCCTTCTCTGGACTTGCTCCAGCACCTATGGAGCAGGGTGGCTGTCACCCCAGCTTTCCAACGACCAAACCACCCAAATTAACACACATCACCGATGTTTGCTGGATAAATCTGCAGGGCAGAGCTGGCTGAAGGCAGCGTTTGCACCAGGGGGCGCTTACAGACTGCCGAGCAGGAGACTTCATCTTCGGGCATCACCAGGGCTTTGCAAAACTCCCCTCACACTCTGCCACCTGGTTCTCAAAAACAAAAGGAGGAAAGAAAACGCTACAAGCAGCAACCCCTGCGATGGTAATCCTCCCTTCCTGAAGGCTGAAATGATACTACAAATATGCTAGCCTGGGTCGAGGCTGAAGAAGCGGTGGTTCAGTCTGAAAACCAGGCTTGGGCTCATGGATGCTGGCAGGTTCAGTCCTGGATCTCCCAAGGGCCAAAGGGCTGTGGAGGCTGGGGCTGCCTGGAAGCTGGGGGACACACTCACCTAACATCCAGGGGACTATTTTATGCCCCTTCCCCAGTGCAATGCTGCCTCGTGAAGTGAAGTTCTGTTCCCTGAGCTGTACAGGCCACAGCGACTCGGTTTCTTATTAATTTAGAGGTCTGCGAGTGACTTTGCTGTGGTAATTTTGTATTCCCACAATCAGACACATTGAAAATCCTGGACAATAAATGCATCCAAAGGGGTTTGTCTGCCCATGCCACTGATTTCCGCAGGCAGGGGGTAACAAATCCTTCTGTGGATCCGAGGTCTCACCTGCCCTCCCCGTCCTTGCTTGCTAATGTGCTCCCAGCCAGCACAGCCCAGCCTCAGAAGGACAGCCATCACAGGAGACATTTACTCTGGTGTCCCCTTCTTTATGACAGGTGAGGATCTGTTCTACAAGCTGGTCTGATATGAGGGTTTTACGATATCACCACTAAGCTGGTGGGGGAGATTTTTCATCACAATGGACTTCTAAATAAAGGAGCAAAAGAGAACATGATTTTGGCATTCCCCAGAGGCCTAACTAAGCCTCCCTGCTTATTAATAGCATTACATGACTTAATTAGGCTGACTGGGAGAGGGTTCAGGACACTGATTGTTGCCTACTTCTCCATCTATTAGAAAACACAAGAACAAGACATGGGGTTGTTTAAATCCTTCCCTACTGTCTGGATCCTCCACAGCTGATTTTTCCACCCCAGTGCCTCAGCAAGGGAGGCAGGGTGTGAAGCAAGGGCAGCCTTGCCAAGCGTTACAGCAAAACACCACAAAAGAGTCTTTTAGTCGGCCAGCACATTTCACCTCTGCTGTCAGCATATTTTAGATACTGTGGAGCCTCTAATTAAACATCCAGCACAGCGGGTTTCTCAAAACCTGCCCCAGCCTTCAGTCTTTCCCATTTAATTCCCCCCTTATAAGATATAAGATTATATCCATTGCATTAGGAAGTTGACCCCAGTAATACCAGCTGCCCACCTCCTGCACAAAACCTTGAAGTCTACCTTCTAGATTCATATATGCATTTTTTTGAAAGCTTCGAATAAATATCTGGAGGGAAAATCCACCTTGAAACTAGCCATAAAAAAAAAAATATCATATCTAATATAAAAGAAGATAAGATGACATAATAATATAATACCATACAAAAGAAGTGGCCGAGAGAGACTAGAAATACTTGCTGTGCTTAAAAATATGGTATATTCTGCAGAAAATAGTAGAGCAAAAGAGAAAGGAAAATTTAGTTTACTGAAAAAACAAAATTGAAAGTAGAAGGAAAGTACTAAATCACTTGAACATTAAAACATATTGCTTATTTTCTTGAGAACCAGGTTGCTACTAGTTAGGCATATATAATCATCTCTGTCCTAAGAAGGGATGGGCTCGACTGATACTCTGACCAAGCTATTGCTAAAGCAAAATTATCAAAAGAGACAGTGATTGTAATTACTGGCAAAATGGGCTCAGAGATGAGATCGTATGATAGATGAGAAACTGTTTAGGAAAGAAATAATGAGTTGCACATATCAAGGGAATTATCAGGGTGGAAGGAGGTTACTCATGGATTTGTTCAAGGGTTGATCTTTGGTCTATTATTTTTCACTATTTTAATTGGTGGTGTTAGACTAAACACAACCACAAAGTTAATTAAGGGTCAAGGCAGCAAAAAATATGAAAAAGGAAGAGAATATCCATGTGAGAAGGAGCAAATGACACTGCGAGCCAGGGGAAAATACCTTTGTCCAGTTTCTGGTGTTGCACATCAAGGTACAAGTTTTTGTAAACTTTGCCTTACCAGTTTGAGTGATGTAAACGAAGCTCTGAACATATTAGCCACTCTCAGTGAAATACCACTAACACGGCCGTGAAAAGACAAATGCAATTTCTAGGACTTCTCAGGCAACATATTTCCAACAGAGATGTGTCATCCAGTAGGTACCAGCTCTGAATAAGGCACCTACCTGCCCTATCTCTAGGATACCCTGTGCAACGCTGGGCACCCAGGTCCCATTAGCCAGGCTGGGTAATGGTGGATGCCTCCCGGAAGAGAGCTGAACATGCTCAAAGTCTTCTTCACCATCCAATCAAAAACAATTCTTGTAGAAATCAAAGCAGAGGTGCTGGATAACACCGTAGCAACGAATGTCACATCGGCCAATGCTCAGCTTGTACCTCCTGCTTCTGAAGGAGGAGATGGTTAGTGGGAGGACTACACACAGGCCTTCTTGACCATGACAGGAACAAAAGAAATCAGTTCCTGCCTGCAGGTTGCCTCATACAGCACGGATGTTATGTTGGGATTATGCGTTTGTTTTCACAGGAAGGGAAATGACTGGAGTGTATGAATAATCAGGCAAGCGAATTATCCTCTTGGTTTGTACGTCTCAGTTGGAGCTCTATGTGATTGGCAAGGGAGATTTGCTGGGTGAGCTGACAAAGAGGGTCAGGAGAGTATCTGCACCCAGGAATTTGGTTTCAAGACCACCAGGAGAAATATAGGCTAGGATCAGAGCTAGTGGGAAACATTTTTAAAGTGTATTTTTTTTTTAAAACCAGCCATTAAAATGTGTTGTCAAAGTAATGTATCCTGTTAAAAGAGTTTAAGCTGAGCAAAGGGAATTTACACAGCAGCACAAAAAAACCCAAAAACCTCTGGGTGGTAATTTCCCCAAGTCAGACTAATTCCCATCTAGCTTGTTCCCCAGCATCGTCTTTAATTGCTAGAGCCTCACAGAAAGGCTTGCGCAAGGAAAGGAAGATAGTAATTAGCATAGCATTTTTCTTGCCTTTGTTGTGAGTCTGCAGGGACTGGCCTTTTCAGAATTTATTATTTGGCTAAATCATTTTCTTCTAGTGGGTTGATAGAAGGGAGAACTGGGATGGAGGAAGGGTGTTTGCATTGTGCTGTGCAGGCGTTGCAGCTTCTACTGCTGGCTTCAGGGAGATGAAATTTGCTGGCACGCATCAAAGGAAGATCTCTCTTCTGTTCCACAAAATCACAGGTTTTTAGGAATATGAGAGGAAAATCCTGATGCTAATGTAGGGCATCTTGAGCACCCTAGGGAAAGTGCTGGGGAGAAGAGCTGAAACTTGGAACAAATCCAATAGAAAAGCAGAGCAGAGCAGTTCATGGAGTCCTTTTCTGCTACTGTTCCTCTTCATCTACAGCACCC
The DNA here is from genome assembly GCA_033628505.1 of Tringa tobata. Lineage (NCBI taxonomy): Eukaryota > Metazoa > Chordata > Aves > Charadriiformes > Scolopacidae > Tringa > Tringa tobata. The sequence continues at coordinate 2,328,800 of JAHREE010000332.1, read as the reverse complement.
ATCCAATTCTCTCTCCATGAATGCTCATTAACAAAAAAAAAAATCTGGGGAAAAAACCCTCACTAACTCTAGTTTCCTTGTCTCAGCTGGGAGAAAGCCAGTGCTAAGGACAGCTAAGGGCTGCAGCCTGCACAGGAGAGCGTTGCTGGAGGCTGCAGGGAAGTCTGCAGCTCTTTTGTAGGTGCTATACCATAAGCAGTAAAAATCAAACTTTCTTTCCGTTCTTTCAGTGTGAGGGCTCTAAAGTTTGTCTATCACCTGTCAGATTGGCCAGGTAACAGATCTGTAGCATAACACAACCACTCAGGCTGTCCAACCTCCTGCTCAAAGCTGGTCAGCTCCGGGGTCAGACCAGGTTACTCAGGGCTTGAACCAGTTGGGTCTGGAAAACTTCTGAGGATTGAGATGGCACAACCTCACTGGGAAGCCTGTGACACAGCTGGACTGTCCTCAGTCAGCCAGCACCACTTAGCCCAGAGCCAGGGTCCTCTGCATGCCAGGACCCCAAGGAGGGTTCGGTAAAGCCCGAGCATCTGAGCAGCCTTGAAGTGCTGGTTTTCATGCTTGGAGACCTCCCAGAGGGACAGATGTTCCATCCTTGGAGACCTCCCAGAGGGACAGATGTTCCATCATCATCCAGTTCTCATCAGCATGGTGCACTGGTTGGACTGTGAACTGAGAACATTGCAAACAGTGAGGAAAAATCAGCTTAGTGTTTGTAGGTGGCTATCTTCCCCTCAAATTAGCAGCATCAGTAAGAATAAAATTAAAATAGGACCAGTATAAGCAGAAGGTCGACTTGCAAGCCAAAAATTGTGCAAGGAAAAACAAGGCTAACAGGAGGAACTGGTTATTAGTCTGCCTCTGCAGAAAAAACCTTCAAGAAAATTCGGGGGATGACAAGCCACAAAGGTAATTATTGTTATATGTTATTATTGCTATATTCCAAAGGAGGTGATGTAACTGAAAGGTGAGGTGCTCGAGGACTGGAGGAAAGCCAATGTCATTCAAGTCTTCAAAAAAGGGTAAGAACGAGGACCCCAGAAACTACAGGCCGGTCAGCCTCACCTCCATCCCTGGGAAGATGATGGAACAGCTTGTTCTGGGTGTCATCTCAAAGTGTATGGAGGAAAAGAAAGCCATCAGAAGTAGTCAACACAGATTCACCAAGGGGAAATCATGTCTGACTAACCTGATAGCTTTCTACGATGGCATGACTGGATGGATAGATGAGGGGAGGGCTGTGGATGTTGTCTACCTTGACTTCGGTGAAGCTTTCGACACCATCTCCCACAGCATCCTCATAGGTAAGCTTAGGAAGTGTGGGTTAGATGAAAGGACAGTGAGGTGGAATGAAAACTGGCTGAAAGACAGAGCTCAGAGGGTTGTGATTAGAGGCACAGAATCTGCTTGGACGTCCATAACTATTGGTGTTCCCCAGAGGTCAGTGCTGGGTCCAGTCCTCTTCAATATATTCATCAATGGCCTGGACGAAGGGATGGAATGTACCCTTAGCAAGTTTGCTGATGACACAAAACTGGGAGGGTTGGCTGACACACCAAAAGGCTGTGCCACCATACAGTGAGACCTGGACAGGCTGGAGTGTTGGGCAGAGAGGAACCTGATGAAATTCAACAAGGGCAAGTGTAAGGTGCTGCACCTGAGGAGAAAAGGCCCAAGCACCAGTACAGGTTGGAGGCTGACCTGCTGGAGAGCACCTCTGAGGAAAAAGACCTGGGAGTCCAGGTGAACAACAGGACGACCATCAGCCAGCAATGTTCCCTTGTGGCCAAAAAGGCCAATGGCATCCTGAGGTGCATCAGGAAGAGTGTGACCAGCAGGCCGAGGGAGGTCATCCTGCCCCTCTGCTCTGCCCTGGTGAGGCCCCATCTGAAGCACTATGTCCAGTTCTAGGCTCCCCAGTTCAAGAAGGACAGGAAACTGCTGGAGAGGGTACAGCAGAGGGCTACAAAGATGATGAGGGGACTAGAACATCTCTCTTACAAGGAAAGACTGAGGGACTTGGGTCTTTTTAGTCTGGAGAAGAGAAGAATGAGGGGGGATCTGATCAATGCTTACAAATACTTAAAGGGAGGGTGTCAAGAGGATGGGGACAGTCTCTTTTTAGTGGTGCCCAGTGACAGGACAAGAGGTAACAGGCACAAACTTGAACATAGAAAGTCCCATCTAAACACGAGGAGGAACTTCTTTACTTTGAGAGTAAAGAGAGTTCTTACTTTAATTTAAGAATTCCAGAGCACTGGAACAGGCTGCCTAGAGAGGTGGTGGAGTCTTCATCTCTAGAGATACTAAAAACCTGCCTGGATGCCATCCTGTCCAACCTGCTCTGGATGACCCTGCTCTAGCAGGCAGGTTGGACTAAATGATCTCCAAAGGTCCCTTCCAACCCCATATCATTCTGTGAAAGTATGGCAAAAAAATTAAAGGGGCACGTATAAATAATTGAGAAGGAAGACAAATCAGAATACTAGAAGATATTTAGGGTTGTGATTTCCTACCTCTTCAACTCAATAAGAAAAAGGAAGACCCATTGCAAACCTAAAGGGCATCTGATCTAAAGGAAGTTTTGAGGAAAACTCTGTCAGCTGCATTTGGAGGAGCTACAAGGCAGCTGGGATCCAGATTGGGACTCAAACCCACCCCAGCTCACCCCAAGTGCAGAGGTGGGATCAACTTATTTCTAGAGACCCAAAATGAGATTCAACAATGGGGGTTATGGGTGCTTTTTTAAAAAGAAAATACAAAAAACCAAACAAACAAAAAAGAAGGAGCCTAAAAAGAATGAGAAATATATGTATTTATGCAGTTGTCTTCCAGCAGCACATGAGATCAGTGGTTCTCTCTATTACTTTTTAATAGCCAAGCTCCCTCTGAAAATTTGGTCTCCATCCATTGTGGAGGTAAGCAAAAAAATGAGATTGCAACAAAGAGGAAATTGCAAATTATTTTGGGAAGGGGAAGAACAACAGAGATTTAGAAAATGAACTTCAGCATCAACACTAATAATAAACCATGACGGTTCCTTGCAGACCCGCTTGGGAAGGGGGCTGGCAGCAAGGACAAAAACTGAGCTAAAAGCAAGATTGTTTGGTAAATGGAAAGACTGAGGCATCCTGAGTAGGGCCCAAGTGTGGGAAGTTATCTAAAAATAAACAAACAAATAAACCCCCAAAGCTCTGAAGATTTCAGCACCATCTGGAGACTGTGGGAAAAGAGAAACAGCTTGCTGCTGTAGGAGGTATTAAAGAATAGGGTTTATATATGCATGTATAGATGTATAAAGATGTATATCAAAGCAATGCATATCACCAACAGAGGTGAGTCCAAGGCTCAGAAGTTGAATCCAATTGGAGATGTCTGAAGTTACCATTTGTTTGGATGGAGGTTAGGGTTTGGGGTATTTTGTTTTACTTCTGCTTCCCGCAAAAAGCTACTCCCTGCTCACCTTGCATGTTGCCCGTGCCCCGTGCCCTCGTGTGGTCATTATATTGGGTGAGTTTGATGGAAAAAAAGGGGAAAGCAAGTGGCATTTACTCCCCTGGGACATTATAAGGCAATTTAGCATCAACTGGGGATCTTTCGGATCTGAGAAGGGTACAGAAAATCCAACAGAAAACCAGCAGAGCTGGAAAGGTGTTAAAAGACCCAACAAGATTTGAATATATTGGCAAAAAACCAATCCTATGAGAAAAGAAAATAGGTGGTTTTGCCAGTTTGCTGTGCTGAGGTGTCAAGCGCTGAGAGAGGCAACGCTCAACCAGAGTCCAACTCCCTGTCCCAGAAACACCAAGGCTCAGGGAGCTGTGCTGAGCCCTGCCCAGGAGACCTTGACCTGCAGCTAACTTTACATTGCTTAATGCACGTGATTTGTCTCTGAGATAAAAAAATAAAATAAAATAAGGTGGTGGTGGGCTTTACTGGTGTCATTAATTTATGTCAACGGGGACGTAATGACTCTCGAGTCTTCAGGAGAAGAACCAAGTTGCATCCCAAAGCAGTGGGACCTCATGCGAGTTGTGAACAGGTCCCATCTCCTCTTTAGATCCCAGTTCAGTCCCCTAAAATGAGGGGACTTACTTCAAAGCGTGGAGAGTTTTTGGTTTAGCTATTGCTTTCACAGCAGGTTGAACCAGTCAATGGCAGTTGAATTCCTAGGCATGAGCAATTAAATTAAATTAAATTAAAAAGTTAAGCTCTCATTATCTGAAACTGAGCACTGGAAATTAATAGACACTTACGGCCTTAATCTCTCTCCCTCAGATCTCTAGCTGCAAAAGGGAGCAGCATCACCCCTGTCTAATTTCCTCATCTAATTACGTGGGATTACAATGCCTACAGCTCACTATTGTTTGTGCATCATTTTGACATTCTGGTGAAACACCCCAAAGGCAGAACTTCTGTATCCAGTGCCACATCCAGACGCTTTTTGATTAATAACATATAAAGTAACATGCTGATGAGAAGGATAAGGACTACTGAGTGACTCCCCATTTACCAAACAGAAAGAAACAGTATTGAAACCTGTAATAAAAGACTGTTTTAACACTCATCCACAAGAAGATCAAGCCCAGGATGACAAGAAGATCAAGTCCAGGAGTCACAGGCAGCCTGAATTCTGAGATCTCCTAGTGCCAGCCTTTGCAGCCCTAAAACGTCCTGTAGAAGACCCAAATTACATCTTGTGCTGACATATTGATCCTGAGGTGGACCTCGCTCAAGGAGACATCGCTGCTTTTACAGCCACCTCAGCTGACAGCCAGCAAACATGGTGAGCCCCAGCCCCAGCTCCATCACCAGTGTCTCTGAGGTGGGGGTGTCACACCATGTTCCCCCTCCTCTGCTTCTGTGTCTTTGGGGAATTAACCCCCCCAGACCAGCATTTGGCAAACATACAACTGTAATCAAGTGCATGTGTCCCATTTTCCTGGTAAGTAGACCTGGCTGCAGCAGCATCCTGACCCCAACAAATTCTGGCAGCATTCTCAGCCACAAGCATCAAGCAGCACTTACTGCATAAACCAGAGAAACCCTTCCTCTGGGATGCAGTGTTGCTTCCCCGCATCAGGGCTGGCCTCCTGTGCCTAAAAAAAATAATGCCAAGCTCAGCAAAAGATTCACATTTTACTACAGACACCAGTCTTGGGGAAAAAGAACTAGTGCTTCTATTCACACCATATAAGCATTAGGGAAGAAAAAGTGATTTCACTGGAAAGCCAGGAGATTTTTTTCACACGGAGCCAGGGTTTTATCTCCAAGCAACTCCCCTGCTTGTGCATCCCATGCTTGCAGCTAGTGTCCTCCTGGCAAAGCCTCCTACCGTGGCCAGCAGCTCCACCACTTCTCCCTCCATCCCACATCGCCCTGCCAGGGAGCCGGGCGTCCCCTTCCCCTTTTGCTACCTTTGTTTTTGGAGCGAGCGCTGCGGCTCCTCTGTCGGTGAGGCTATATTTAGCTACTGTGCCGTGGCATTTCCAGCTTTCTATTTTTGTAAATGCCGTTTCTCAGGAAGGAGGCTGAGCTGCCTCCGATCTGTGTGAGCACCAGTGAGCAGGAGCTGTTTGCAGTGCGTGTGGATGATGGCACCCATGGTGGTGGCCACTGATGGTCCGGCCAGTGCCTACAGCTCTGGCAGTAGGATGCTGATGTACAGCCCATTCCCTTTCCCTTACTGCAGTGCATCCCACAGCTATTGCCCCTTCCCCTCTAGCACCTGGAAAGGTTTTCCTGCTCCTTGGCATCTTCCCTGATGCCATCCCTGCTCCGGCTGCCCGGCCTGACCCCATCTGTATGGGCCAGGGCAGTACAGGGCTCGAGGTTGGGTCACACTCCATTGCAGCAGTCGCTTTGTGCCCATGTGGGGTCGCACAGAGGTAGCACATAAACACGGAGATAGTATATGAAAAGCACAATCAGGCAAGGGGGAAGCAACAGCAAATAAATCCAGCATGAGAATATCCGTACAAAAATCACTCACAAGGCTGTGTCAGTTTTTTCTTGGCAGACAAAGAGTTTTAGGCTGCACAGGGTTATTTCTTAGACACCCTAAAAACCACCCAGCGACAGCAGTGTCCACTGAAAAGGCAATGACCGGACACCGTGGCCCTGGGATCACTGTCATTAGGTTAAGAGGGACTGGGACAATTTCCCCAAGGAAAGCACAGAGGGACCTGCCTCCCTCCAGGCACCTTCCCACCTCGCAGCAGAGGCAGTTTTGCAGCTTTCTCCCTAGATAGCAACTCCAGCAACAGGATTTTACAGTGTTTTCTTTAGCGTGAAGAGCCCTTTTATGACCGTGCAATGTGTCAGCCTAATACAGCCATTAACTACAGAGCATCACAAAATGCTCGGCTGGTCTTTCAGACTGCAAAAGGTATCTAAATCTCCCATTTCTTTCCACGCTTTCAGTGCAAGGCTTTTTGATGGCTTTGCTGCGAGAGGTATCGGGGAATGCCCTGGCAGACCCAGACCCTGTGGGACTCCCTTAAGCAGCTGCAGCAAATGAAGCCACGAGAGGAAAAGGAGAAAAGTGGTGCTTAAAATACTGACACACCTGTGGGGTCCGACCTGGACCTTGCAGATTTTCTCTCTAGTGCCGCATCTCCTTGGCCTGAGAAAAAAAATCCTGTGTCTTTGAACTTGTGGTCAACAGATACTGTCCAGAGCAGTAGAGTATTCTGTGAAGCCTCTCAGCACTTTCTGCTCAAAGTAATCCTGTTTTTCCCTTTCTTGGTGTTCAACAGGCAGCAGCTACCCAAAAGAGCATCTCAGGGCCGAACCTGGTCTCCCAGGCTGGGGCTGCTTTCTCCCACTGTCAGAGGTATTCCTAAATACTAGCTATGCCAGGACAGGTGATGGAATTGAAGAAAGAGCTGGAGATTTTTAGAGAGATGCTCAGTGATTTGTGTTGGCCAAGCAGGAGACACAGTTGCACCAAAAAAAAGGGCCATCCAAACACATTGGGCCACCCAAACCCTCTTGGCATCCAAACACTCTGGGCTGGAGTTGTTTTTTCTGAATATCTGAAGAGGATGTATGCCAGCGAGCACTGCCCTTCGACTGGGATTGAACAGGATATCACAGTATATCAGCGTGGAAATTTAATTTAGGGGGGAATTTATTGCCACGAAGAAAGAAAATTCCATGCAGGGCAAATTTTGCTTGCTGCCTCCATTTTTTTTTTTGAAGCCAAACTGCTGGCCTACAGCAGGGTAATTCAGCCTGTATGGCCGAGTGACTCACCCAAAGTATGCAAACAGAGTGGTGCTGTCAGGCTCGGGCATGAGAACTGGAGGAACCTGAAGCTAAAAATACAGCTCAGCGATTACTCCAAGCCCTCTCGGACTGCTGGGGCCAGCACACACGAACAAGCCACCGCCTGACGCGCCATTAGCATCCAGCCAAGCCGAAGGGAAGAAGCCACCCAGTTGAACTCAGGCACAACAGTCTATTTTCAAAAGCTAATTTGCTCTTCATAACTTGCAGCATAAATTCATTCACATAGAAAGCACACTGGTGCCTCTGAAGATGATATATTTAACCCAGCACTTTCCCGAAGACGTATTTAGTTCTTACACCATTTTCACATGGGAATGTGCTCCCGAGGACCGGCGGTTTGCTCGGGATGCCTTCCTCTTTCTGTCACAATTCAGCCAGAAGCGGATCACCAGCTTCCAGTGGTTCATTGATGGTTTGCAATAATTTCAGAAGCTGCATATTCCCTCTTGCAATCTGGCTTACTGGTAGTAAAAAATGGAGGTGGGAAGGAGCAAGCAAATTCTGCCCTGGATTTTTTTTTTTGCAATAAACCCTAAATTCTGCCCCCAAACTGATGTGTTATGATATCCATTCCAATTACACTCTGAGATCAGTGCTCCACGGTGCACATACTCTTTAAGTAATCCTAAATTCCATCACTCTTTTGCTTCAGGGGCTTTATCCTTCCCAAATTATCTGTCGTCTCCTATTCCTTGCAGGGCCCAGGGTACCTAAATAGGACAACCATAGGGGGAACACCCCACGGGTCCAGTGTTTTCCAGTATCCCCACAACCAGCTCACACATGAAAGATAACCAGCTCCCCCACCCAGAATAGCTCCGGTTTGGAAATGTGTTCTCAGGTTCAGGGCTGCTTTCCCATCTGGGATCTCAAGCAAACCATGTGGAGCCCACAGACACCACCTGGTACCTTAATGGTTAAAGATGTCCACAAAGTCTAATATTTCATCTGCAAAGCAGCTAAAATATTAATCTAGAAACCTAAAACAGACCATACACACTCGTGGGTGCAGAACGGTGGAACACATGCCAATCTCCAATGTGTATTTACAGCCCAGAGCTTCGCACCAAGTATTCATTCACTTTCCTGCTCCTGCACCTCTTCCCCAGAGAATTAGCAGGTCGTTCCAGCTGGAGAAGCCCCACTGATACCCCCATTTCTCCCCAGTGCTGGGTTTCTGTGCAAAGGCATCTGTCATCGTTCCTGAGAGCTGACACAGCAGGAAGATGGCAGTGGACAGTTCCAAAATGGGGATAGAGCAGATACAAGAGTAGTTGCCTTGTTGTCTATGCTTGTAATAGAAAACTGACCCCACACAGACTCAACAAACTATTGTCAAATTTCCTGGCCCTACCACAAAGTCTACTCGTCCATCTTTCCATCACTCACAAGCACCTGAGCAGCGAGAAGTCATGCTCTCTTGAGCCCAGTGAGGAAAACACAGAAAACAGAAACCACCTCAGTGTTTAACATTGGAGAGTCCATTGTACCTTCTCCTGCACAGATTAATTTCTTTCACCTCCTCTACTTCTTCTCCTCAGACAGCATTTCTTCTGATGTTATTCCAGGACTGATATCAGGCTCCTTTGATGCACTGAAATTCCCTCAAGAACAATACTCAACTTTCACACACAACCCTTATCTGCATGTATATATTCCTCCTCTCTACTTCCAAGGAATTGTTGCCTATGATCTTCCAATATTTATTTAGGTCATTTTTGTCTCAATCCAATTTTCTCTTTGGAGAAGAAAGCCTGCATATGTTTCTTCAGATGTCACTCTCCCTCCTGTACAGTCGCAGTAAATACGCAGCTATGAAGTCTTTCCTCTGTGTAAACATTGAAATACAGAGAAAGTATCCTAGTTACTTTCAAGACTTACCCTTGGGGTAACCACTCCCCTTGAAGTCTGTATTAGCTTTAGCATTCACTTCAATTAACAGCATTAACCCAACACCGAGGCAATTTCCAAGGCCTCCACCCAAGTTTCTACTACTAGGTTTTGCTTCTCCCAAAGTCTCCGAAGACATATTCTGCACTTTTCATGCGAGTGCAGTGATTCACTGTATCCATAGGAACTTAAAAGACACTTTTTATAGATCTGATTTCAGCTAAATTCAGCCCTCTGGATATGAAACTGCTCAAGAGCAGGTGCTGCCTGTGTCCGGAGGCAGCCCTGTCCTGCTTCTCCCTGGGAAAGATCCCCTTGCCTTGATTACCAGCTGCCCTACTACAACCAGCCATTACAAGATTGCAAAGGAGGAAAACAAGGCTGTATTTTTGTCTAATCATCAGACAGTGAAAGTTACGCTGAAGCTGCCAAGTCGGTATTAGAGAACCCACTGAATTTCTGATGGTTTCCACAATTTGCCACGGCCCAGGTATCACTCGCACACACATAACCAGTTTGTTCTTCAGTAAAACAGCCTCCAGCAACACCCCGCTCAGGATTGGGGAGGGGTTGCTTGCTGCCTTTCCAGCTCCTGAAGCCAGAGAGACTGGAGGGAAGTGGGGCTTGAGCCAACTTTTCCCACGTGGGATGAAGAGGACAAATAAGCATCCTTACAATTCAGCTCACAGGCTTTAGGAGACGCTAAATTTCTGCCCAGGGTTGCTGGTCTTTTGTAGGCACTAATCTGCTGACATGGCAACTGGATCCACTTGGGTGGATCCTCGGATAAGCACAAATTTCCATGGCAGGAGCCTGCGTGGGCAAAAAAAAAAAAAGCCCCTTCGTGCCAGTGGAGTCAGGTGCCAAATTCTGCTCACTGTAATCTCTCAGCAGGCAGGAGGAAGCTGGCTCCACTTCTTTGCATAATTAAAGGCCTAGTGCTCTGGGCATGTACCTATCTTTGGAGCAGAAATCTTATTCTGCCACTTCTCGGCTCCCAAGGAAACATGACTTAGCTGCAGTGACTTGAAAATGCATAGGACTGAGATCTATACATCCCTCGCTTGCCATCTGATAGGTCCAGCGCCAGCTCCAAGCCAGGTGCATTTTGACATTGGCATGCATGCCAGTGGGAGCAGACCTGATAATTCAGCCATGGGCATGAGCCTGTAAGATGAGTATTTATATCTCCTCACATGATATAAAAGCCTTAAGTTTCAGGAATAAATGCAACAATAATAATAAATAAATTATTCATATACATATCTCTGAGTGGGAGTGCATAAAACCACACAGATATAGATGACAGAGAGGGTTATTTATATCAAAAGCAGATATTAATAAACAAACAAAAAAGAAGTATACCAGAGTATTTGGGAATGTTTCATTACGGCCGCTCAGCCTGGCCACTTGTCCACTGCAAGTGATTTCTGGCTGACAAAACTTACTGTAGAGGTTATTCTTTTCACCTAGAGAAAAGCATTTATTTAACCAAGCCCCTGAGAAAGAATAAAGGCTGGACTGTCCTCCTTAAATCAAATAATTTGTTTTAAAGTTGGGTTTTTTTTACGCCTCAAGTGTGCGTGAGTGGCCAAGTTTAATAATCTTCTTAACCTCCATCTGAAACTTGGCACAGTAAGGTGGGAAAAGGTCTCTTCATACTGTGTCAGAGAGCAAGGCAAACTCTTTAAGGAAAAAATACCCAAGCACTGCGCTGTTATAGCTCTGCTATCTGCTTCAGCAGCTTCAGGACATGGATCCTTGTCTTGTTTCTCACCATTCACGCTCCTTGTTTTTTGCATGGTTGCTCCCTGTGCAAGGGATATTTCTGCACTTTTTACCCAATTTCCTTAATTTTCCGCCTAGAAGCTTTTTCAAGAGTAGCCACGTGCAATGCCAGCATAGGGATGCGTTGCCTTTCCATAAGGCCAGGGTGGTATAACCTAAGGCTGCAGGTATAACCTAATATAACTGTTCAAATTTTGGAGGAGACAATTCTAAGGAGAGACTGAAACCCACTGAGCTGAAGATCAGCATCTTCACGGCTCACCTGCACGGTCCTGCTACTACAAGAATTAAAACTTGCATTATTTTAATGCCCTCCTCAAAATGCTAAACTAGCCATAAATTTACTGGATGACTTTGTCAAAATCAGCAAATCTGGAGATCTTTTGGCTCTGTCTCATTAGAGGAGGGTGAGGGTCTGACCCAGCTGAGCCAGTGCCGCTTATATGAGATGGGGCTAACGCTTGAGCCCTCTCGCATCGCTCTGAGCTCCGGGAGGAGCAGCTCCCTATGAGATGGGTTTGTACAGCTCTGAAACGACAGATTTTCCTAACCTGCTCCCCAGCTCAGGGTGGCAAGCGCTTACGATTCTGCGTGTGATACTGATGAACAGCCCTCGTAGGCTCACTCAAGCAGACAAGCTATTTTTGCATGAGTAACCCTGAAACTCTTGACGGGATTGAAAGTCTGGCAATAAGAAGGCTGTGCTCTGCATCCAAATGGAGTTATAATTTCACTGCTGGGTAGTTTATATTCAGGCACTGCTGCTTAAAAGATGTGCAGCATAGCACCTTAACATCACAGGATCAATGATGTTAAAGAAGCAGCAAATTAACCAACAACTCATTTATAATGTCAATTCTGTCGAGAAAAATTAACTATTACTGTCAGTGCTGGAACAAGCCTGATTGTTCAAGTAGGTTGAAATGCATCTTCTGCGATGTTTGATCCCCGCTGAGGTGATGCGGACAGCAGTATCGAGAAGCATTATCACAGGCAAGTGTTAGGTATCATCTGGATGATTTTGTCTTTACAACAGGGTATTGGCACGTCTGCGCCGGTGGCGGGGAAGGACGTGAGACCTTGATGACGCAAAAGTCAAATTCAGCCCTTTGACGAGCACGGCGTTTCCACCCCAACAGCTGCCAGCACACAGGGATACTCTGGCATCACACGTACGGAGCTGGGTGTTGGAAACGTCCCGAGCACCCTGCAGCGAATTACTCGTGTTGTAGCTCACGGGCCTGCAAATACACAGCAGGTCGCAGCAGAAACACGAGATGTGGCGATCAGAGATTGTGTTAGCAAACATGAATGCACTTGTGGCCTTGTGCTCCCACTCTCTATTTATAGAACGGCGGGTGTTGACATCTTGCTGACCTACACCAAATTACCGTGGGCAAGGGTCTAAGCTTCATTTGTCGGGGGTACTTTTTGGTGGATGGAGAGCACGCCCCTGATATTAGTGCAGATGTAGGCTGTCATGAATAAGCTCATTTAGTCCACTTGTCAACAAGGAACTGCCAGCAAACACAGAGATGGCACCTCAACTGACAATCAATCTCATTTTAGACAAACTTATCTTCCAACAGGTCGCTCATCTTTGGACTCTGGAGGTGGATTTGGGTCTTCATCTGTATTTACAATTGTGTTTATTAACAAAAGTTGACTGGCAATGAAATAATTGAAGTTCCAGCATGTTTAATCAGGTCAAGATACCAGCTTGGGATGGAGAAACCTCTACCTCATGAACCATCAGCAGGTGTATGTCATGCTGGTCCTTCCCTCACTCACTCACTGCTCAGCTGATACAACCCTTGGGAAAATGTGCTCTCTGCAGCTTGCAGGCATCCTTGTTTAAGTCCAGATCCCTTCAAAAACATTACCTGCACAGAGGGAACAGGACAAGGATCCTGGTTCTTTGTTTGCAACCCCTTGAGAATAAACCTTGAGAAAGACTGGTCTGCAAACCAGAGCTGGGCTAGAAAACACCATGTCTCACCAAAGGAAAAGCTCATTGGCAGAAGTATCATTACTTGGTTTGCCTGCCGAGATGCTATGGACCAAACATGAATCTCCAAACTCTCTTTTGTAGGGAGTAAACATGAATGTTTGCAGGGTTACTTTTTCTATTGACAGACATCTCTTAGGTGCTCAACCAAGGTCCCAATTCCAACCTGTTTGAACAGAAGAAATGGCAACCTGAGTGGGAAAGCACTTATAGATGCAAAAGACTAAAACAACAAGGCAGTACTGGCCAGCAAGAGAGGCTGCTGGGCTCAGACACCATTGCAGCCAACACTGTGGAAGAGGCAATGCAAGAAAGACCTCACAGATCATGTTGTCCTCTTGAAGCCTCATGAAGATGAGAAGGAAAGATGTACTCAGCATGGAGATAAGGTCACAGCAAAACAGGCTAGGTCAGCCAGGTGGGCTTCCACAGCCGTGCAAGATGGGAATTCCTTGATATTCATAGTGAATATACAATTTCCAATACTCTTCAATATTCTCCTCCTTAAACCTAGCCGCCTCTCTGGTGCCTTGCAAGGTTTCATTCCAAAACCTATAAAAAAGGCAGGTCTGGGAAGCACCACCAACACATACAGTGGGGCTGTTCCGATCTTATTATATATACACAGCACTGCCAGTAAACGTGACTATTTTCCAAGACTAAATTTTCACATGCCAAAATCAATGCTCTGAGCATGGATATCTAAAACCAATTTCTTTAGGGTTCATCTGAGACAAATATAAGAAAAATCTAATTGTATAACAAGCCAGCTCCTATTGACTTCAGAGGGAGCATGGATGCAACCCAACAGTATTTCAAGCTCATAGAGCACCTCTCCTCTGACTCCAACAGCCTCTACATCCTTTACTGATTAATGCACTGTAGTGCATTATGAGTTGTTCATGTCTTCATGGTTGGGAACACATGAGCCCTAGAGCATTTCCAAGCTGTTTATCTCCAGCTGTACAGCTTGTGGGCTACAAGGTCATGAGCAGAAACCCGGTGGAGATGGCAATCCTGGGATAAGAGCTAAAACTGGCATGTATCTGTCTCAGCTCTGGGATGTCATTACTGGATGTTGGTCCTTTCACAGAAGGAAGCACCAGAAAGCGTGTGGCCTCCAACAGGCCCTTGCAGCCACCAGGATGGGAATGGTTCCAAAAGGGGATACTAGCAGATGAAAGATGTTTGTTTTCAACGTCGTCTATCTTGGATATGTTAATCAATTTTGTCATCCTTCAGACTTGGAAGTGACTACGTAATAAGGCCTGACAAGGAAACTGTCAGAAAAACAGGCAAGCAGACCACTGCTGTCAAACAGTTGGCTTCTGAGTCCCCTTAGGTTTCTATTAATTCATTATTACGCACTTTTGCAATCAGTCTTTTGATCCAAAGAGCATATGACATGAGCTTACATGACGTGACCAGGTTTTATTTCAGTCTAGCCCAGCCATCCTCTGTCAGCTCAAAAATCACATGCTGAATATGTGCACACCTTCTTGAAGAAGTCTGATTACAGCGGTAACCACGTCTATAAGCAGTAGACACAAACTGTTGTGCATGGAAGCACAGACACCCTGGAGGCAGTAGGACAAACTGCCTCCAAGAAAATGGAGAGGAGCCCTAGCAAGTTTTCAGGTCAGAGATTCTCCTTTTGCTGGCACTGAATTACAGAAAAGTCCACAAGCTAAATGCAACCACCAACAAAGCTTTGTCTACCCACAGCCCAGTTAATTCTACCCACAAGCAAGCTGAAGTTGGCCTGATGAGCCTGTACCCAAGGTTATTTCACCACTGCTCAACCTTTCAGTCTAGAAAGGTGCTTGTCTCCAGATCCTATATTCCTTTGCTTCTGAGGGCTTTCATAACAACCTACTTCTTGATTATTTACTGCGCCTGGGGACCAAGAAAAGAGATACATGCCTAAAGCTTCCACAAAAGGCACACCCATAAAATCTCCCTTTTCTGTGTAGGAGACAGAAGGATGTGGCACCCGTTCCCACCCAAGTGACAGGTTGGACCAAATTTAGTCAAATTCTGTATCTTAAGACATTAATGAGTGAAGCTAGGAGCTGATGTAGACTGAATCAAGTTGGTTTAAAAATTACCTCTTACATCAAGGATGCAAATTTAAGATACTTGTTATTCTACTCCCTTGTTATGTCAAGGCAGTAGAGTACAACCACCACTTGTCCTTTCTTTTTTCTCTAGTGGATATTTAGTGGGAAATCTGACACCCCAGAGCAAGCTACAGTGAAAAAATTAAATGGTATCTGACATCTGGCAGCGAAGGTATTTATTTTACACTAGAGACTGATGCACACCTATGTGTTAGAGAAAGCAGTCACCTTCCCTTCAGGATGCCATTGCCAGTACAGCAAAGCTGAAGCCTGGAGCAGGCCAAAGCTATATTTCAGAAGTGGGAAGGCAGCTCTGCCCCGCCAGCGTGAGCATGAATTTTAAGGAGCTTCTCTCCACAGGTTAAAAACACAAGAGAGAAGTAGGTCAAGTCTAATGAGCCCTGTAAAAGCTATGTAGCATCACTGAGGGCTTCTGCATTCGCCACACCAGCTGTAGAGAAACACCTCCGTAAGAAAGATGCATTTTTACTTTGATTTTGTTTTGTTTTAAATAGCATTTGAGTACTCAGTTTGCCTGCTGTAAAGTCTGAGCCAAGTATTCCCATGGGCTCAGTAACCCCGCCTGCAAAGAAAGAAATATCCCAGACAGCTTCTGAATAGGACATGAGAGATTCCCAATTCATGAACAAAAAAGGAGAAGTAAAACAAGCTTACAAAAGCCCACTGCTTATATTGAAGTGTAATATTTCTGTGATTTAAAACCTCTTTTTATGGCCTTGAATGCCCTAATGGGCACGTTAGCTATGATGGTGGGAGATATACAGGAGACCTTACGGGTCACCCTGTTTTCAGCTCTTTTATGCAGACATGGGCATCTGGGGCCAGCCTGGCTTTGGAAGAGATCTTGTGTTACTCATCAGAGTAATTTATCACTACAGAAGGTACGTTTGGAGAGCCTTGAAAATGTGGAAAGTCAGACTTTGCCCCACTGAAGATACGCAAGAGATGAAAACCAACGCTGGGAAAATCAAAGGTGCTGATATGTGCATTATTCATCGTATGGATTGACACATCCCAGTGCACACGGCATACAGATGCAAGCAATCATCTTCATTTCATTGTTCACACAAGCTCCTTTCAGCTCAAAAAGCTCATCAAAGCCCATGAGATCACGGCTGGAATCTAAACACCAAAAAGCTTTCAGCAGTGATAACGCTTAAAGAATCAACTTCCAAAGAGCAAGTAGGGAGAATGGAAATGAGAAAAGGTTTCTTTCTCACCACTGCTTTGATAGACAGCATTAGCCTGTCACATATCTCATTTCTGCACCTTCCAAAGCGGAGCTTGTGGAAAAATCAGGGTTTGAGACCATTTATTTGAATTCTTGGCAGCCGCTCGGTTCAGCCACGCTCGAACCTCTCACTTATTCTTTGCAAGTCATCTGTAAACAGCCAAGGAAAAGGCTTTTTGTCCTCACAAAATGTTTGGGAAGTGCCTCTGTGTACTAAATATACAGAACTGTGCATGTACAAAAAAGTATTTATTCTTCCATTTGCAGAACCTCCCAAACTTCATTCATAAATAGCAACTGAGTGACTGTGTTTTGAAAACTGTCACTACTGAAAATGTTTTTTGGTAGTTACTATCTGCATATTTATAGAATGGTCCATTAAAAAAACTAAAGGAAGACCTGTGAAATAAGGGAGCTTGGGTTTGGGGTGGTTTTTTTTTTGTTTGGGTTTTTTTTGTACACCTGCCAGATACTACTTCAAGAAAAGCATCATTAAAGGTTCCTTGTCAGAGTAATTCAAAGTTCACCTGCAGGGGCAATTCAACAAATTCCTCAGCTAATGTTCAGGTCCAACAGGTCCCCCCTTCCATTGCTGTACCTTTGTTCAAGCCTGCCAGCATTACTGCTGTACCAGATTTAGCAGCCTGCCACATGACAACACGCTTTCACTGTGTTCATTCAGGAATCCATGCCTATTTTTTGAATCCAGTCATTTAGGATGTCCTCCCTTGCATCATACCAATTGCAGGCTACGTCACCAAGGCCCTGAAACCCAACCAAGATTGCCAGTGGTGCTCCCAGCCCACAATTTCCACATATCAGCTGTGCAGAGCCATTTGAATTCTGCAAATGAGGTATAAAAACCCAGGGTAGTTGCAGAGCCAAAAAAATTCAGCTTATCTACTTTTGTGCCTCATTATTCCCGCCTGCGAGCGGGAAGGTTCCCTTCTCCCCAGCTTTTAGGGAGTGCAGCTCCACAGCCTGATCTCTTCTCATGCAAATGAGAGCGCTCTGTGTATGAATAAGCAAAGAAGATTGTGTTTTCCTCCCGCTTTAGAGAATTCAAACCATCTGGAAGCAGAAAGGATGTTACTTAGGTGACGGCACAGGGCAGGAAGAAGGAATAGCAATAGCGATAGAGACGTGTGTGAAAGCTGAAGGAATATGCCCAAACTATTTTACAAGCACTTAAAATACTAATTAGCAAGTCAAGATGCAACGAGGACAGCAGTTAAAATTAAACAAATAATTTGGCTACTAATGCTGCTGGGCTTGCTGTAGTACAAGCAGCGCCTTTGTATAGCACCAGACAAGACATCTACATTCACATCCATCCTCGCTCTCCTTTTCCCAGTTCTCATATTTTTCTGCAACATAATCCTGTTGGTTGATTGTTAGAACAAGGGGAAGGACGTCTCTCTCCAAAAAAGCACAGCTATGCTTAAATAAGGTGTTGCCCTTTTCTTTCCCCTGTCCAGGGCACAGAGTGCACGCAAACAACAAGAAACTCAAGCTGTGAAATCTTGGTCAAGGAGCTTTGAGCTGTCCAACCTGGGCTGGGTTGATGCCTTTATGGTGACATGTATCTCTTGGAATTTCAGCAGAAAAGCAAAATAAAAGTTTTTGTAATAACATATAATAAAAGGTTTTTTGCCTTTCCATTTGAAGGAGATAAAAATCTATGAAAGGTAGAAAGCAATGATGATTTTCCCCATCCTTCAGATGCAACTTAGGAAGAAAGATTTGCTCATTCACAGCATGATGAATCCCATCATCAGACCATCACAGTCTAAACACCAATTTTGCCACTAGTTGACAAAAAACCCTGTTGGATTTGACACCTGAACCACCTCAGCCTGTAGTCTCACAAAAGACCACCTGCTGCCCCTCTTATGCCTAGGTTGGCCAAGTTGTCCAACAAAACCCTAAATGGCAAAGGTGGTGAAAAGATTTGGCATGTCCTGCTTCAGGAATCTGCTTATCCCTCAATTAATTGAGGATTGGTGGGAACTTCTGTACGTGTTGCCCACAGATGCTGCCACTGTACACCTTTATTATGGAGATACCTTGCCCTAATTATTGCAGATGATAGGATAATGGAGCAGGAGTGCCGGTCTAATTCAATGGGGGAAATCTCCAGTGTCTGGTGAGATATATATTTTTTTCTAATACATACATCTTCAACAAGAGCTGTCAGGGCCAACACAGCTTCTCTGATAGGGTCAGGACAGGCAAAAAGTGAGGATGGTCAGTGGGTTAGTTGGAACATTTGCTGCACATAAAATCACCAGTGACCAGTGTATAAAGGGTGAAGCCATACCATGAAGTGAACAAAGTCTTTAGCTTGTGTCTGGCCAGCAGTGACCAGCCATGCCAGGGAAGAAAAGATATTTTCCGTAACAACAGGAGACATCGCAAAATGACAGATGCACTACACAACTGGAAAAATCCTTCTTTCTAAGCCAGAGTCCACCTCACAGCACTCAACTTCCCTCACCTACTGTCCTCCACTTTATTATGCAGATCTCACATGACTACCTGGACTTCCAGTTTCCTCTAAGCCATGTGAGCAACAGTCCCCTTCCAGTATTTTCTACCTTTTTCCATAAGAAGGAGGAAGACATCTGCAGGTGGCCTTGGGCTGCTGCCCATCTCAGCTCTGCCCCAGGAGCTTGTGTGTATTGAGGTGGTGCACCATGACGTGCAGCCACTGGAAACAGTGAGGAAGCAGTTGAGAGACAAATCCTACCCAACCTCCTTGCTGCTGTCTCTTACATTTCCTCAGAGGTGGCAATCATTGCCCTTCTGCATTTGCTGCTTTTTCCAGCTCTGTCTGCTCTTATAAAGCAGGTCAGCAAGGACAACCGTTTGCTTTATTTCTGAGCAGAGAACCTATTTTGGTGGCTTATTGTTCCAATTTCAAGGATACCCATGTCCACATCCCCAGTTGCTTTTCTTTACAGGAGACAAGCTCCTTGGTATTTAAATCCAGACATCTGACAGCTCATACACTTGGTGGTGGGGTGAATCCCTCCTGACTCCTTTGGTGTTGTATGAGCAGTCCAGTTCTCTCTCCCTCGTTTCTTTCTAACATGGAGGTTTGCCTCATTAGGTGTGATGAACTTTCCTGAGGGACATCTGAATAATGAACAGGCAGTTTCCAATAGCTAGTCCCTTCCTTCTCCTCACAGATGCTACCCCTGCACCATCCCTGGTACCTGCACAACAGAAACAAATCCAGAGGCTCTTGAATTGAGTGAATTGATTGGAATTTAAGGACTGCACTTTGACAACTGAACTTGCAATAGCCACCCAGTTCCAGGAGATGTTGCTGTGCTTTCAGCTAAAGGCCTGGAGGAGATGCACACAGAGCATGGGAATTGCAAAGAGTTAGGGGAAAAAAAAATCATAAGCGTTCTTGCAGCGAGTAGCGTTAGAGACTGTGTGAGCACGGGTAAAAGCAGTGCTTGGGGCAGTTCTGCATTTTACAGGCTGCAAAGTGGAGACGCAGGAGGCCTCTAGCAAAAAGCAGATGATTGGTAGTGCCAAGGATTGGGCTCCCGATTCTTTTGTGTTGCTTTTTCATACTTGCTGGTCTGATGCCACGCAGAAGGCAGGTCACTGCTTTAAATAAAAATCCAGTTCTTCTCAACTGCCTTTTGACCTAGAGTAGGTAAAACATTCCTACTTTCCAAGCTTTCTAGCCCACCTCATGGCCAGCTAAACACAACCATATCGAGAACAAGACATTAGGAGATACATACACTTCTTCTAAGCTTTTAAACAAGAGCCTGGAGCACAGTTTCTCAAAGACTATGAGCAAAGTCCTCAGGAGAACTGGAGAAGGGACGAGGCTCAAGTACAGAGTGACTGGAGGAATCACTGACGTGCCCAGATGTCCTGGTTTAACTGGGTCTGTCCCAGTGCGCCAGCAAGATTAGTCAGCGTGCTGCCTTGGGGTTTGCTCAGGGCAGAAGGGTTCACGCTGTCTTCTGTCGCCCCCACCCAGGCTGCAGCCCTGGGAATGAACTTGTTCCCAGATTCTGGCAGGAGCTGAGGACAGTCATCTCTTCACAGGGTCGTTACCCATGCTCGGGGTCACTGTGCATGACTCAGCTTGGGGGGCCCACATCCTACATTTGTTTGTAAAGCCTGGCCACCCTACAAGTAGAAATAAGGACAACCAAAGAAAACCAGAGCATGTAAGACTGTTTTGTTCCCATGTTTACTCTGTGTGCACAGAAGAAACTTCAACATTGCATTGTCAATACTCAAAAAGACTTGCAGATCAGAGAGTGCTGGCAGCCCACCTTGGCTCCGATGGCAGCCAAGAGCATTGCAGTGACCTGTTTGCTGTTGGCTTGCTCTGCTGTATCCTCTCCATCCACCATAGCATCGCTGACCCTCTTCTTCCAAGAGGGTGCAGGACAGTATCTGCAGTCCTATTGCTGGTGAGGAGCCTCACCAGAGCTTAGCACTGCTGCAGGTGCCGTCTTCAACCCAGATACATGACATCTGTTGGTAGAGCAGTTCCCCTGAGCCATAGCTTCATCCAACATGAGCCATGGAAGCCAAAATCCCTTTGAGAGCAATGAAAAGAGTGTTTGGGGTAATTAAACTCTTCTGGGTGAATTGCACTCCCTGCCCCAAGGAGATTGCCGTCTCATCAGGGGACAAGCACAGATGTTACAGCAAAAGTTAAGAAAAGATGATGATGATAACAGGCACAGACACATGGGTTGCTCAGAGGGTTGAGTTAGCATTTATTTGCCTGCAGTGTAGGGAATGGGTGGCCTGAAATAGCTGTTTGAGAAGCCAACTGCACTCCAATGCCTGATATCTTTTACACTCTACTTAATTCACGCTGCTTAGAGGTAAGTAAAATTTATGCAGGGTTTTCCCAGGTAAAGAGGGATCCAGGCTGCCCAGTTCCTATTCATCCAACCACTTGTGTGCAAAGAAGTCATACATACATCCAGGGTCATCCATATACAGCCAAGCACCTGAAGCACACAGTGAATATTATTATTGTTAGGATCTGAGTGTACAACATCTAATGCAAAAAAAAGCCAATACTGTCTAGACACGAGTCTGATAACAGCAATTCTTTAGTCATGCTCAAGACTGCCACGGAGGGGAAGCGATGTGTCAGGGGCACAAGATCCTGCTTTGTGCCCAGTATAATTGCTTACTGCAGGTGGGAGAGAGAGCTAAAAAAGCCTGGGCACCTCCATGCTTTGCACTGAGCTTTGATCCCCAAACAGAAAGCATTCCTCAAAACAGACGCTTGCTGCTGCTGCCTCTCTAACCAGCCCTTAACCTTCTGGTTTTACTAACAATATGTCAAAAATAGACTAGAAATATGTCTAAGATATGTCAAAAATAATGGAAAGCAGGGCGAAAATGCACTGTTTTTGAAGCACTCCAGTTTTGTGACTGAAGGCAGCTGTGGGCACAAGGACTCGGATGTCTGCTGAGCTAGTTGAGGGGCTTGAAACCTCCATTTGCTGTTACTTCTGCCCATCCCAAACAGCTGCACCTCAGGACATGGACTGGTGCGGAAGTAGCAGCTGGCTCCAAAAGCATGGCATGGGAAGAATTAACGGAAATATATACTTTGTGGTGACCCCTGCATTGGCATGTTCTGAAACAGCAGCCAGAAAAGCATGACATAGATGGCAAACACTGGGTCAGCCACGAGTGCCAACATTGAGCAACTGGGGTGCGGCTGGACATCTGAATTCAGAGTTCATTTTAGAAGTATTTGTATTCATTGAAGTGCCTTATGGTTCAAAACAGCCTTAAGGACACTGCAGAATTGGAGCTGCACTATTGGTTTGTGCTACACCAAATAGCACTAACAAAATAGGGCCATGGTTTGATCTTTAGGGCTGTTTGATCTTTAGTGATGGTGAGGTCTCAGCTTGCACCAAATACCACTCTTCCAAGCAGCACGAGACCTGGGCTAGCTCCAGAAGGCAGCAGGAACAAAGCCTCCCTGTTTTTGATGAGAAAGATATGAAATGGAGCAGGGAAGGAAAGCATAGTTCTATGGATGCAGCCAACACAAGACCACTTGTGCTCAGTATTGGCCACCAGGTCCTGTCCTGTGTTGCTGAGCAGCGCAGGTGTAGCCAGAGAAACTGCAGATCCCCCCAAAGGCTGTAGAATGGGTTTCTGCAGGCGCACAGTGGAGTAGGTCAGGCTTGGCCAAGAAACATCCTAGCACCAGTTCCACTCAATACAAATATTTCCAATAAAATGAAAAAAAAAAAAATCCCTACTTGCCAGCACTTGGCTCCACTTTCAAAAAGAGCCATTGTGGCTACGTAACACAGTACTCATTTTTACACTTTAGTGTAAGCTTTCCCAAGCTCCACCACTCTAGGTTATGGTGCTGGTAAAAGGCTACTGCATGCCTCTGCATGAGCCCAACAGCTCATTACTGAACTGGAGATGGGCAGAGCCAAGATTAGTGTCAAGATGCAGTCCTCCCCATGTGTGATTTGCTCTCTAGAGAGCTGTGACAGGCATCTTCCATCACTTCGGTTTCTTTCCTCCACGCTCTTAACGTTGCACCAAGGGCACTGCCGTCAATCTGCTGGCTTGCATTGAGTTGCAAGGGGGGTGGATTTGGGTAGATGGATGTTCAGACCCTCCACCATGTCCTGTAATACTGAAATGCCTATAGGTGGAATGGACAGACTTGAAAGCACCTTCCTAATCCTGCATTAGGAAGCCTCTTCTTTGCATGTATGCAGGCACCTACAAGCATCTTTCTCCTCCATTCACGGACGAATGAAGCAATTCATGCAAAAGCATTCAATGCTCTGTGTGTATAGAGGTTTACAAACATGGATATTCTTGCACTACCAACATGCAGTGAAGGTCTGAAGCAGATTTGAGGCCACAGACTACTTGTGTTTCTGATAATCATTGAAAACTGGCCAGAGTCTGGCCCATGACGTTTAACTTACACAACAAACCAGAAGTTAAGCATCAACTATTAAGATTAGATCCCAACGTCAAAGAGTTTCAAATTAGAAGCACAGACAAAAGGGAAACCAGCTCTACCTCACAGCAAACTCCTATTTTGCTTCCTGAGACTCTCTAATTGCTACTATTTTTAATTGCATGTTTATACCACAGATTATTTCCCTTTAAGGAGACAGGAGTGAAATCAGCTTGTAATATTTCCACATCTTTTCATGGAGGTGTTGAAGTAACTGCCTGCTCATTTTTACTTCTTAAAAGTATTTTAAGGCAGCAAAAAAAGGTCTTGATAAATACCAGAGAAATGAAAAACCCATGTCTTTTCCCATCTGGGAGACCTCAGTGTGGGTATGGGAAGGAGCCCAGCTTGCAAGGCAGAAACAGGGCTTGGGGTCCTAACACACAAGAGCCCACGGTCTCTTGTTTTCAATACTTGATAAATTTGTTTTTAAACCCTGATTTAGTCCAAGTTCTGGGGAGTCTCCCCAGTCATACTGGCCTCACATTTGTATTTATTAAGGTTATATACAAGAACATGTATCTGCAAAGTGTTACAATACACTGGGTTTAATGTAAAGCCTTCAACATCTACAGAATACAAGAAAAAACAGCTTTAGTGTAATAGTGCCTCCTCTGCTCTCCAACTTTACCCCAGGCTTACTCACCCCCTTTAGAAATGAAGGGATTCTTGCTAGTACTAAATTTTAAATTTAGGCAAGTTTTAGTGCCATGGTGCTACTGAGTAGGTTCTTCAATTAACAAAACCCCTGAGCTAGCTGGGGGCAGGCAAAGCCACCCTGGGAAGAAAACTCAGTCCTTCCTTCTTCCTTGCACCACATTGCAGAAGCAGCAAGTTGCAATCCTTCATCTTCATACTACAAGGTCAGTTCTCCTGGAGGGAAGACACAGAGGTTCATCCCTTGGTGTTACTCAGAGCAGATGCCCCATTCTGACCCATGGAGACACAGATCACCTCTCCTTGTTTAAGACAATGGTGAATCAGACCTCTTTNGGTTTAATGTAAAGCCTTCAACATCTACAGAATACAAGAAAAAACAGCTTTAGTGTAATAGTGCCTCCTCTGCTCTCCAACTTTACCCCAGGCTTACTCACCCCCTTTAGAAATGAAGGGATTCTTGCTAGTACTAAATTTTAAATTTAGGCAAGTTTTAGTGCCATGGTGCTACTGAGTAGGTTCTTCAATTAACAAAACCCCTGAGCTAGCTGGGGGCAGGCAAAGCCACCCTGGGAAGAAAACTCGGTCCTTCCTTCTTCCTTGCACCACATTGCAGAAGCAGCAAGTTGCAATCCTTCATCTTCACACTACAAGGTCAGTTCTCCTGGAGGGAAGACACAGAGGTTCATCCCTTGGTGTTACTCAGAGCAGATGCCCCATTCTGACCCATGGAGACACAGATCACCTCTCCTTGTTTAAGACAATGGTGAATCAGACCTCTTTTCTGGCTTTCATGCAAGTCCCTCAAGAAAGCATTAGGTTAGAAATCATAGAATCGTCTAGGTTGGAAGGGACTTTTAAGATCGTTTAGTCCAACCATCAACCTAACTCTGATAAAAAAAAAAAACACCAAAAGAAAACCATACAAAAGAACCCCCTGCATTACTAAACTATGTCTCTAAGCACTATGTCAACCCGTCTTTTGAACGCCTCCAGGGGTGGTGCCTCAACCACTTCCCTGGGCAGCCCATTCCAATGCTTAATAACCCTTTCAATGTAAAAATTTCACTGAATATCCAATCTGAACCTCTCCTGGCACAACTTGAGGCCATTTCCTCCTGTCCTATCGCCTCATACTACACGATATTGCAGATGGAGATACAAATGTGATCAAACGAAAATGTAATTCATCTTCTGTTCAGTAAGAACTGCTGCTTGTGATGGGAAGATACTCTCGGTTCGCTTTGGCAATCAGTTAAGGATATGAATGAAACAGTATTCCTTCATTTTTTACCATTTATAACCAAAAAAGCTATTTCAATAGTGAAAAAAAAACAAACCCAAATCATAAGTGCCTTCTTTCGCTCAGTATCTTTCACTGACAGGTTTCAGCAGGCTGCCATTAAAGAAAGCTTCACCATCTCCCTGAGGGCTGGAAGTGAGGAAGGCTTCATTCAGATGAAGAATGAAGGCAGATGTTAAGGTTCAAATTCTCCCCGCTGCCAGTGCAAAGAACCCAAATGGGGGCATCAGACACCGCCACATCAGCCTTCAGATATCTTAAATTAAGCAGCCAGAGGATAAAACATCTAGGCAAGTCTAAGTGAGTTGAAAGCTGTAAAGAATAAAAAACTGAAGCACTGATAGACCGAAACCTTGATTTACCTAAGCCCAGCAGACCCCACCATGTCACATTTATCTGTTTCATGACTGATAAACATGGATAAAAGTATTTTTATCAACTAAGGTATCACTGCTGCAGGAAAAAAAAAAAAAAAAAAAAGCAAAACACCAAAAAACCAAAACCCTTTATTGCCCAGAAGGTTCCTGTTAGAGCGCTAATACCAACTTTAGGAGTCTACGCTTACAGAGCTGCTGGGAAATTCAGAAAAGGCTCCACCTAGAAGGAGAGTTCAACAGGGAATTGTGGCCTTTGACAGAGCTGCTAAACCAGCTTCAGAGCAGCTCAGGTTTAAATAAGCCTGGTACTTTCAGGTCCAGGTTTTTGTTGAGAAGGCTAGGACAAATTTTCCTACACTTGGAAATTCAAGGATGAAGGTGCGGCAAGAAAGGTGGTACTACTTCTTTTAGACTTGCAGGAGCCATACTCTTTTAGTCCATATCTTCATCTTCCAGATCATCGTCTACCAAATCCTCAAGGTGGATTTGGGAAGACGGAGGGGGAAGACAGCAAGGCAGGTGGAAGCATCCTGCTTCTTGTAACCCTTAGAGGATAAGGGAGAAATGAAAAGGAATGAGGAAAAAATCCCACCCTTATAATTTAGCTTCCAAGTTTAATTTTCGTTCAACTAAAAATCCAGAAAACTAGTTTTCACTATTTTTTTTCACAGTTTCACACTATTTTTTCAATCATTTGGAAACTTTGTTCAATCTTTTTAAGTTTACTTATTACACTGGAAAGCTCCAATGCATTTGGGAGGGTAGAGGGAGGAATTGGCTAAGGCAGGTGGACAAAATATCCAACATGAGCACCAGGTATCTGTAGCAATGAAGAGGAAATGGAGAAACATGTTTTTTTGTTTATTTAATGCCTTATAGGATCAGCACTTCAGGAAATAAATCTCAGAGGCACTATTTGGATACCATGGAGCCATGAAAAAAATTAATGTAGAGCCTAAAAATCAAGGAACTGAGACTAATGCAAGTCTCAGATTACTTGGCTGTGGGCTCACTGCTCAGCCCTTCCAAACCATTTGCTTCAAAGCAGCAATTCAGCTTCAGAGATGATCCAAATTCTCCCCAAGCTTTTCTCAATGGCACATCAGTGCTTAGAAACCAGCTGAATGCTGCTTTGCCTTCATCCCTCCTGTGCATACCAAAGCAGAAGCTCCTATGTTTTCAATTGTGAAGGGGAGGAGATCCATAGAGGTGGCTGCATACTTCTGCTTGATGCTCCTGCTCAGGCTCTAGATACAGCTGCAAAACTCTGCTTTTATGGCTTAGTAAAAAAGTGCTGTGAATTTTGTATGCAGTTTGTGCACACTGAATTTATTTAAGGAATGAATCAGGATGCTAGTACACAAATGGTCCATCAGTTTATCTTCCATCACCATGGTCCTCCTCACAACCACAGATATGGCTACCAAATCAAAGTCTATCTCCATCCCTTCAGCTGAAAAGCAACTAGACCTCCACACAGAAATAATTGTCTGTAACAGGCAGCCTGCACTGTCTGCTCTTGACATTGACACTTAGTTGACATCATCTTGTTCGAATAACACAGTTATTCGGGTCAAAAGGGACCTTGGAAGATCTCTAGTCAGCCTCCTTCCCAAAGCAGGAGCAGGACAGGTTCCAGGAGGGCTTCCTGAGTAACCCCACTTGTAACCAGCCTCCAGATAGAGTACAAACCATTAACCACTATGCTTTGATCCAATGATCCAGTTTTCTCACACAGCTAGTAGTCCAACCATCCAGACCATAACATCACAACTTGAATACAAGATAACTGTGGGAGACTGGCTTGAGAGCCTGGCAAAAGTCAAGGCAAGGGACATCCACAGATTCAGCCATATCTTCTCAGAAGACAGTCATGTTGGTCACATACAAGTAACCCTTTGCAAGTCCATGCTGGTTACTCCCAGTCACCACCTTCTGGTGCCCAGATATGTGCTCCAAGAGGACTTAAATTTTCATCCATTATTTTCTCAAGGAGCAAAGTGAGTCTGAGCCCTGTTCTCCCCATGCAGTGGGCAGTCTGGGACTAAAGGGCAAAGCTACAGAAGCTACCAGCCACAGAAGCCACTTGGAAGCTACCAAGAGTAATCTGAACTTCAGAATAACAAAAGCTGAACAAAAAAAAAAAAAGCCCTGAGCTACAACAAATCTTACAAACAAACACCAAACCCAAAGAAAACCTCACCCACACAAAAATCCTGGGTGTATAAATAATTCACAAACGGTCAAAAAAACAAAACAGGGAACCACCCACTTCTCCAGACTGCCAAAAGTGGAGGGGAAAGACAACAAAGTCAACAACCATCCAAACAAACTGTCCAAACCCAGAAACCATAACCCCTTCCCCTCCCAACCTACTGAAAAGACGAAGAGCAGTAATGTTCCCTGCTGAAAAACTGTGCAGAAAAAAAAGATCAAAAAAAAAAAAAGACAGAAGCCAAACAATAGTTTGTTGGTTTCTTGGAAATATTTATGAACAATATTCAGAGGAAATGTTCTCAAGGGGAAGTCGTGTAACCAAGTGCAGAAATGAGGGAAAAGAGATGATCTGGCTCTCTAGAGGGGACTTCTGATCCCTAACAAGTCCAAAGTCATCAGTTCATTCCCACCACACCCATACATCAAGCCTCTGACAAAGAACAACCTCATACCTTAGCTACTGACACTTCTGATGAGATACTTTAGCTGGCAAGAGTTTGATTTATTAACTCAAGAGCTGATTCCAGTAAAGATAAAGTCATCCAGTTTTCAGAGGATTTTCCAACCCATTCACTGTTTCAGTTGAATATTGCAAATGTTCTTTAACTAAATACCCGTAGGATGGTTTGCTGTTAATGGTCCTTTCATTTGTTTTTTTACAAGAGAGAATTTTGCACCAGAGGGGATGGTTTTTGCACACAAAGTAACAGACCGCAAGGCAGCTATAGATAACTTAGAATAAAATAATGCAAGAATCATGACTTCTAGCACATGAAAAGGTCGATGTCTTTGTGATTTAGGGTCTGTTTGAAGAAAATGTAATCAAGCAGTGGGGTCATACTACGATTTTATTATTTTGTTGCTCTAATGTTTTGTTTGACCTCAGGCAGGAAATAATTGCTTGACTCTTAAGAGGGTATCACAAATAGAGCACCTCTTCATGCGTACCTCAAATACACCTTCTATGTCCCTAACTGACATTAAAACTCTCACCGCGAGTCTCTGAACAAGCAGAGTCCTTACACCAAATGCCCACAGGGGAAACGAGTCCACCAGGAATAAAACATCTGCCTGAAATGGCTCTTTGAAGTCAATATTGACACATATACAGCTTTCCATGTATTAGTAATTAGAGATGCTGTTTACCATCTGCATAAGACAATTTTGGAGGCCTGATTGGCATCTTTAATCCATGCAACCATTTCTTAACCATGGATTTCAGAGGGCAAGGTAACAAGAGGCTTTGCAGTCATTTTGCAGGATGGCACAGTTGCCTGGGCTGTGCAACTGGGACATCCAGCATGGTTTTCACACCAAACGAGGGCAGGACGGTATTTCATTACACAAACACAGGTCTGAGCTCTTTCTGAAATCATTTGTACCCAGCAGGTAGAAATAAAGCTGAGATTGTTCTCAGACATCTCTAATTTCTGTGCCAGGAAAGCAAAGCTTCAGTAATGAATACTCAGCATCTGACAGCATCCTTCTAGCTCTGTTCAGATCAAACACAGGAAACATCTATTTTTTGAAAGGGATCTGAAAACCCTTGCTATTTTTTCTTAAAAGCTAGCTTCAGACAGGCCACATCAGGACTGGCAGTCCTTGTCCCCAGGATGCTTCAGCATCCTCCTGCAAGCCGAGGTGAGGACGCCATCACACATTAAACGTAGTATTTCCCAATCTGAAAGAAACGCTTAAGTGACATACAAACTCACGCCATGTGAATTTGGAGACTTGTTTACAACTAGTAGACCTACCAGCCTAGGCAGACCTGTTGCGGACATTTATAATCCATGTCACCAGGCTATGCAATCCCTGTCCAAGAGCAGGGACGCAGCAAGTCCTGCTCAGCAGAACAGGCTGTCCTCTGCCCTTCTCAGCCTGTCATCCAGGTCCTTAATCAGAGTATGATATCATTGCTCTCCCCCTACTCTAGATTTATCTTTAGCAGAAGATTAGCATGATTGCATTGGTCACAAATGCATCGGGACAAACACGCTGTTTATCACTAGAAATATTAGATTCAGGACTTCATGCCTCATGAACCTCATACAATCTCTAAGGAAATTTAAAGAAATTCCAGGCAGGTCTCCACAGCCTCCCATATGCAGCCAGCCAGCATTTATTAATCTTAGGAGTCATTTAAAAGTTCTGCAAGAATAAAAAACCAATTTTATGTACATTTTAAATATACTGTACATTTGATATCCTGCATTAAGTTTCCAGGAGACATTTCCACTATGCTAATAATCTATTATCACTAAGTAATTCTCATTTTTCATTCACAATTTATAGTACTATTGAGTCTTTTACAGCACATTTTTTTAAAGTTCACCAAGCATTTAAGCCAAGGAAGAAAGGAAGGTCAAAAGAAATGAAGCAACTTGCTGAAGGTCCCTTAAAAAAGGTAACAAAACCCAGGTGTCTCCGCATCAGCTCAGCACTCTTATAAGCATAGATTTGGTTTACAGCCCTTCAAAGGTCAAAGCCAGAAAGAGGTTGTGAAGAGAAAGTAAAAATATATGTTCACAGAACACTTTGCACAACAAACCTGGAGATACTTAGACCTTTAAAAAGCCTGAACAAAAGCAGTATCACTTGTTGACCACCAGAAACTGAGTAATGATCTGTGACTACATGGAGGGAAGTAGCACCAGACCTCCCTTGTCTCCAAATACCAGAACAATGGACCAAGCCTGATGCGGGGAAGCATGGACCATGACCACAAAAAATTTCCAAAGCCCTCAACAGACCCTCTTCTAACTGCAATGACCGCTAGTGCAGCACCTCTACCACGTGCCTTGCAACTTGATGTTTAGAAGCTTTAGAGATTTATTGGAGTTGCACCTTGGTTTAGGTAAAACTACCAGCCATTTTTCTCACCAGCTGGGATGAGATAGGATCAGTTTTGCTACATCACTCAAGTAAACAGGGCTGTCACAAATTATGATTATTATTTTAAGCTGGAAGAAGTTAGAGTCTTTCAGCACTGAAAGTGAGCTGATCTTTGAAACAAAGTCCTGAAGAGATGGTAAAAGTAACAGTTATGTTTTCTAAAGTCAGCAGGGTAATGTTGCAAGAAAAACCATAATTTTCTCTCTCTCATGCACACCTATGGAAGAGGACTGCCTTCCCATTGCAGAGTCAAAATTTTCAGTTTAGATAAGTAGAAATGATTGCTGCAACTCCATTTTAGGTTCCGTTTTGCTCCATTAACCTTATGTTCATTACTGTAGGGTTTCTTAAGACTTGTCTGCACACAGATGTTTCCTTGGATATTTGTAGCTTTAGCCTCAAGTATGGATTATTTCAGCGCTGAAGCATTTAACAGTTGTCTACATTGGATAAAAATGTACTAGAAAACATCTTTGTGAACACCAGCCTTTACATCTTTCCAGTCATCCTCCAGTGCCACTGCAGACGGTTACACCTCTGTCAGAATCCCCCTACTGGCACTTCACCTTCTTTCCAGAGGTGAAACCACGGGACAGCTTCATCATCCACTACCCTAGGAGGTAACTAACAGACTCATTTTGTTTCTCTCCAAACGAGCTCATGTTTTAAGAAACACATTGCACACACAGATTCATGACATTTTAGATGCCCCTGGAGCATTTGATATCGTAAAAGCGTTGAGAGAAGAAAAGCCACCCACTTCTTGTGTTGTATCAAAACTATTCTTTATGATGAGTTGCATAAAAGCAACTCCCCTTGATGCTCGAGCAGGCAGTCTCAAGCACCACAGGCCACACATTGGCCAGATAAGCCATTAGTAGCGAGCAAGGAAACTCAGCGCCTCTGAAACCATCATAATGATTGTCACCCTCTTCAAGAACCTGTTGTCTTAAAGAAATGAGAAGTTTGGCTCCTTTATCGAGGAAAAACAAACAAACGAAACCCCCTCCAAAACCAGAAAACAAAAGCCAAACCCCACCTTTGATTCAGAAATCAACTGTAACTATGCTGGAGAGGACTCAAGCAGTATAACCACCCCTGCTCACCTCAAATATCCTGAAGATGCCTGTGAAGCAGCCAGGCACATGAACAGAGGCAATGAAGGAAAGGCAGAGCACTTTTAAGACTCAACAACCAATGACTCATCC
Organism: Tringa tobata; assembly: GCA_033628505.1. Lineage (NCBI taxonomy): Eukaryota > Metazoa > Chordata > Aves > Charadriiformes > Scolopacidae > Tringa > Tringa tobata. Next base: position 2,296,777 of record JAHREE010000332.1, on the reverse strand, counting down.
TGCTGTCAGACTACAGCGGCTCAAAAGCTCTGGATATCCAAGAATATAACCTCCACTGCACCAAATAAGAGTTGGAAGAGCTTTCATCTCAGGCAATGTGCCCTACCTGAATCTCCTGAGTCCTCATGAAGCTCATACAATTTTAAACTTTCTAGCACTTCAGGACAGGCTAACAGAGCATCCATTCTTTTTCCTCCCCTCCTTATCCTTTCTCCATCTCTTCTCATGCTTTCTCTGAGCAGGAAGGGAACATCTCCTGTTTGAAGGAGCATCTCCAGCCACGTTGAATGCCCACTGTCAGCAACAACAGGAGGTCAGTGCACAAAGTCGGTATGGCTGCTTGAGTCAGCACTTGGTTTTCCAGATGAAAGCTTCCCGCAGGCACTAATCCTGATCCTCTTGGCTCAGCTGCTCACAATCCCCAGCCAAGAAATGCTGCTGTTGTCACACACCACCTTTACTTAATCCTTCCCAAAAGCTGCATGAACATTTGAGAACAGGCAACCCGCCTCCAGGATGAGTTTTACAAGCCCTGAGTGGTGACATCCAGGCCAGCTCTGAAAGAGGTGGCACGCCTGATCCTCAGACAATCCTGATCCTCTTCCTAAAGCTATTTCAGAGCTGAGGAATGCTCAAAGCTGAATGCTGGGGGGCTTTACTTCTGGGAGAAGGCAAATGCAGCTCCTGGTCTTTGACAACACGACTGCTGCATTGGATGGTTAAGCCAGATGAGCCTTTGGTGCAAAGATTTAGGTCTAACTCAGTTTTTCAGTCAGCCATCCCCAACCCACTTGATTCTCCTAGCAGGGACACGCTTGAGGAAATGACATTCAACTTGGACAGATAAACAGTAGCGGTTGCCGAGAGGAGAGATTAACTGTTAAGGTGAAAAGGTTGTCGGCAGAGCTGTGCTGAATGTTTTTGGTGAAAGCTGAGGCTCAGGTACTGACCTCCAAACCCAGGTGAGTACAGGAGAAAGCACAGCTCACATGGGTTTAGGGATGCACAGTTTCCTCACAAACAGAGACCTGGGTTCAAGGGGTCAGCTTTGAAACAAAACGCTTAATAGCAAGTGAGAATCACACTAAAAGACAAGAAGTGTTGGATTATTAAATGTAACTGTGGCAGCTGATTAACTTGATCCAACATCTAGACAAGCACATTCTCCAGAAGGTGCTTTGCAACCCCAGGTTTTTCACAATTAAGGACCTTTAAGGGCAGCGTTTCACAGAGACAGATGAATGCTGAAAAGCTTCTTTTGCTTATGTTGTCTTCCAGAGTGAAGAGAAGAACACAAGACACATAGCTGTTGGTTTCTGTTTGGAAACTTTAGTACATTTCCTCCATTTACTTTACTACTTGCACTCAATGTGCTTGCCACCATGCCTCTGGCAGAGTAAAATGATCAGGCCAAAGTATCAGGTTTGGGGACCAGAGGAGTGAAGGGTAAATGGAAACACACAGAGCATTATCCACATGGCTAAAATGTACCCGGAAGTTTTCCATGAATTGCATGCTTGCTTTCCTTTATACACACACTTTTTAAAATAAAGCTTGGCAGCAGTTCAGACCTAGGACTAAAATAACTGCTTTGTATCATCTCAAGGCAAGAGCAGAGGGCATCTCTCTGCTTTGCCAGCCACTCTGCCCCTGCTGCCGGCACAGACTGCGCAAGGTCTGGCTCCCTCTTAAACAATCAGGAGGCAAGAAACATTATTTTTCACAGCCATTTTTCAGAGACGTTCCTGCAGCTGTTCCCTCTGACATGCTTTGGAAAGCCCAGTTTTGGAGATTTTTAAAACCAGCTACCAGTTCCTAACGCCAAAGGTGATAACCTGCATTATACACAAGTCCATACAGAGAAGGTCCACATTAGGAGGTAGCACTAGACTCTAGGAGTGTTCCTTTCACCCCAGATGTTATGAAACTTGCAGCTGAAGATCAGCTTCTCTAGGGCTGCTATTGCAAGAGAATCTGGCTTTTCATTTAGAAATAGATTTGTTTCCCCAACTATGAGAGCCTGACTGTTTGAGAACAAGAACTCAATGTTCACAAGCCAGTAAGCAAATAAAGACCCTGAGGTTTCTTTGTATTTAAAAAAATAAAAAATAAAACAAAAAACAGTTATGACTGAGGCCTGACTCATGATTTTCAAATTCTTGGAGGTAGCAGACTTAGTAATTCTGTAGTTTCTTGTGGATTGGGACTTTCATGAGTTTCTCTGCATGTTCGTAACAGAAGTTTCACACAAGCCTTTCAACCCCATAACCGTACTACATGGAAATCTGTTTCACTGAATGCAGGCCAGGAAAAGCTGGTCTGTGACTTCTGCAGGAGATATTCATGAATCCCACTGTTTTCAGCAAATTCAAATCCCTAATGAAAAGCAAAGGCATATTCCCAGTTTGAGTTCCTCTGAGCGTCAGGTCAGATCCCAGAGATGCTAATCTACGGTCAGGAGCAGAATATGCACCTTCAGCCTGGCTTAGGCTGAAGCACACAGAAAGCCAAAAGCTTTGCTTTAAATGTGCTAGTTCACTTTTTAAAAGAGTGATTTACATATATTGGCTTACACTATTGAATACTACCTTTCAGCACAACCATAGCCTAGCATTTTTTGTACGTAACGCTGCTGCACTCAAGGTCATTCAGTGCTTAAGGAACAGGAGTCTAGAGGAGTTTCAGAACCTCCACGTACCCTGGGCTGGGAGCAGCTGAGCCTCCAGGACTTCTGATCCCCAAAGCCTTAGCCACCTACAATGACCACAGGACAAACAGACAAGCCTCACAGCGTGGTCCTAGAAGCACGGACTCATCCATGCCGCACAGTACTGGCAGCCAGCCACATCACAGAACAACAGCCTGGGTTTAGGGGGCTGTTTCTCAAGAGAAAAAGCGAGAGGCAGGGTCGATAGGTTTGCTCTGCAGTAGATATCACTGGTCCTTGCCTACGCCTTGTTATTACAATTCATGCTGTGGGCCATCTCTGTTTCCCACAGCCCAGCGCTCTCCAGAGCACAGTGTGCTGCGCCTGCAAGTTGATAAGGCTGCTTTATGATCTATGGTGGCTGGTTTTAATTAAAGCTGCCTCCTCTGCATCACTTCTAGCCTTGTGCAGACAGGAACGCAAATGATTTCATCTTCTCTGATCCACCGGATGCCAAACACACAATTACGAGCTGCCATTAATAAGGAAACTTCTCCCACCGCTGGCTCAAGCAAATTTGGAGCAAGAGAACTAAGAAGAAGATATACAGCTACAGCAAACTAACCCTTCCCTTCACTACACCGACTAAGCAGAAAACTGTTTAATAAGCACATTACCTTCAAACCTTCCCATCCTGAGAGCTCCTGGAGGGCTGCAGCAGCAGATAATAAGAAGTCAGCCCAAGCAAGCTACTCACTTGCAGTCACCTTCAAGGCAGCAGACAGCTTTTAGTCCTTTGAACTAATGAGACAGGTCCCAGTCAGGGAAGCACAGCGCTTCTTATTTGCAGGGCTCTATCCTTCATTCCTACTGACACTTCCTGCATAGGGCTGTGTAGGATAGGGGTCCAATTACACCTAGAACCACACCTGGAGTGACACAGCCACTCCTCCACAGGTGGGACTGAGGACATTAAATGGCCTTGACTGCTCCCACCTGGGCTACGCAACTGTCTGCCCAGGAGTCCCCAGGTCACAGCTAAGCTATGCCATGAGTTGTGTCTGGCCCCTGCTCTCCTGACTTGTTGTCTGTCCTTCCTACATTGACATCAGCCTGGACCTGCTGCTTTACATGATCATGGGGCTATTGGGAATCTGTTGCTGTGGTCACCTGGCCCTGTCACCTTGCTTGGGTTCAGGTGGTCAGTGTGAGTATCCTCAGTTCGTGCCAGGGGAACCTCACCTCCTGCCATTTCAGTTAGTTGTGTCTTCTACAAGGCCATCCTGATAAGAATGCCCAGGCTGGCTGCTGGATCTGGGAGTCCCGGTGTCCGTGCTGCTAAGGCAAAAGCTGTGTTTTTCTTCCCTGACCTGACACTGGGATCATCTGTTGAGGTCAGAAAAAATGCAGGCAGTTTTTGCACAAAGCCAGACTCAAATCAAAGCTTTCCATGGGCACAGAAGTTCTACCTCATATTCTTCTCATCATTATGCTGTTTTTACAGTACACAAGGTTCAAACAAAGCAGTTTATCTTCAAAGGACCCTGATGAGGCAAAAAGAAAAACCCCAAAACTCTTGACCCCGTATTCCAGCTGGGAAAGTCAAGCAGTTGGATGTTGCTTTTAGGATCACGTTTGGCAGAGACAGTATTTAAACTTTGGAGCATCAGGCCACTGGTAGATAGTATTCTTGTTTACAGAGTGGAAGGTTGTCTTATTCCCATATAGCTAGGACAGCAGAAGGCAGGGCTGCTGCCAGCCTTCCTCAGCCGTCAGGTCATTCCTCCCAGCCTCCCTATGCTCAAGGGCTCTTAAAATTTGGATTGGAGGCACCACAGCTGCAATGAACTCAAGACCCTGTCGAGGGTTGTGGTCAGAATGTCAGTCTGCAGAAGAAGTTACAGCAAACTCAATGGTGCTCTGCACCAAGAGATTTTAGTCATGCAAACATGTGAATAAGGAACTATTAAGCCTTTAAGTAGTGCAGTTGGTGAGAAAGCTTTATGGTCACTTCAGGCTAGCAGGCAGTTTCATCTCTTTAATGTGTGGGATGCACAGTGTCTTATTTCTTGTACGTCTCCAATGTTGTCATAGAAGCAAATAACATATTTTTCTGATACAGATCCACTTTGGTACATCCCGAGCCGGTACATTTTGTGCTTAGTTTCTGTCTCCAGAGGACAAGAACAGCAATTTCAAACCTATCTGAATTTTTAGGATATTGTAGTGTGCTGTGTATTTTAAAAGGACCCGTGGTATCCATCTAGAGTCAACAGATTCAAAGTACAGGCGTTGAACGGTTGTACTATGCACAATGCACTATGTACAATGCTGCTCAATGGGTTTTGACTGTTAATGCAAAAGGTAAATAATTAATTTATTTGAAAATACCTAGTATTTTTAGAAATTATATGTACATTCAGCCTATAATGTAGATAGAGGGAAAAGACTTTTCAAGAATACGATTGATCTAGAATTTGACTCAAATGAAAAAAACAAAGAATCCCAACTCCATGCCTCCATGCTTAGAATTTTTTTTTCTTTTTTTTTTTTTTTCATTAAAGGTTCGAAAACTACATAAAATCTTTTCCTTTCATGGAAATCAAAGTGATGATCTGACTCCATTAAATTCCCAGGCTCTCACCAGTTTGCTCATACTTATGGCACTCAGTGATCCCACAAAAACAGAATTCAAAGCTGGGCATTTGAAGCCAAGCACCTGGGCTCGAGTTGTGCTTTAGCCAGCATTCATTGAGGGCCCATCTCATCTGGGTAAACAGAACACATTTACCTACAGAGAGGACTTCAGTCTGCGCTTGGCTCAGTCTACTTCACAGGCAGAACGACCTCCGAGGTGATCATGGCTTTGAACTTCGTCTCAGAGAGCCCTTCTGGAAAAGCTGCATCATATTGACTGTCTTACACCCTGTTTCACCATGAGTGTCCATCTGTTCATGTTTTCTTTCTCGATTTAGTAATGATGGTTCATTGTGGAGCCTGTTTCATAGATAAACCTACTAAGAAGCTGGATCTGCAAGACACAAGACTGCTAATCAGCTCTGGGGAGGTGTACCTTGTTACACCTAGCTGGACGATAGGGTTCCAGTGCTTCAGCTTGGGGACCAAACCCTCCAGCTTTTGCTCAAAGCTGGATGTTGTGATGACTCAAATGAGCATTTCTGCTGGTGGTCTAGCAAGAATTGTGTACCATGCTCTCTGTGTATCGCAGCTGAGGGAACATTTTCCATAACATATGGAACTTCAATCTATGTTTATAACAAGACATGTCACTTACAAGTACAGAACTGCCTCCCATGTCAAAGAAAAAACAACCATCAGGAGATAAAGTGCTACTCAAAACTACCTCAGAACCAAATGTTTTTCTTCTCAGAGAAATGAAAGTCCAGAATAAATAGGACTGATACCCTTAACACAGGGGTCCATGCAAAATTCACACAAACTGAGCTTCCTGGCTCCCTTTCTTCTTTCTCACTCAGGTACCCTATGTGAAAGCATCAAAGCGAAGTAAGCAGCAGCCAGTTGGTCCAACCTCCTTCACCAGGAACATCCCTTCATCCTGCACAGCCACATCTCAGAAGGTGATGGATGGAGATGCTGTCCCTCTCTGGAGGTAGCGGGACATTGTATGCAAGCAGGCATTTGCTTTGAGATTTGCATGACCAGATATTTGTGGCCTAGCACCAGTCCCCTATCTGGTGCCCTCAAAAAGACTCCTGTTGCCCTCCCACATTGTTGCCCACGCTTGGCAGTGTCTCTGCAGACATTTATCAAGCTGTGCAGTCCCTCCGTGGGAAGGGAAGAAGTCCCTGGGAAGAGCCAGCAGGCCCTATTGCTTTCATCCAATCTCTGGCAGGAGTCCCTGGGTAGCTCTGGTTTCTGCTGTCTCCCCTCACACATCTCTGCACCTCCCCGAGGCGTGCAGAGGCTGTGCTGACAGCTCTGTGCGCTGCCGAGAGCGCCCGCTCCCCCCAGATAGCCTTTTTCTGGCTGAAGAGGGAAACAGGAGGCACTGGCCTTTGGAGGGGAGCCAGGGACCTCCTGTCTCCGACCACAGCCTGGGATTGCCTGCATCTGCAGCAGCTTTGGGGTGAATCCAAACTCAGGTAAAGCTGCTCTTGCTTTTTCCAGGGGAAACAGGAGCAGATTCTGGCTCGTGGGTGCCACTGTTTCAGATGATCCAGCGAACAGGCTTTTTCTGCTTCCCTCTGACGTAAAAGATGGCGATCAGTGGAGTCACAGATGAGATCTAGAGCTTCAGGACATCACTATGCTCTCCGGCAGCAGCAGCTTTGAGGTGCAGCCCAAGTAGCCTCTGGCATGATTGGCAGGAGTGGCCCAAAGGGGCAGCAAGCAACCCTTTGGTAGCAAAGTTGCCTCTTCACTTATTCGAACTAACAGCAGCTGTATAGCAAAAGCAAAAGCCATGCTCTTCAGTGCAGCCAAAGGACAGTTACAGTTCCCAGTTTAGAACTTTGGTTCTCCATGCAAATCCTTCTCAGGTCCAACCTTCAGGTCCATCTTCAGTGAGGATACTTCACCCTAAAAATTGATGGAAAGGGGTAAAGATGGAGCCAGGCTCTTCTCAGTGGTGCCCAGTGCCAGCACAAGAGGCGACAGGTACAAACTGAAGTGCATGAAATTCCGCCTAAACATAAGAAAAACTTGTCTGTTTTGAAAAACTTCACTGTCTGCTGTGAAGGTGGATGAACAAGGCAAAAGATTGTCAGGAGAGGTTGTGGAGTCTCCAACCTTGGAGACATTCAAGCGCTGTCTGGATGTAGTTCTGGGCAACCTGGTCCAGCTGATCCTGCTTTGAGCAGGGCGGTTGAATTAGACATCTCCAGAGCAACCTGGAGATATCTCCAGCCTCAACTATTCTGTGATCTGGCGATCTTTACTAGTTTAATTGCATCCAAAAACATCATCGTAACTTTCTTGAAAGGAGTTGCCAACACATTTCTGTGGCACAAAACATGCTTTCACAGGCTGAGGTTTGGGAACAGCTTGTCTCTCCAAGGAGGCACCACAATGATGCTTCTTTCCCTGACCCTTAAGCAAAATTGTTCCTAAACAGCAGTCTAGTTTATCGTTTAATTTTCATTATTTTTTTTATAAAGTAATGTCCTAGTCATCTTTTACTGTCATTCTTCTGTGAGTAGCAGAAGGCAGAAATCAGAGACGACTAAAGCCAAACATGGGGGAACTGGGAAGCAGTTCCAGAGTCACTGAGTTACCTCGGGGTTCTGTCACATCCATTTATTATTCGTTACAATAATCTCCTGCAGACTAACGAACACGTGTCCTAGCAGTCCTGCAGTCACCACAGGGCAAATAAAAAGCTTTGGACAGTTCTAGGAAGGGTCTCAATTTTGATCTCATTTTGTATTGCAGCCTATTTTTGGTCAGTGCTGCTCATTCGGGTCCTCCTCAGAGCTGTTGTTACAGGCAACATCTTTTCTTTCTTCTAGATGACCACCTCATCTTGCCTGCAGCTCATGTAAAAGTGGAGGCCTGATTCTTACCTGGGGGGAGTTATATCAGAGCCAGGGTGAAATCCATACTCAAGCCCCAGTGAGTTCATTAGGGAAAGAATTATCTAGACATCTGCATATATTTGGAAAACCTTATTCAAAACTATATTCAATCATGTTTCAACTTTGAACACTCTATTTGCTATGTATTTTTGCTGTAGTTTTTTCTAAATTTTTTTTTTTAGAAAATCATTGTTTAGCAAAATAAAGACTTGTGATGTTGTTTTGCAAACCTAGCTGACCTTGTGCTAATTAACTGTGTTTGAAGGCACACAACATAGCCTCATGTTAAGCAAAACAATGAGCAGCCTATAAATAAAAAAGAGCTACTGCTAAATTTCACATTTTCAGCTTTAAGCTTAAAGATTTCTATGGGAGTAGGAGGTCGCTTCACTGGCTATATTTATCTCTTTAAAATTAACAGAAAGGAAAAAATAGGCCCTTTTGCCCTCAAACTGGAACATAAGGTCAGAATGACAAGTGGCGCTGGCAGGGTTGGGGGAGTCTGGCCACATCCAAGGCTCCATGCAGCTCAAGTTGTCACCATCAAAATGCTGGCACTGCCCTGGGCTCTGATAGGCTGTGTCCAGCAGGCTGGAAAACGATACTCCTCTTGTGTCCTGAGTCATCACCCTATTGTAGACAAAGTCTTAAAGAGATTTTAAAAAAAACTAATTAAAAAAAAAAAAAAAAATAGCATGCTCAGTCTTTCCTGTCAGTTCCTGGCATGTGAATACTAAAGACATCAGGAGAAAACTGCTCACCATTTGTTTCCAGAAACCCTAGGGAATGGAGATGTGAAATCTGGGAGTCACTCAGAGGCTCTCCTAGAAAACGGCACTTGTCACACGTCCAGATATTCCACTGATCCAAGGAGCTGCTACCGGCAAAGGGTTGAGCAATCACTTCAGCCCTTTACCTGCAGTGGAGTCTGTTCTGACCTCTCTTTGCAGGCACAATTGCTATGATTAGCTCTGATGGGAGATGTATTTGTGCTGTTTTGGTGTTCCCGCACTCCTCTGCTCCCCTTTTGGCCCTGCTCAGCTCTAGTCAGGCTGAGGCTGGCCCACCTCTGTAGGGAAACTGGAATGAAGCCTACCAAAACAAAAGGATGCTGAGCTGAGGTTACTGTGAGCTGGAGGACAAGTACGGCTCAGACGCCACCACAAACAATGCTCCACAAAAGGCTATTTTTGCCTCTCTAATCAGACATGCTGTTTGGACAATTCGTGTCTCCAATGTTAGAACAACTGGCGATGAAACTAGAAAGCAGATCCTGGTTTGGAAAACCTGGTTTTGGTGTGATCATTCTTCTCCACCTGTAAACCTTGACTGAACACGACTTCAGTTGCAAACCCAAAGTGACAGATCATGAGTGTCACTGGAAACAGTCAGGGAAGAGATAGCAATGATATGGACTGAAGGGTCTTTGACACCAGTTATAAACGCAAGTGAAAGCAAAAATGGAAAGTAGCAACTTTCACAATCTTGTACCTGAGAGGAGGCAGGGAGCAGCCCACACCCTGAATATAAGCCTTGAACCCTTTGCTGGCAAGCCACACGGTGTGGTTTTCAGAAGCACCCCTAGTTAGTCCGTCCTCCTGCCCACAGGAGCCCATGGGCATCCTTCTCCTGCCTGTGTCCATGCTTGAGTGGGCTGGAAAACCCCATGGCAAGTGATGCCTGGCTGAGTTCAGCAGCATCACTGCAAAAGGGAAGCGAGAAGACTGAGGCTGCCCCAGCCGAGGCCAGCAAGTGCCTCTGCTGACCTGCTGACCAACACCTCCTGCAGCCCAGCTCTTGGCCATCATCCCTAGGGATAGCCTGGCTATGTTTCCAGTTTTCATCTAGAAAAAGGGTTCGTATTATCTAACAAACAAGAAATACCAACTATACTCTTTAATCACCTCCAGACTAACTCCCATGGCACATTTTTACTTGCTAAAGTTATAGTCACATAGCTCAGATCAGTCCAAAAGACTACAAAACTTGAGGACACCTCTTTTTCTTTTTTTTTTTTTTCTCCCTTTTTTTCTCTTGAAGAAACACTTGCTGTGCTGGGCAGATGTTCGACATACGTGACTTGCTCAGGCACCCAAAGCAAGTGGAAAAACCCAAGAACATATGTACCCGCATCGTGCCGAGCTTCATCAGCCCGTAAATAGCAGTGATGCTCTGAAAGTCCCAGAGGAACAGGGGAAATAAACCCTCCTTCTCTCGAGTACCACCAGCATAAAATGTAGCAGCTGAAGGTCCCTCTGCGGGACAAGGTCCCCCTGTGGGGTTGCAGATGAGGCTGTCGAGTATAAGGCTGCTCGCTGGCGTTTGGAAGGAATTTGTTCCACCAGTGGAAACTTTTGTGGCCAACAGTTAGAGAGGGAAACGCCAGTTAAACTTCTGCCTTTCTCTATGAAGGGTAAACTTAGAAACATGACTTACATGCATAATTTAGAAAACCAAGATAAAAATCAAGCCAGCTGCTTCTCCTAAAGCTTTTTTTGTGATTATTGCTTACTGGGACAGGCACATGGACTAAATGCCATGTTTTGAACGCAGACTTTTCTGGCTAAGCCATGAAACCCACCAAGTGTAATTTTTGACTATATAATTTGTCCTTCCTGAAAAGACTCAAAAACTAGTGAAGCAGGGAAGAATAGGATGTGAACTGTGAAGCATCTCTGTGCACAAAGACTTTGGTGACTAGTAATACCTGTGTTATGATATGATGAGACCTTGAGACCTTTGGCAACTAATTTGTCTTTTTTTTTTTTTTTTTGACAAGTGGGTATCAGCAGATGATAAAGTCGTAAGTTTCGACACACCAGAGGACCTGTGTTTGTGTATGGGTAGTGAAAATTAACTTACCACTAATCTAGCCTCACTCTAAACTAAACCAAAATGAATGTCATGGTGTCATCTCACCCTAGACTGGCTTCTAGTTGACAGCTCTGAATAATTCAGGAGAAAGCCTCTCTCTTGACAACAGTCAGGTTCTCCAGCCGTTTCCATTGTGCTCTCACACACCACCCCAGCTTTCGATAAGAAAATGTTGAAAATTCAGCATTTCGCAGACTTCTGCAGACATTGACAAATCGATCTCCCCAGGGTTCTGGCCACAGTTATTACCTTCTTCTGTTTTCCGTGCAACATTAAAAAATGTTGTGACTTTACTACCCCAGACAGGCATCATGGAAAAAATGGTGCACGGCCCTGATCCCATCTCTTGATGGATTAAAATAGGCAAAGGACATAGAGGTACAAGGTAAGAGTAGAAGGCTGTGAATTGGATCACGCACAAGCTCCTGTTGGTTTCCATTTGCCCCCCTTGAACAGAAGCCTGCGTCCCTTCCACAGTGCAGCAAATTTCATGCCAAGCTCTTGAAATTATTGTTGTAACATCTAAGTTATTTAAACGGTTATCTGCACATATCCACACAGTCAGAGCTGCCATGGTGCTTTTGGTGGGGGGCACAGGCAGGCAGGTTGCCCATCTGCTCCCCTAATCCAGGCTCAATGAAGACACCCCAGCAGAGATGTGGAAGCCATGGAAGGATTTCTGCCAAGCTTATTTCCAGATGGTTGGCCCCCAGCACATACTAGTGTCTTGGGTTGTTCCTGCCCAACAGCAGAACGTTGCACTTTTCCTTGCTGAACTTCATGCAGTTCCTGCTGGACCATTTATCCAGCCTGTTGAGGTCCTTCTGGATGGCAGCACACCCATACAGTCCATCATCCACTCTTCCCAGCTTTGTGTCATTTGCAGACTTGCTGAGGGTGCTCTCTGCCCTATCATTCAGGTCACTAACAAAGGTGTTAAGCAGAATTGGCCCTGGTATAGACCCCTGGGGTAGACCACCAGTGACTGGAGTCCAGCAACTGATCACATCCTTTGACATCCATGACAAAATGACTCATGCTGCTCTGCTCAGTAACTGTGACACACAAGCTCTCAGCTGGCTTGTCATCCATCCCTGGGCACATCTCCATCCATTCTCTCTGCTCTCTTACACAGAGCAAGTCCCCCTCCCAGGCTGTCCTTCCCAAACACCCTCCAGTTGCATGACCTATCCCACCATGATCCAACATCCCAACATGCTCGTAGCCCTACAGTCAACACAGACTTCCCATTCTTCCAGTTGATTCCCTGTGTCCACATCTTGGTAAGCACATTCCCTTCACCACATCTTTTCGTCACTTTGCTGCCAGCAAGCAGCTGTGAGGACCAACATCAAAATGGCCCATCCATCTCCCCTGAGAGACAACCACCATGACCAGCTACTCTGCAAGCGCATGTGCCAGAGATCTGGGCAGCACATTGAAAGATTTCAACCTTGTTGGTAGTCCAGGTAGGCTCTGATGAGCACAGAGTGGGATTTCACGGTATGGCAGGGAGCTCAGCTTCCTTTTAAAAAGCCTGAACACTTACAAACATCAGTGTTAAACTGGTGCTGTTAGATTTGCAAATTCAAGCACTTCAGAAATGCCAACATTAAAGTTTCATACCCAGATTAAATTGGTTCTCTCAGCTGTTGATTGCTGGCTCACACACATTTTTCCTCCGTGCAGCAGACAGACCTCAGGAATGTGTGGTTAGTGTGTGGTTTGACATGACACTGACTTCAGCTGCAAAAGTGGGTAATGGTCCCAAATTCTGCTATCACTAGCTAGTCAAGGACTTCTATACCACAGTTTCTTGTCCCCAAGTGGTTCCAGGACAACTCTTCATGGGGCCAGGTTGTCACCTCAATTATGGACATTACCTGGTTTAAAAAGAAACAGCTTTGCCCCAACATGCGGCATTTTGTGTGCTGCTTGGAATGGATGTGCTGTGTGACAGCCTGGGGGTAAAAAGGTCTGTGTGAGGATGGCAGCTCTGTCCTGTGGGACCCCTTCCTCTTTGCTGTAGAGTGAGACAGAGCCTGCAGGAAGGCAAGTGGTGACCATACGGTCCAGGTGATGGAAAGTCCACAGCTGCCACCACTGCCGTGATTACTTGGGTTTCGTACAACACATTTCTCAGAGACAGCTGCTGACTACTAGTTCCCCAGATTTCTGCTGACTGGCTTGAGATCCTGCTTGTCTGATTTACAGAAAAGCTCATCGTTCATAGCTGCAACATGAGCCACTGACAGCTCTGTCACTGCTGCTGCAAAGGGTGTAGGGTCTCTCTGGAGAGCCAGAGCCTAGGCAGATGGACATTCAAAACCACAGAGGGCTGGACCTTTACCTTTAGGATCATTAGTTCCTTGTCCACAGGATGGTCACAGTGCCAGTCCCTATCTCAGCAGGCTGAGCCACACGCTCACCAAAACGTAGAGAAAAGAACAGCTCCATCTCACATCAGCCTTGCAATCCTGTTCCTAAAACAGAGAAATGGGATTGGTCACTGAATAAGAAGGAAGAAGCAGACTATTGTGTTGACTTGGCATTAAGTGCTCCTCAAAGATTAAAGCAAGGGTTCTTGCTTTAAAAGGAGGAACTTGCAAGGGAGCTGAAGCTGAGATAAAGTTGTGATATGCCTTGTCTAACTTTTGAGTGGGTGACTTTTTCAGAGCTACTAATGAAAACAAGTCAAACGGCCTATGGCTCACTTCCAGTGACTCCTCCTCATTTAGGGACCAGTTAGTACCAGATCAACGTAACAAGCAGCCAGCATGTGTCATTTCCAGACATTTCATCCCCATGGAGATCTCCTGCCACTGCTGCCAATACCTTGTTTGCGATGAGATCAATAGCCTGGCAGTTCACCTTTGGGCTCCATGGGAAAGTAATTGCAGGAGGAAGTGCGGAGAGGTCTGGTTTTGTCAGGCAAGCTCTGGCAGCTTGTCAAACTGGCAGCTTCCAAGTGCAGGCTAGGAGAAGTCTTTTAGCCTAGTTTCCTGTGGAAATGAGGCTGTTAGGATCAGACTGCGATCAGCTTTAACCCAAGCTAGCTAGCAAGCTGCAGTAAAGATCTTAAAAAAGTTAAACTCCTCTGAATATCATAAAAACAGAGAAAACCATAGAGAAAAGTGATGCTATTGGTGCTGCTGCAGAGGGAAAGGCAGGGAGAACTTGCTTCCTATGCTTCTGGCCATGGATGTAGTCATCAACTAATCCACAGGCACAAAGCTCCAGGGAACAGCTTGTGCTACCTTCTGCCTTGGTGGCACTAAAAGAAAAGAAGAGACACACAGTCACTGTGGGGGCCACAGGTAACATCAGAGAGGAACTGGTGAAAGGAATAGTCCAGGAGCTGAGGAAAGCTGAAGCTCTTTTGCAGAGAGCTTAGCATCTGGAGGCCCTGTGGTCCTGTACTCTAAGAGGTTTGCTGGACTACGGGCTATGGCAGTGCAAGAGGTGTGGTAATGTAAGACAGCCTGCAGGAAACCAGGCTTCATGAAACAGCTTGGGTTTTTGTCGCGGTTTTTGGTAGCAATTCATAATATTTGTGCTTTTAATTTTAAGCTTCTTGTTTTTTTTTCTTTTTTGTCCCTTTTTGAGAGCGGATTAGAAAATTGGCTGGCTGCCAATCAGTGATTCTGATATAATTTTGGGCTCTCTGATTATTAACCAGAAGAAAAATAATATGCTCAGAGACTTCTAGCCCCCTTCACACAGAGTGTCAGACCGTCTTGAAGCCAGAGAATGAGCCTGCTGACACCGAGAGCCAAACTGGATCCCCACACTGCTGTAGTTCCCACACTGATGCCTGAAACCACACTGTGCAAAGCCATTGAAAAATAGCTACAGAAGTCCAGGTAGAAAATCCATGTCAGGCATGATAACAGATTTTTTCCCCATGCAACATATTCCAAAGCAAAAAACCCCGAACTTCCTAGTATAGTCTATACTTCAGAAAATATTTTTGTTTCTGGGGAGGAACATGCTAGAACTCAGAGCTTTGTTGCAAACGTTTCTGCACAGCGCATGTTGCTCACCTGCACATTCAGAGGTGCAGCTGAAACCTTTGGACAGTGGTAGCAAATACGACTTTACCAAAGCTTTAGAGCCAGTACCGTTCTTCCCATACTCCTGTCACAACCTCAGTTGCAACTGATAGTCCAGGTGTGTTGGGCTCAATAAACGATCTGTTCCATTTATGACTTTGCCATGACCATGGTGTGGGGAAGAGCCGTATCCTGGCCCTGGCTGTCAGTGCGGTTTCAGTGATGAAGGCCGCCTTCTTCTTCAGCCAATGTGATCCACCTGAATTTATGGTTGTTTTCTGCTTGAAGAGAACATAGACTTTCATGGCTTTCCCTTCTTGTCCCAGCACACGCAGTAGAAACAGTTGGCAGCCAGGAGAGCTCAAGCTGGATTTTCTTCTACCCTGAACCTTCTCAACAGCTCTGAAGCTATTGGGCTGGAGCAGGTAAGACTGATGTGGCAAATAGAGTCTTTATAACTGAGAGGGTTCCCAGGAAGCAGTGAGTTAATTTGACTACATTTAAAGCTAGCAGCTAGAAAACAGCATCAAAGCTTTCTACTTTTAGCTGAGTATGTTTAGCACTGTAAATGGCAGATAGAACAGGGAGTGGAAGAGCCCATCCTTGTTAGGACAGCACTTAAGTAACAAGCTCTCACACAGAAAAACAGTGTTTAGCTTAGCTCCTGCAGTAACTTTTGTGCCGTGGATTAATATTTTTGCAGAGAAAAGGGACAGAAAGCTGGACAGGTTGTTCATGGGTCTTCCTGCTCCAGCAGAAATACATCTCACATTCAGCTGAGCTTGGCAAACCAAGGGAAGAGACTGCGCTTGGCAAACCAAGTTGTATTTAGGCTGTAGCTAGAAATGTTTATCATTTGTTCCTAAAAACAACCCTGAGTATGTCATCATACTGGAAAGTGTCCAACTGATGTCAGATGAAGTATGGGAGGTGGGCAATTATCTTGCAAGGACTCTGTGGATTCAGGTATATCTTTGATTAAAATACCCGCCACTTGCTGCAGTCTGGCCCACGCGAAAGGCTGAACTGCTTTGCGATTTCTTTTTACAACTCCTTGGGGTCAAATCATCTCTGTGAAGGAGGGTTTAATGAGAAGGACTGACCCATCCTGCTCTGCTTGCTATTTTATGATGAAATTTTAACCAGCATCTCCTCAGAAGACAAACTACTGGTCAGCCCCATTTCGTATAATTGGTATTTCATTGTATCCCCTGGGGATTTCAAAGACATTTCACATCGAAGCATTTGCGCTGGCACTTGCGTACCCTGACCCATTACGTAAAGGCATCCCCTAAAGCTACTGGTGCAACCAGCTCATCAGCCGCACTTCTTCACCTCAGGAAATTGTGCCAGGTGAGGAGAGCAGAAGCATTTCTCTGAGCAGAACAGGTCAAACCCAGCAAGTACACTGGGGAAATTTTTACCTGCAGCTGGGTTTGTGGGAGTTCCTCAGGATCCCAACCAGAAAACTCACTCTGAAGACCTGATCAGCTAAAGCCTGGGAGCACTGGAAAGCATGCAGGTAGAGTTAGTCTGTCTTCACTAGTGCATTAAGCCATGATTTGAGAGCACCTGAGCTCTAATTATGGCCAAACATTTTGTAGGCATCATAGAAGAGGAATAGGGAAAACTGGGTTGTAATTCCAGCGAATCTGTGAACTTCTCCCGCCAGCTATGGCTAAAAGCATCTCTGACTCGAAGCCCTGAGCCTTTGGAGGTGTCCCTCCTTCTTCTATCAGGAGAATGAAATGTTCTTACTAAAACTGGGGGCTGGGATGGGATGCAAACCTGCACCTAAGCACTTTACAGCTTTTCAGGAAACTTGTCTTTGTGTCTCAGATTTAAAGCTCAGGCCTATCTTGAGTTAAAAGGATAATGACCAGCACACACCTTAAAATAACCTGGCTTCAGTTCTGTCTTTCTTTTGCCCCAAACAGAGCGCTGCATTTTCTGCAACTTTAATTGTTGCCATCAGA
This sequence comes from Tringa tobata, assembly GCA_033628505.1. Classification (NCBI taxonomy): domain Eukaryota; kingdom Metazoa; phylum Chordata; class Aves; order Charadriiformes; family Scolopacidae; genus Tringa; species Tringa tobata. The sequence continues at coordinate 2,279,673 of JAHREE010000332.1, read as the reverse complement.
TTGTGATGGCAAGCTTTCCATTTCAAATAGTTAATTTTAATTTATGAGATCGATCCCTTTCGTAATTCGTTCTTTGCAGTGACTGCAGATAGCAATGATCAGAACATTTAAAATATTAGACTGCAGCTTTTCTGTAATGGCAAAAAAACTAATAAGTCTGGAATATCAGACGGTAATGACAAGGTGGTTGGTTGTTAGAGCCTTTTCCTGATCGGCAGAGTTCATATTCCTGGCCAGGGTTTGATTTATACTAGGCAAAGAAATCACAGTTTTATTTTAAAAATTGAAAGGACAAGTGGTCTTGAAAGCTAGAAATCTTCTTCTAACTCCATCAGTCCTACGAAAGGACATTGTTTCTACCCACAGCCCCTGCCTTGCATTGCCTCCTTGCCAAGCAGACAATTCTGAAAAGTTACCCAGACCGTGACAGCTTTTACCGCTTGTGGCAGCAGATTGCAGTCTGAAAGCAACACTCATCCAGGGTCATACACCTGAATGTTTTAATTTTCTTTGATACTATCATCATGTTGCAAAATCACCTAGTCTCAGCTATTTGTTTACAGTTTAATATGGCCTCTGTTTATATCGTCTGAGTAATTACTAGCATGCAGGATTTTCAGTCTGTGAAGAACAGGAGTTCTGGGCAGACATTTTAATTTCTATCAGTCAGCTGTCATACCCTGGAAAGATAATTAAACACTCTTCATTTTCCATTTAAAATGGTATACAAATGCCAGACATTAAAACCAGAGAGATTTCTGAAAGAGAACATGCGGGTAGCTTCAAACTTTCCTTTGGCACCCAGCCATCAGCAAGGTTCAGCAGAAGTTCACCATTTCCCATTGTGTAAGGCTATTTGTTTAACATTTCTTTTGTCTGAAATGGCCTTGTCAAATGAGATCTCTACATAATTTTCATTTGGCCCTTCACTCACATTTGAGCTGTCACTCCCATAGAAGCAGTTTGACATTAGGCTTAACAGGAATGTAAGCATAAGTGGACAAAGTTTTAAAAAATTCACACAACTTTTTAGCTTAATCATAAAAGCATCCTTCAAAAAGAGACTGGACAGTCTCAGAATCCCATGGTATAAAAACCCAAAGACATTTCCAAGGACCAAGGTTCAATAACTTGGCTCGCTTTGCCTTTGCAGAGAGGCTAGCCCAGGTTTCACAGCCAAATTCCAATCTCTGTAATTATACTTTGACTAGATAAAAAAACCAAAACAACTTCGCATTGTTTTGAGTGAGGAACATATGCTTCTTCAGATCCTGTCCTGCATGGCAATGCTGAGTGGGGTTAAATGCTCACCACCCTCCCTTCCTCCAGCATGCAGCCATCCACATGCTGTAGGTACACATCATCCACCATGCCCTACAGCATCCCTCTGACATGGTGTGCCCATGTGTTTGCTCCATGTGATATAATGACATCCCCCCTAAACAAATTAATGTCATCTCCTGGCAGGTCTGCGCTTCAGAATTTAGCTGGGGGCTGAAATCAGAGTTGCTGTTACGGCTCTAGTTACTGTGCCCGGGGTTGTGGCTGTACATGCAACTGGTCCGATCAAGGCTTCCAGGTAGCCCATGTACCTGTCTGTGTATTGACTTACCTAGCTGGTATCGAACCAGAGTTGCAGTAATTTCCCTTATTTTAAGACTATATTAAAGATAATACAGAAAAGGATCTTGCTGAGACCTTTTAAATTGTTATATTAGCACATTATGTCACTAAACATTGTACAGATCCATCTCTACTGGTATTTGATATGCAAATGAAAAAACATACATTACTGTTGGCATAGAATCACATAGGTTAATAGGGATCTCCAGAGGTCCTCTACTCCACCTTCCTCATCAAGGCAGGTTCAGTTACAGCAGGATGCTTGGGATCATGCCTAGTCAAGTTTTGAATATCTCCAAAGATGGAGGTTTTACAACCTCTCTGGGCAACTATGCCAGTATATCTTCATCCTCATAGAAGAAAATTCTTTTCTTTTGTAGAGTTGGAATTTTTTTATCTGAAAGACATGTACAATCAAAAGGAAAAAACCTCCAACCCTAGCTGGATCTAGAAGCTACAGTAATTTCTGGCGTGGTCTGCTCAGCCCTCAAGATTTCTCATTGCTCCTTAGCATTTTTCAACTACAAAAAAAATTACATTTCTCTCTAATCTATTCAATTGTCTATATACCTTACTTATGTCATGGAAACTGCCAAGGCTTTCTCTCATTTTAATTTCTTGATGGCCTTGCTCAAAGGCCTGCTGTCATTGTATGGGAGTCCAGTATATTTAAAAAAAACAATTACAGAAAATGAGACAACTACAGAAGACTTCCAGACAGCTTCTCTGGATTCAATACGAAAGAGTTAAATGACCACAGCAGGAGCAGTTGCAATCGGGCCGTCTTTTCAAGGGTCAATGCATATAGCAAGCAAGTGATGTAAGTTGACGCAAGTGATGTAAACAGAACATGCCCAGCAGGATCCCATGCCAGCCCCACACCACACCCCAAAAAGCACTGCCCTCCCGGGGATGCATGCTCCCCCTGGCTCCACCAAGCCACTGCTCTTTCCTTCCGCTGATGTCCTGCGAAAGGGAGGAGGAAATGAGTTCAGCTAATGCCCCTGCTAGCTAGGAGTGACAGAGAGCACTCTTCACGTCGCAGCATATTTCATCATCTATGTATCTTTAATCTGGGAACACAGATCTCAGCTTTTAAAGGGACTGGGAGTCTTGCTGGTGCAACTTGCCAGCACTGGACTGTGAACCATGTGCAAAAGGGAGCTATGGCTCAGACTGATGGTCTTGGCTTGTGGCTGTCTTTCTCTCCCAAATCTTTGATTTTTTTTTTTTCAATTGTGGTCACCAGACTGGCCCTTGCTACTGATAAGTGACACTGACACAACATCTTTCTGGTGCTTCATCTAATCTACTGTACCCTTCCTTCATTGTCAGAGATGCAGCGATGCTAACACAGAACACATCAAATGTCAGCTGAGAGATGGGCTGTCCCCAGAAGGAGAGCCATCTGAATTGATAAAAGATGAATAGCTTGATGTGATCACAAGAATTAACAATATTAAACATGTCTCCGAGAGGCTTTTGGCGAGCTCCTGATTGTCACATACATTCAATGAACTGCCCCTTGCCACAATATTGTCTTCTTTCATATCCTTAGGGAACAGAAAATAATTCAAACTAGTTGTATCTTTGCCTTTTATACAGGGGATGCTTCAGCTCTTCCCTGTTCTCATACTTGAGTGATACATATCTATCTTTTTTTGTGTGTGTGGCTGGACTCGATGATCTCAAAGGTCCCTTGCAACCATGAAGATTCTGTGATTCTATCTAACAGTATAAATCAGAAAATGACTATCTTTGGCACCTATACTTTCATAGAATCACAGAATCACAGACTTGTTGGAGTTGGAAGGGACCTTCTAGAGATCACCTAGTCCAACGCCACTGCCAAAGCAGGATTGCCCAGAGCATGTCACTCAGGGCTGCATCCAGGCGGGTCTTGAAGATCTCCAGAGAAGGGGACTCCACACCTTCCCTGGGCAGCCTGTTCCAGGGCTCTGGCACCCTCACTGGAAAGAAGTTCTTCCTCATATTTGAGTGGAACTTCCCATGTTCCAGCTTGTGGAAAGACTCCAGCTTTAAAAGACTCCTCTCACAAAATTAAACACTTGTGAAATGTTGGTCCGTGATGTTAAAGAGTTGCTGCTTATTATCTCATAAGAGCACATTTCTGCAGTTGGAGATACTCAGAAGTTTGTAAATGAATAGTTATTTCAAATTTGAGAGATAAATCAGAAATACCTATTATTCTGTGAGATTTCAAAAAGACATCTTTTAAATTATTCATGACATTGTGGGAGAGCTTTGACCCCTTCGCCCCCGCCAGGCCCCGACAGCCACCTTCCAAAGTGATAAGGAGGCAGGGAAATGGCAAGGATTGAGATTCCAGAAAACCTGAAAGTATTATTGAAAATGGAGAAGTTTATTCTCCATTTTTTCAATGCAAAAGTAAAATTGTGTAAGATTCAAAATCATGTCTTTAACATGGCACAGTTTTCATTTATCAAAGAAAACCAAGCAATAATTTCCAGACCACCGGAAGGACGTGCAGCTATTTGCACAGTGTAGCCATGTAGGCTCACTCTGCATTAACATGTGTAGCAAGCCTAGCATTTAAATGCTTTTTAGCTACAGCATTCTTATATGTCATCGAAAACATCCTGCTTTCTATGAAACAAATCTGTGCTCTAATGAGATAGCTGTCTAAAATACACATTCCTTTACACGTTATCAGATAGGAAGTTTGGAAATGAAACAATGAAATACACAAAAACCAGACCAAAGATGAAGATTCTGTGTACCTAGTACAAGGGTCTGCTTATGTCAAAGTAGCAAAACCTTCCTTCTCTTTCCGCAGTGTTTTTATTATTCTTTGTTTTTTTCAGGGCTGAGCATAAAATCTGGTTCTCTGCAATTTTGCCTGTTACAAAGAGTTGGTAATGAATATGATTAAGCTGGCTCATCCGTAAGTAACATTAAGCTGCTTCAAATATATCCTTCCAAATATACCAGTTCTTTTCTGTGTATCAAGAGAAGATTTATAAATCTCCTCTGATTTGCCCCAAAGGAGTTTCCTCCTTTACACCCTTACAGTTAGACTATGTGTATTTTGAATTTATCTAGTGTCCTTCTGCTTTGACCTTCACCACATTTCCTTCCCAGATCTGATCTTCTTGTTGATGACTGGGCCTGTTTTCACTTGACTTCCTATGAGGTCATATCTCCGGTGTGGTTTTGCTCTCAGAAAGCAAAAACCTCAACTGGTGTTTCAGGGGAGTCTTGCCATTGCAGACTTCTCAGCCAGCCTGCCTTGCCTCCTCTGGGCTCAGGGGAGAGCTCACAGCAGGGTCATCACCTACAAAATAGTGGGAAGCTTATTCATGGTACTGCTCTCTCCATGCTTCGAGTTTGTGGCTGTCTATGAAAGCTGACATGGACTGTCCCAGCTGTGTATTTGCGGACTGCAACCTGTTCTTCCCCGGTTGTGTATTAAAATCCCCCAGAGTGGCATTCTAGGTGCATCAGAGGCAACTCCAGTTCTATCTTCTTTGATGCCTAATGTGTCGTTTCGCTCTTCTAAAATAACACATCCCATATCACATCTCCCCCTACTCAATAAAAGGTCAAACTACCAGTTGCATTTTCTCTCACACCGCCAGATGATCCTTCTATCCATAAGCTGAGTTTCAGAACATAAAATTACCAGCAAAAGGGCATTTTCACCCAACCACTTTCTCTTCTTCCCAGTAAGGAATTGCTGCAGCATTGGATTAAAAAGCGAGAGCTGGCAGGTGGGTTTGGAACTTGCCTCACCACACTTGTGCAGTACCACATGGGCTGCCCCAGCCTGTCCTAAGAGAAACTCTTGGTCCTGTGTGGACGTGCAGTGGGACATTCAGTGAGGTCTTTATTTCTAGAAGTTTCTTTCACCTCCCACTGGCATGCAAAGGAAATTTTGTGGCAGGGCTAAGGTAAATGAAAACAGAGTCCAACAGGAGAGGGCTATTTTTGTTAATAAAATCAGTAAATGCTTCTGTCGAGAAGCTGTGAATACCAGGAAGGACAGTTGCTTCAGATAAAGTAGAAATACTGTGTTTATTTAGACAGCGGTCTATGTTCTGAGCAGCAGTCATGAGAGATGCCAGGGCACACAGGGGACAATAACTGAGAGCAATCAGGAAATGTCTGGGCTGGCCCAGAAGAGGTACAGCATCACGAAGACAAAGGAGACAAGTGTCCCTCCTTTTCACTTTCAGCTGAAGATAAAGTAACAGCAGCACATTGCAGCACCAAGATGTGTACAAATACGAGCTCTAGAAACACAGGCAGCCACCTTACGGGTACAAAAATAACCTGCGTTAGATCTATTGCAAGGTTGGCAACGAAGTTTTTCCAGTCAATCAACCAACCTTCCCTGCAAATCTCGACCTAAAAATGAGCCACAGATGATTTGCAAACTCAGATGACTGAGTTCCCTTGTCCTGATGATTTACACTTGCCTTCCGCTTTGCCCTCTGTGATTCAGAAAAGCTGCTGTGAAACTATCTCTGCTCACAATCTGTAGCCCACGTAGAAATAGGAGTTATCTGAAATGTCCCCAGGGAAAACATACTGGCTCACATTTCACTGTGCTCTACTCATTCCTGTACAGCCACTGTACCTTTGGGTACTTCTCTGCACCGACGTATTTGCTCCGTCAGCAGCCACAAGGAAGTCACGGGTAACTTCCTCCGATGTTGGAAGATACAAGTTTTACTCATAGAGTGCAATATTTATTAAGAGCACCATGTAATCCTGATCCCAGCAAGATAACAGTTGCTGAATTAAGTCATTGCTGACAGGGAATTTTCATCCTTTCGCTAAGACACACTTTATTCTTGGGTTTAGACATAGTTTTTTCACTACTGACACCAATGGGCATGTTATCTAAAGAACTGAGTGGGACCAGATGATGCAGAGGTAGAAGTGTGTTTTGTTGGTAGAATACAAAGTTTGGAGTTAAGAGTTGAAATCATCTTCTTGGGAATTTATTGCTTGGGAAATACCTGACAAGTGAAAAATTGCCTTGAATTAATTAGGGGCTTGGTCCAGTGCAGATTAACTTTAATAAATTCAAATGAATAGTCTAATTGCTTCTGTAGTTCTCAGCATCTAAATCTCTGCTATCATACCACTATGCAAAAAAACAGAATGATAAAAACTTAGGGGCGTGCTGGAGGACTATTTTGCCATCACTTTTAAACATTAAAAATACTAAAATATGGAAAGGAAGACGACCTTAAGCACAGTAACATACTACAGGCAGAAAACAGCAATGGTTACCAGCTAGAAACTGAGAATTTTCAGTAGCAAAATAACGACTTCTTTCTCGTGACCCCATCTTGCAACCTCTGCTGTGAACAGAACTATTGATCCGAGAGAGGATGTTTTGCTCAGAGGCTTGAATTCAGACTCCCTGTAAGCAGGCAGCTCTACTCCGAGCATGCTGCCCAGCAGTGCGCACAAGCCAAGTAGAGACGACCTTGTAATTCACAGTCCCCTTATTTTCTGACAAATGAGCCCTAGCCTCACCCAGGTACTGGTTTTCCTTTCAGCTGCATATGTACAGGTACCTTCTGGTGAGTAATTTCAGAAAATATGGTTCCTCTTGCATTCATCCAGATTTCAGACCAGCTTTCACTTGCCTTCCAACCTTCTTATCATCTGCAACTGAGTCATTTCCCATGCTTCCTGTAGACTGGATTAATTCCTTCTTTGGCAGATGGGATTTCCCCTCCCACTCTTCCTCCGCAGACTCCCTGAGCAAGTCATCTTGCTTCCCTGCCTCAGCTTTTCTATCGCTAACATGGAAATCTGTACACTTCCCTTCCTCGGAGCTCTTTTAGGAACAAATCCAGTCCTATCTCAAAATACTGTGACGACTGCTACAGAAAATATGTAAGCAACATAACACAGAATGTGTGTTCACAAGGATATCAATAAACAAATAAATGTATTGCATTTCTCTTTCCAGCTAGCCACGTCTTAGGAACATAAAGTTATAGTCACGCCAAGCAGATACTGACGAACAAGTATCAGCTGCTCCACAGATAGGGCTGCTGTGGCAGGTAAGGAGCAAAAATCAAGGTCGTCTACATGGAGTTGGGGATTTATGGGGCTCAGCCTTAGAAGAGAGAAGGGAAGATGTTTAATGGACCAAGCACAGGCAAGCTGGTTTCTGGGACAGAGGTAACTGAGATGAAGAATAAAGCTTGGAGGCACTTTTAGCCCCTCATTCAGGAACCAACCTAAAATTTCAGCACACAGCCCTACTAACTGCACTTCATCCTTAGCCCTGGTCACATTACGGTGACAGAAAACACAGTCTCCCGAGAAAAACTGCACTATAGAGAGTGCTGAGGTTAATGAAAACGTCATCCAGCTCTCCCTGTGGCACTTGGACTGTGCCAATATTGACCAAATCACTGATGTTATTAAATAGACTCCCTTTCGTTTGAAATGCAAACATGTAAATATTAGTGCTACCTCTAATGAGACTTGGAGAATGCACATACCAAAAAAACCCCGTTCATTACCCTTATGCATTGCTTAGAGCGTACGGAGCATTTAGAGGTGATGTGCTATTTCTCAGCTAGATTAGACCCAATTATAGGAAAGCTAAAAGCAGAAACAGCGTGCTGGACAGTAGCTTGTGAACTGAAAATTGTATCGAAATGTCCTGTATTTGTGTTTTATCTGTATTTTCTCAGCTCAGAATTAAGGTCTGAAAAGCTCTCCATGCAGTCACAGGCGTGTAATAACACTGCAGCGCTTCCAGGACAGATGTGCCTGAGAAACTTCACGGTAATTCCCTGCGATGAATAAGATGGGACCCAAAGACACCTGAACTCTCTTGGCTTCCAAGGATGCTTTAAATTATTTTCACAGTCACGCAAACCCAAAGACAATCCAACCCTACACATACTTTATACACATTCTTTGCAACGAGTATGGACTCCTTCTTTGGAGGGTAAATAAAATATTTATAGTCTATAAATCTTGGAAAATTGCTTTCTCTTTCAGCAGCAGATCTACTTTCCTGGCCTGCTCCAGGGCAGATGGGGTAACAGTCTCCAACCCATCACCTGGCCTACAAGGTTTATCTATTTATAGAACATATTGGACAAGATTTTGTGATTTACATATAATTTTCTGCCAGAGAGGATACTGAACACTTCTCCTACAACACAATATTCTGCATATATTGGTATGAGAGTCTTTTGTGATGCTGCTTTGTAGTACACAGACTTTTTTGTTGGCTTTGCTTACATCTGGTATCTTTTATGGGCTCCGAGCTACTCACATTTCTGATTCATTTGCATTACTCTTAACACCATTGTGGCTGGGGTGAGAGCTGGGCTTTCACATGATACTTTACCAGCGGGACATGCATGTTGAAACAAATCGTAGTGCTAGGGATTTGTATCTTCAAAGTGCTGTTCAAATACAGCAAAATAAAACTTTGCACCATTTGGGTGAGGAGCCAAGAAGGATTTATTCCTGTTTTGCTGAGGACTGAGAAACTGAGTTGCCGAAGTTGATGCTGTGCCCAAACAAGCCCAGCACACAGCTCAGGTGGGACCCCAGACCTGATCCTCACCTCATAGTCCCAACCACACCGAGCGAGGAGAAGGTTCCTTGTATTTTGCAAATGGTTAGTCACATTTGAAGAAGCCCTAATCCTATTTTGAATCACAGAAACGCACCCTTCGGTGCATGGCAGGGGAGGGGATGTTCCCATGCAGTCTCAGAAGTTATTGGGCTAAATTCCTCCCCGTCCAACACCATGGAGTTGGGTGAGGGTGAATCTCCTCCAGTACTTCTTTAGTTGTACACACAAGCATGTAAGAAGCTTATGTATGGCATTCAGTCTCCCTTCTAGTCACAGTATAGAAAATATACATAACAAATAACACTTAATCCAGTTAAATGGAATAAGATTAATGGAGGTAGCTATTTTCTGAAAGGAATTACAGGAGCACAGGTGGCTGTGGAGATGAGTTGAGTAGTCTTGCTCCCAGTTATCGGGATGTGTGTTAGGACATTTAGGAGCCTGATTTGGTCCTCATTGAAACAAAAAAACATCCATCCTCTGCTTCTTGAGAACTGGGATCTGCTCAGTCTCTTAGTTACTCTGTTGTTTTTTTCACTTAATTGCTCCACATTGCAGCTACAATCACAAATGTTGGTGTCTGATGAAGAGTACAAATAGGTGGGCCTTTTTCCTCCACCGTCATCACATTAAGCAAGCTAATTAAATATCTGGACCTGCTCATCCAGACACCTCAAAGCGTGCCATGGAGTAGATGAACATAAAGAAGACAGGGTGACGTCCATTCAGACCGCACAACACGGCTGCCGAGCAACCACTGAGGCCTGCTGCTGACACGCCTTTTTCAGACAATCCATAAATTTCAGATTTAATCAGATTTTTCAGACCATTCAAACGTATTTGGGGAAAAAAGTTATGGAGATGCACAGGCACTGTGATAAAGGTTTTCAACAAAGCTGACGGCACAATGTTCTTTCATTTGTGAAAGGCTTTGCTGGATGGATGTCAGGTATTGAGAACTGCCTTCCCCTTTTTGGCCAACAGTAGAAGTCACACATAGCACAAGCAGGAGGTTCAGGTTTGCTCCACACCTTAGAACTGCTGACAGCAGTTCATGGGGGAGAGCACGGCCGCAGAGCAACTGAGGAAAGAAAGAACGCTTTGTATTTCTTTATCATAGATGTGCAAAGTTGGGAAATCTCCCTTTACCATCACACAGACAACAAAAACCAAGGTTTTTTAAACTCCAGATGAAGTGCTCCGCCTCTGAACATTAATAGAGGATTGTTTAACTATCCTTAAAGTGTTTTCTTTCAATCTGGCTCAATCCAACTTTTCTTTAGCATCGCACCTGGACCTCCAAGTCACAGCGAACTTCAGAGACTGGCAGACCTTTCCCCCTCCCTTCTCCGAAGAGCACATATACACATAGACACAAAACAAACAACAAACCCAGTAACAGATGTTTGCACCATCTCAGGCGTAGTACATTGTAAATAAATACGCTGCTATAATGCTCGGAGGTAGGTTAACATTTAGTTTGGTTTATAGTTTCTTCAGAGTCCTGGGGCAGTACTCACTTTAAGAGAGATTCCTCCATATTTTTTCAAGCCTGGAGCACCCCATCCCACCAGCAGCAGGCTGCAGACGTTCTTGCAGCTGATGCAGAAAGGCTGCAGATATCCTTTCTTCTCCTGTATCACTGTCTGTAAGACTTTCATCTCTTACCCTCCGCCCAGAAAAGGCTGCATTATCTCTATATTTAGCTTGATCACCTGGGTGGGTATTAATACCACACACTTCACACAGTCATGTGCCCGACTCCTGCCTCCGCCATGGCTCAGCAATTTAAGGAAGCTGCTAGTGACCCTCAGCTGGTTTTGCAAAACTACAATAACATGGACTGTCACAAGCTTTGACTGAGGAAGAAATGCCTATCTCTTTTTTCTTCCTGAGATCAGATTCCCTTCCATTCCCCGTGGCCACTGGGGAGAGATATTCTTCTGTCTATGAGCTGCCCTTTTGCCACAAAAAGCAGGAGTTCATGCACACATCTCTCCTCCTTGCAGAGGTCCAAATTTGGAATTTTTTTTTGATGGGAGAGGGCAGGAGATGAGCATGCTACTCAATCCATTTGGCATCTCGCACGAAAATGAGGGACACCAGTAGATGTTCTGCGTAGTCCTTCAGAGACAAGTTATACCAAAACAGAGCAAGGGAAGACTGGGCAAGATGTTCAACCTTCCCCACATCAGCCTGTGGACCTAACTTGACTTTCCCCTCACCTGTCCTTGTTGTTGAGCAACAGAAGCAGCTGGGGAGAAGACTGGGCACCCACCCCACTTCACATAGGTCTCTGGACTTCAAAAATAGGAATATAATTGAATTTTGTAAAAACATGTAACATCAAGATTGACTTCTTGGTACTGCCCTTGCTGGTTTGACAGTGGCCAGAATTACTTCATGCCATTTTTAACCAAAGATGAGCCCTGCCATAGACTCTCACTGGGATGTGCAAATTTTTGAGCTGGACATTGAATCTGAATTTCTAGATCCAAAATAGCCCCCATTATTTGGACATTAGCACAAAATGGTGGAATGCCCATTTTTTCCTTGTACTTAAACATGCGTAAATAACACCCACACTATGTGTCATATTTTAACACAGCTCAATGGAAACACTAATTCTGATTTGGCCTCAAACCAAACTAAACTTACCTAGAGTGAACTCCTAAGGGATTTTCAATTCTTAATCACCATGAGTGTCTATTATGACTTTCTTATAGATTTTTTCAAAGCGTAGGCTCAGATATCTGCCTTTTAATTCCTCCTATTGCTATCCCAATTCCTCTCTCTGCCTCTAAGCTACTGAGATGATTAAGACAAGACTGCTGGCAATATCCTCCTTGCCTTTTTAGAAGGAACATTCTTCTTTCTGCTACCTTTTTTTCTTCTTCCTCCAAGAGAGAAACTTTTGAGCAGCCTAGGGAGCAAGTGAGTTTGTTTTGATAATGAACAGAAAACACTTCTTTGCGTAATTACCACTGAAGTGGTAGCATTTGTACATATCTCCGGGTTGAACAATGACAGTTCTGGAGGAGGATGGACAAATAGACACTAACAAAGTAGGCAAGGATGAAAGGCAAAACTTTTTACACGTTTATGGAGGGAAAGCTCCCAAAAATGATGATGGAATGATTGCTTTCCTAAAGACCATCAAATTGCCCCTTGATGGTGGATTCATGTTACATGGTTTAGACATCAGAAATTAGGTGCCTGTGCTCGTCCTAGTTATCCCAACAAAACACAAGCCTCCGGGAGGTCATTCATTTCATCTTATGATAAATCAGCCTTTGGAGGTCCTTATTTCTCTCCACTGACTTATAAAGGAGCCATGGATGATGAGCTGTAGCACGGACATCTAACTGAGATGCCTAGGATAAAGCAGACAAATCCTACCCTACAGCTGTGTATCATAACCTATCTATAAAAATTACAATAAAAATGCATTTGTGATTAATCACATATCCATACTGTTGTGAAATTCAATGTAATAGTTCCCTTATCAACTATAATACACACTTTCTGTCAGTTTCATGTTTTCTGTAAAGGTGCATAGCAGAAATCGCTCCAAAACCACTCCAAAAGAGCTCAGCGTTTTGGACCAAGTTACAATTTCCAAGGGAATCATAACTTTGCCTTGATTTGAATACAATTAAATTCTCTGCCATAATAGCAGCATAATGACAAAGAATACTTTTTCCTTTATTTCCTCAGCTTGGAAATTGAAAGAGAGTAACACACAATGTTGCACAATGAAATAGACCTGCTATCCCATATGGACAGCAGTGTTCTCAAGTCAGTGTATTCTCCTCTCTGGTCTGAAAAGTGATGCAGACAAATCCATTTATATATTTCTTTTTAATGCCCACTTTCAGTGCATGAAAAGAAGGAAGTTGTACTAGCAGATGAAACATGGCCTCTCAGCCATGCCTTGTAGCTTGACCTCTCAGGCCCACTCTGTGCTTTAGGCTACCTTACCAAATCATTGTTTGCTCCTGTCTTCTCATCTGCAAAAGAGATGTTGAGACCCTAGACCTTGATCTCACAATAAAAGTTGCGTTCAGGTTTAACTTTGCACGTGGTGCATAGTCCCTTGCTGTAATGCTGATAAATGTCTTGGGTACAACACAAATGGTGACTTCACCCATGACAGCTTTTACTGTTCGAAGCAATCCTTCAACCAGTTATGAACTTCGAATGGTTTTTTTTTTCTGGTGCATTAAAATATCTGAAAAAATCCCCAAATTCTTCGTTATTGTTATAGCCACCCATTTTTGCTTCATGTTCTTGCAAACAGTATTTTTATGGGTCCCTGACAGACTGATCTTCTTAAATTTTAACAGTGCTTATCTCCTAATGTAGTAGTGTCAATATTCAAGATTGGCAGTTAAGATTTTATCATAACAAGTATACTGCTATTATTGTACCACGACCATCCGGCCAAGGAACCATTACATAGCAACCCTTATCTCCCATCACACCAACCCAACCCTTTCCCAAATACTCAGACAGCAAAATGCAACATAAAGTACCCTGTATAAAGGATGGCTTCCCAATAACCCTTCCCATTTAAGCCAAGGTCTTGCTAGTCTCCTTTGAGGCATTTTACACAATAGCATGTCCAAAAGGATGTGGTCTGTTCTCATCAGGAGTCTATATGAGCTGGTAGTGCAGACCCCAAAGTACTGGTGTACGGGGGGGTTTCTATGTGGCACAATTTCCCTTTTTCTAACCTAACTTAGAACTCTAACTGAAAACTGGGCTCTGACTTAAAACTGTGTATATTTCTGATGGAGGTGAGGAGCAGGAGTGGATCTGTCCTTTGCAAACACCTGTGCTGGAAGAAGAAATCACTAGTAAGCAGTGTCCTTCAATGCTCCCAACAGGCAGATAGCAACCTTTCCAGAGGAGAAGGTAGAGCTGCTCACCTAAGTGCTCTCTATATAACTTAGCATCAAAATGAGCAGTGTTAAAGTTTAAGGGGCTTAAACAGGAAGACATGCTATCCTAACTGGTACTGAGAAACAAGTGTAGAAGAAAATGTTCTTGGCTTTTTGATGCTAACTCAGTAACGAGCATAACTCGGCATGTGCTTTGGATCCAATTCTGCACCATGAAAGTCAAAGAGATCTTTTGCTGGTGACCCAAACAGGACCATAGTACCCCATCCTCGTTTGTCACTAATTTCCCGTGTTCTCAGACCGTAGATTGCCTTGCTAGAGAAGTAGTATAGCAAACGGCGGGAGTTTCTGACAAACTATGGCTCCAGGCACGCAAATCAAGTCGATCTTCGTTGGTTGATCTTATTATAGTAAAAGCACATGGCCTGCAACTCCAGTCCCAGCACAAAACATAATTTAGGCTAAGAAATTTAATATATTAACTTTAGCAGTATCTGTGCTGCGTCCAAATGTTGAACAACTGAAAACAAAAGTTTCTGCTGCTTCTTTAGTCTCTCTGCCTTTGCCTGAAATTAATAGGCAGTTTTGCTAAATCATTAATCTGGAATTAGGACCTCAGAATTGGATGCCCTGAGAAATTTCTTTTATTCTTGTTTCTACAGCATCCAAAATGTGCGTGGCTTATCTAAGGGCTTATCTACCTATTTTGTCTTATCTTGCCTAATTGCAAGCCCAGGTATAAAGAGAATAATTGAATCCGAAAAGTAAATAAACAAGCATTGCATATAGAACGGGGATCAGTAAAGATTGCCTGAAAATTCCCAGGAGTACGTACAGGTTTCTCCTACTGCTGGGCTTGCTTTTTGTCCCAAGGTTTTAATGTAGGCCCTATTCTATGATGACCAAAATGTAAAAAAGAAAATTCAGGAGAATTGCTCGGCTTTAAGTAATGCAGATTAACCTTTGACTCTTTTCAAATATTTCAGACTAATTTTTGCCCTCTGAACAGGTGTACTGCTTAGTGAGGTGAATGAGAGCAGTTCATGTTTCCAGGGCATTATTTATTCTAAGATAATTATTTATTGGTTAAAATGCATTCTCTAACATGCTGAGAATTTGCGATCCATTTTTGCTTTATTGCAGATTAACACCATTTCTGTTTTAATAAGCATAGTGAATGCAACGAGCAGGACCAGACTGTGCAAAACAAACATCCACTAATTTGCAATCATTTAAATATGTAAAGCTAGACTTTGATGTTAATGCACCATTAAAAAGGAGCCAAGAAGTTTACACGTCTGTTCCTGTATCACTTGTCAAGCAGCAGAGCAGCTCAAAGAGCCATTTGTCGATTCCCAGCACCAAACCCACCTCAGCGAGTTTGCTGTCTTGTAAAAATTTTTGGTACATGACGTCTTCAACTATTTCGGGACACGGAAAATCCATGGGAGGAAACCGAATGCGCAGAGCTTGTGCCTTTCTGTGCCCTCTCTTCATTACCCAGCAGCACCAGCTATCTGGTCCATGCCAGCCTGACTCAGATTCTCCCTAGTCCTCAGGGATGGAGGAACGGCTCCATCACCCCGGCTGTCACAGTCCTTTCACACTGACTGTATTTTCAACCCCAGAGATTATGTTTACAAAGACCTTTGAATATCAGCACATTTAGGAAATCGTTCAATGCTTTGGAACTGTTATTCTTAAAGGGGAAACAAATTTGTCATTGTGGAGTTTACGTTAGCATCTCCCAGGCAGGGTCTAGACAATACCAATTACTCAGAATCTTTAAACTGTTCCTGGTTAACAGTTTCTGCAGCATTTTAATTTTTCTTCTGAACTCATGTTAATTGGGAAAAATGTGTGGCAATTTCACCTATTTGTTTATAAGCTAAGTCATGACTTCTCTAATTTCTCCCATTTCTGAAATGTAAAGCTTCATTAAAGTATCAGGAAATCACCAGTACCTTTCAGAAAACCAAACAGGATAATTTAAGCATTTGCAAAACTTTTCCGGCTTGGAACACAGACGGTTGTTGTACTGATAACAACTACCTGATTAAAGTAACAATTTATTTTTTGCCAGTAACATGTAGGACACAGGTAAAACATGGACTTTTGGCATAGACAAGTGAAATGTATTCCCATTTTCAGGAGAAAAGGCAGCAGCTAGATCCCCACAAGCATTGCTGTATTGATATGACTTAGGCACCATACATGGCACACACACACATGCTGATTTCACTCCAGTAGTCTGATGAAAGCCAAATAATTATTTTTTTTTTTGCATAAATGGGCCAACTTGATATTTCTACATCGCTTAACTGCTCTCTTAAGAGGCTAGCTGTTTCTAATGTGCCCTTTTACATTTCACATCTTCAATGCCTGTTCTACGTGTACACCAGCTGTAACACTTTTAACTCTTCCTATGAATTTACTGTTATTGTATCGAAAATGCTCTTTTGTGAATGTAAGTGCGCTATAACAGTATAATGTGAGTACAAGTGTGAGGAAACAAGTCCATATTCCCACTAGGATTGCAACCGTATTGGAAACAATATATATCAGCCTGGGTAAAAAGCATGCTCTAACCAAACATATTCATCAGAATAGAAGTAACTCATAGGTCAAACCAACAAATAACCTCTTGTAGTGCAAAATTTCAGATTTTGAAACACCAACTCACCAGCTTTGAAGCCTGCTGCCATCGTTGGACATTAATTGGGCACATTGCGCTCTTTGCTCCGTCTAACGTGTTGCTCTGTCGCAGTCAACATGAAGGAACCTCCCCATGATGCCAGAGGTGGATGTCCTGCTTGGAGAGGGCTCCCTGACGATAAGCCTATGGGTTTCAGTGGCACACAAGCTATGGCCTTACAGAAGAAAGGGTCCCAAAATTTAGTGTAGCAGAATTTGGCCCAGAGGTGGAGCTTCTTTCAAAGGAAGACAATCCGGTGCAATCTCTGGAGCCACTGACTCCCTCGATACTCTTTTCTGTCCTCATCCTTCTCTTTTCTTGTGTGTTTTTTCTTTTTCTTATACTAATAATTTTATCTTCTCAAATATTTTTCTCTGGCTACTCTTTAGTCCATCGCTCCCCCTGATCCAAGTCAATTCATTCCCACAGCAGCAGGAGAACTGAATTGGGAAAGCCGATTTCTTTTGTACTGCACAAAAAAGTCAGGATGAAAGTTGTCATCTTCTTGTAGGACCAATTCCCAGCCCTTGTTTTTAATATTAAAACTGTAATTTATTCTTGGGGTAATGAACTAATAACTAGTTTGGGCAGCACTAAGCAGGAACAGAACACCAGGCTCAGTTGACATGGTACCAAATGCGTTCTGGATGTCAGAAATTGTTCACGCTATTTACCATTTTCCAGCTTCTAAAAATAACTCTCCAGTATGCGATATCTCTTCTCAAAAATGAGTAAAACAAACATGAGAAATTGGGGAAATAACTATTTTCTGCTTTTAGATGTATCTTTAACTACTAGAGAGTTGGTAAACAAAGACTTGATCAAAAAATTTGTGCATAAGAAAATGGATTTACATGTAAATAATTATATTATTTATGGCACACATCACAAGGAAAATGTCAGGGAGGTTTGTTTGTGGAGGCTAAACAAAATATGTTTGCTTTATGCTGTTCTTATTTGGTCATTTTTATTGGAAGCACAGTTTATAGCCGCATAGCAATCATACATTTTTCACTGAAAAAGCTCCACGCGTCTTTGGAAACAGTATCGGCCTCTCTGCAGTGAAAGGGGTGAAAACCAAAGTTGGCTGACTTGAGAGTTGTCAATGTAGAGTTGAAAATATTCCCTCTTTTGGAATCTCTTGATGGTGTTTATGTCCACCTTTCTGGTAGTAATTGCCAATGCAGAGAAAAATAATTGGATTGCTAGCAAGACAAATGTAGAAATAACTGCAAATGGGATCTTGCCAAGGATTTGGCAAACAAACAGTTATTTATTTTTACATTTTCATAATGGTGAAGGAAAAATGTCCTTAGATGAAAATGTATTTGCCTGGATTATTGAAAGATATTAAAACTGTAAGTGATTAAAAGAATGTAAGCTTGCTGGAGTCTTTCTAGTTCACATGGTAGCACTTCCTGGCAGAAACAATCTGAGAAAGCTTTTATAACCGGATCTTCAAAGAAGCTTCACCTCAACCTCCATCTTTTTTCAGTCAACAGTCATTTTCATTAAAAACTATGCCTCTGTGAATACAAAACCACAGTTTTGCCTGTGAAAATACGGGNGCTGCAGGTCTGCTGGCTTCATGGAGAAGGAACAAGTCACTGCGAGGCTTTCTGTAGCAGGTTTTGTGTGTGTGTGTGTGTATATATATCTCTATATGTTCTCTTTCAAGGGTTTAGCAGCAAGCGTATTGCAACACCAAGCGCCTGTAAGCCAGGCAGCCGCTTACACCGTCACCGAGTTGACTGTAGATGTCAGACTGTGCTTGTGCTGATGTGATGTCAGATCCGTAATAACAGGCAGAAATGGTGAATTCGGTGCGGGCTGAGTGTGATGGAGACGGCAAAGACCCAGCTGGTGTGGACAGACTCGGTGGAGCTTCTTTCTTCCCTGGTGCAGGGCCTGCCGTGTAGGTGGTTCCCCAGCGCAGGCAGATCCTAGGGGCAGTGGGATAATTGTTACAGGTTCGTGGGTGACTACAGACTCAGATGAGGAGATATTTGTGCCTGGAGCAGAGATACGTAGCTCGCTTTCTCTTACAAAGGTATTCAGATACGTGTTTGTTAGAGAGTCATTTGCTGATGTCTGTCTTGTCTGTAACTTCTGCAACGAGGCTGCTGCCGTGGGTATCAGTCAAGAGGATGAATTTTGTTGCGTGCTGTAGGAAGGCAGCTGGGATCAATAGGTGGTTTAGTATTAGCCCCTGATATTGCCTCTTGATTTCTCATGAGCTGATCAGGGACTGCTGAACTAAAACTGAGAGATGCTGAAACACGTTCCTCACCATATTCTGTTCCCCATTCGCCTGCCCTTCACTTCCCACATGCCCTGGTTGGTTGAGTTTCAGTGGAAGAATTCTGGTCCTGAGTCTGTTCAAAGAAATCCCGTGTGTTTTGGTTTTGCTTTTCTAACTTGCTGTTTGATAATACCTGTAAGGCTTCATTTTTCTGAAGATCTCCTGTGTATGGGGGCTGGAGGTGTTTCCCCTTTGGTGCAAGTGCACTGATACTGCTTGATGTTGTTTAACCTTATATTATCTTAAGCATATGTTTAAGACTTTGTGATGATGCAATACAATAATAATTATAAATCTTCTCATTGTTTGAAGAATCTTTAAATACTACTCTGCCTGGGGAGGTACTTCATGTGTGTTTATTTCCAAGAGGCGCAGGCACGGATGAGCAGTGTTTGGTATTAACCGTGTTCGTTTCGGGGTGGGAGGGCAGAAGGAGTTTGGCACTGGTACCTTAAGTTGTAATTTATGGGTGTGATGTCATGCGGTAGATAAGCTTTTATGAGATCTGCCATGTAAATTATGGCCTTTGTTTATATACGTGCAATTACTTGTTTTGAAAATCCACGCTGTATAGTTTGCTTAATAGCCTGCGCTGGGGCTGTGAATAAGATCTAGCAGAATGTGCTTTAATTGTGCAATATTGTTCAGCGGTGGAAAACATTTCACTGTACCTTGTGCTCGCAGCCCGCACCAGGTGTGAAGTTACTACATTGCGTCTGCACGTTGCGATGTAACTTGTACGATAGTTGGCGGTGAAAGCCATGCCCAGGTGCTTTTATTTTCTTCTTTCTCCATTATCTGTTTCATTTTGTTTTTTAAAAGAAGCGGGGTGCTGAAATGAGTGATTTCAACTAATCTGCACTGGAGAGAGCAGCTTGGTTATTTAAAGCTGCTGTAGTTTGTTATGCAATCGGATTAACAAAGGTTGAAATGATCATTCAACTTTGGGTAAACAAATGATATATATATAACAACGTGGATTAGGGTGACTGTTTACATCGGAGAGGTGCGCTGCAGTGAGTGTATTGCAAATATTGGACAAAAACACAATGAGTGGACACAGTAACATAGTAAATCCATTTATGTTTTTTTTTGTGAACTTCTCGAGATTATAATGCACTTACTATTGATTGTCTGCACTCCAGGAGCTTCTGTGGTGCGTTAGGTGCTGCCCTCATGCATGGGCAAACAAAGTTTCGGCTTCATTTAGTTGACAAGCGAAGGCCTTGGCAGACGTCTTTGTGCACAGCCCGGTCGTGCCTGGGGTGCTGTGCCAGGCTCCCTGCTAATTGCAGGGCAGGTGTTGGGTGTAGGAAGATGACCAGTGCACAACCGGGAGCTTTTCAAGTAAAATAAAATTAAAAAAAAATAAAAAATTATATAATTCCAAACACATTTGCTGAAGCTGGCAGCCCCTCCACCGGCTCGTTATTAGTTGGCTATTTCTTCTTGTTGTGGCGGAAGCAGCGTCGCTGCAGGAGAGGTGTGTAAGGCTTGTCTCCCTGAATCCGCCCGGAGAGGAGGCCATGACGTGTGCGCTGCGCGGGAAAGGTCTGCGGGAGCCGTCGCCGCAGGCACCGCCGGTGTGTCCGAGGTGAGACCCCCCGGGAGAGGCAGGAGCCGATGTGGGAAGGGGAAGGAGGAAGCCGGGGGGATGCGGGGGAGCGCAGGGAGGAGAGGGAGGTGTCTGTCGGCGTTCAGCTGTTATTACGGTATGCAATGGGGGAAAGGAGGAATAACTGGCTCCTGGAGGTCAGTTTTCCAGAGGCCTTCATGTTGGTGTGGAGCCTGAGACCTCCCAACCTTCCTCTCGTTCAGGGAAAAAGAAGGTACCCTCGAGGATGCCGCTCCTCCGTCCTTTAGCAGAAGGTGATGGAACAGGAGTACGTTCTGGGTACACATTAAAAAATACTCCAGAAAGGGTTTTTATTAATATTACTTATTTCCTTGCTGACTGTGTTTAGTTCTATATAAGCAGGCTAAGGGATTTCACAGGCGCTTACGAATATATGCTACTGGCTGATGTTTGTGCTGTATTACATATTTGTGACTAAATCTACACAAGTACATTTTGGGCATAGTGTAATCTAAAGAGATACTTTTGGAAATAGGTATTAATGTTAAGGCCATATTATTGTAGGATGTTCAGAGAGGAGGTGGTGTGGAATGTGATACGCAATCAGTAATTTTAAGACTGTTTCTTTTGCTGTGACTAGTCTGCTCAGTTCCAATTTATTAATAGAGTGGTATCTTGTCATCTTCAGTTTTGTGAATTGAGTAAGAGCAGTTATTCTTGGTCAGACTAGAGAGCTGTCTAGCTCAGTATTTTTTCTGACGGGGCCACTTACAGGTGCATAGGAAATCTCTAACTACAGAGTTATCCTCCTCCTGGTGAAACCTTCCAGCAGTCATTGATCTAGGGAACCTTTGGGCTGGCAGTTCCGTTGAGGTTGTTGTGTTTAATAATTGCTGATGGATTGTCTTTTCTGAAAAATGTCTGATTTGTTTTGAAAAACTTTATGGCATTAGTGTTCATAACATCTTGTGTCAGTGAACCTCTGGTATAATTGTGGACTCTGGAAAGGATTTTATTTTATTTGTTTTACGGCTTGCCATTTGAAGTGTCTGATCTGTGACTTTCTGTGAATTCTGGAAGAATATCTTAATTTTCAGATATTTACACAGAAAAGTAATATGCATGGGAATGCTAACAGGTCTTACAACATACATAAAGGTAACCGCTGTGTGTTTGCAGTGTTCCCAGCCCCGTTTACAGTCACCTTTCATAGATACATACCGTTATGGCTGTTGCATTTAGGTGATTGCATGCAAAAAAATGTTCAAATGCAAGAAGTGATGCGATTTCTGTAGCTATACATCTTGTACATAGACTGCGGTAAGTCTGGATTTAGAACAACTCAGACTACAAAGGAGTTGCTGTATGCCAAGGAGTGACTTCAGCAGTGTTGTTTGAAGTTCTTGCCAAAGTAAATCTTTTCAAGGTATCTGGTGCAACATTTTTGAGGATGTGGAAGGATGCGGGTAAGAGAATTAAAAAATTATATAAAGAGCTTGAAGTTAAGAAATATAGATTCCAGTAAGTGCAGCATCACGCAGTAAAAAAAATGGCTTGGTCCCTGAATTGTTCTTCAGGTTAACTTTCCATCCTGGACTATTTCAGGAATAGGTGGATGTTAAAAAGTTGTGTTTTAAATTCCACTTTTCCTTTGTATGTCAGGGAAACAGGATCTTTTGACTGTGAATTGACCTACAGTATTTGCTTTTGTACTGGTGGTCCAGGAGTCTGTGTGGGCTACAAGGGTACCCCACCTGGGTTACAGAGTTTGTTGTACTAGGCTTTGGTACTGATGGTAACAGCACTTGTATTTGATGTATTATAAGCAGCTCTCCAGCAGCTGGTAATTTATTTATTATTATGGCAGCTTCTGAAATCCTATTGTTAAAAAATGGGTGAAATTTTCACACTTTCGAAACAAACAGAAAATCTTCATCTTGTCATTTCTACTGTTGTGCCACCCTCAGGGCTGTAAAACTTATGATTAAAGTGGGTGGAATTTCAGTTTACTGGTTTATGGGTGGGATAATAGTAGAGAGTGACCAGACAAACGTTTTTTGTTTGTTTTAGAAATGGAGACACTTACATAACGATGCTATACACAACAACCGTATGTGCATATGGATAAGATCTCTGCAATGAGTATTAATCCAGAGCATCCCTTGCCTGTGTGTCTGCTGTCCCTTGCTTCAAAGGAAGATAATTCCGAAGTGAAGAGATGCCAGTGTCAGGTTATTTAACTGGAGTGTTGGTCCAGTCCTGAGCAGCCTTTAGGCAGGGCTCTGGATTAGGGGTTTGGAGAAATAGATTTTTAAACCATTACGAGCTCTTAATTTGTTATCTAAACCAAAGAAAACCATTCTTTCTCTTTTGCAGAGCACTGTCTGTCTAAGTTGTTTGCAGATTCAGTGTGTGGCGTGTGTTTAGTAGAACTGAGGCCCCATTTTTTGAGAGGGGAGTGCTATTGCTAATAAAAAAAAACCCAAAACGCGGAACGTATCTGAAAGCATCAGGGTCTTTCCGCTAACTATGGAAGTGGCCTCTGTTTTTCTTCTGTCTCTGTATCTCTAACAGAAAGTAATGGACTTTATCCATCAAGTTTGGAAACAAGGTAAAAAGCAAGTTCATCTGAAATATGTATTTAATTGGAAAAATTTTCCAAGATCTATATATACAGGTGGGCATTTTCCCCAAAGTGTGTGTTAGGCATTGAGGCTGTAACTATGTTATTGCTAACCAAAATTCTAGCCCTGAATGTGTGTCTATAAATATCGTAGCCTTGTCCCTTTGACTCTGAAATGATATGTAGCTGGAATCGTTTCATACATCAGGACATAAAAGGCGTTTGGTGAACTTGTGCTTTTATAATAAACAAGGAAAAGTTTATCCAGGTTGCCTAATAGAAGAGTTTATCCACACAAAGACCTCTCTTTATTCAGTGAGGGGGAGGGACTTACCTTTTAAACTTTTCTCCGTAGGATTTTTATGTCATCCCATCCCAAGTTTTTATTAATAAGAGCAAAACAACTTTAATGTGATTATGCATGTTTGACAGACTCTGCGGTTTAGACTCATGGCTAATTATATTTGTGGAGCCTGTGCAATTTAGGATATTGAGCAGGGAGATTGTTTTAGCAGGAAGACACAGAGGAAGGAACACATTGCTCTCCCTGCCTTTCTTATGGTGGCAGTAGCATTTTCTGTGAACTTCACAGGTTTCTAGAGGATGTGTTTGTGTTGGTGTGCAGTTCCTAGGAAAGTGGGCTTCTTGAAGTTCACCTTTCTTTTGGAGATTTCCTTTTAAATTGCTATTCGATAAAGTTTTGAATGCAGGATGTTTGCACATCTCCACTAGGAAACAGTCTGAGGGAAGAATCGTCTGGTAAACAACACAAATACTGTCTTTTTAAGGGCTGGTAACAGTCTGTAAGCTCGTTTCAGCTTTATCTTTAAGGGATGACTAAGATGTTTCTCTCTTCTGGCAATACCCAGTTTGGATCCTTCTCCTTAATTTTTTCGACAGGCCTGTTCATCTCAGCTGCATCTTAAAGGGAATGCAGCTGATGTGCAATAAATGTACCGACAACATGTGCATGAGCTTGGTCGTTTGTTGCAGATGGATTTACACAGCACACCATCACTACGAAGCTGCCTTCAGCATCATCTGAAGTAGGATGTTTAAAGATGTGGTTTGGGCTGCTGATGGTGGTCAGCCATGTGATGCTGAAGGACAGGGTACTGTTCCTTTTCTTCCAGGGCAGTTGTGCCTGTTACGTGCGCGCAGTAGCTGCGGTCTGGTGGATGCCCAGAGGCTCAGCTTTCTCTTCTCAGCCTTTATTTTTGCAGGAATCTGAAATAGCAGAACCAAACCTGCTGAATAAGCCAGACTGAATCCCGGGGAGCAGATCTGGATGCTCTCCCCTTCACCCGCCACAGAAATGCATGGAGGAGAAACTCGTATGAGTATTTTAGGGACTTGTTTTATTCGTGGGTGAAAGAAAAAGCAACCAGAGTTCTCTGTTTTATGTTATATTTACCAGTCAAAGTTCTTATGGATATAGCTGGGGTTTTTCTTATGATTTGATTTTAAATTACTAGCTAGTTTTCAGGAGTGGGAACCTATCATTTAAAAGTGTCTGGCCAGTACTACTGAAACGAAAATCAGAGCCTCCCATTGAACAAGCTTCTGCGATAATTTCTGTTGGTTTTCCTCCTTTTTAAAAAAATAAATATGAGGAAGCTGTATCCGTTCTGCTTTGGTCGTGTCAGATAAGGTATATCTTTGAAATTAAAAAGTCCTGATGCCTGTGGGAGGAGGAAAGCACTTCTTTCTTTTGTCTCAAATGTTGCAGCGGAGGATACTAATTAACCACCAAACAAATTGGGTTTGGGGGAGTTTGCCTTTGCTATGGCACTGGAAATGTTTTGTTTGGAAGAGCTGTGCGAATTATACCTGCAGGCGTTTGTATAGAGATAAATCAGCCCCTGGCTGCCCAAAACCTTCCTGTTTTAGTCCACGGAAATATGCCGGGAAAGCTTTTGAAATGGCAACAGCCAGTCTGCATGTTCTGGAGCAGATTGTGTCCCGGAGTCCGCGGCACAGCCCTGAGCAAAGACGTCAGCAGTGAGGAGTGACTGTCATCCCCAACACAAACAGACAGGCTCCATCAGCGTGACAGCCCGGCCAAGAGTGACGAAACACTAATGGGCAGATCATGATGATTGTCAGCTCAGAATATAGGGTTTGTTTGTTGTTCTTCCCCAACGACAGGAGCCGACTCTGAGGTGGATTTTCCTATAACAACCATTCTGCATCTTCGACATTTTGGCAAGATTGAGACAATTTCCTAAAAAAAAAAAAAGAAAAAAAAGAGTAAAAAGCCTCAGGCTTAGTAACTGCATTTAGGAGAATAATAAACGCTCGGCCTTGTGAAGGTATGTTTCCTCATACATTTATTTGGGAATTTTAATGGAAAGTTATGCACTTGACTCTTCACTGAGCTGCAGTGAGATTCAGGGGACCTGATTTTCCCTAAGACTACGAAAATCCCAGGCTTCGTGATGTAATTTTTGCTTGCCTTTACAATTCTCTGCCAGTCTCAGAGCTTTTTTTCATCTGCAGCAAATGCTTGGCTGCTGCAACAGAAATAGTTTAAAAGCCAGTGATTTGAGAGGAAAAAAAGCTGGAGCTTCTTAGATGCGCCGGGGGCTGGGTGAAGTAGGATTAATCTGGCATTAGGGCAGAAATTTGTGAGAGAAGCCCGCTCAAGTGACTGCCTGGAGAGAGGGGAGGTTCGTGAAGTCAAAGTCCCTTTTTCAGCCAGAGGGGGATCAGGGTGAAATCTTTGTGACAGGGTTTTTGCCTGGCCTCTCCCACAGACTGGGGGGTAGCTGTCATGTACTTCCCATGCAGTTGCTTGGCCTTCTGTGAGCTTATGCCTTAAAAAAAGGCTCTCAAAGTGAACAGCTTTCCAGAAGGTAGTTAGAAATTTAATAACTACAATTTAATGAGGTGAGTTACCTGTAACACAAATAACAGTGCTGACGACTGCTTTTCAATTATTAATTTTTGCATACAGCGAGTTGTTGGCCATTAACATGGCTTGTCTATGCGAAGTGGTTCCATAAAATGCAAATTATTAGCTTCTATGTGGGTCAGAAAACATTGCATACTCAGTGTAACTCTTGTAGTTAAATAGACTCCTTTGTTAAGCAAATAATTTAAGCAGTGGTTACTCTTAGCAGTGTCAAAAACATACACGAATTGTTGCTGAGTGTAAATAAAGCCTTTCGGCTTTGAGTGATGACTGCAGGATTTGGCTTAAAAGCTATTTTTGGGCCACGGGCACAACCCAAAGCTGGGGGACGTATGTGGCTCCGCTCCTGGAATGGCGTCAGGATGGAGGATGACTCAGTCACCCCTGCAACTTCCTTGTTGCTCCAGAAAGGCAGTGATTTATTGCAGGTCTGTGTCAGCACTAAATAGCCATCCGCCCGGCGCTGATTCAGCCGCTCGGAAAGTGGTAGTTAAGGATGTGCACCCCGTTTTTTTTGCCTTCACGGTCCCTCCCAGCTCCCTTCCCACCCACCAGCTGTGGAGGGTGTAAACAGACACGTAGCCTTTCCTCCCCCGTGCTCTCTTTCTGAGGGCTGGCCGGGTGGCCCCTGTGAGCCTGGCAGCGGAGATCTTGTTCTTGCGGATAGATGCGCGCTGCGCGCCAGCATCAAGATTTGGATGGCGTTCCTCTGGAGTCAGGGAAGATGGGCTGCCTGAAGCCTGCGGGGCTTCGGGCTTCTGAGGGCGCTGAGGTTGAAGCAATAGTAAATGTGGCAGAATCAGCACATGGTGCTGTTGCTGCCGGGTGAAAAATTGGTCCAAACCCTTCCAGGCCCTGCCCTGGCCTTTCTTTGTAGGCAGAACAGGTTGGGCAGCAGCACGGTACCAGAGGAGACTACAGAGAAGAAGGTCCAAGAATGTTCATTAAGCGTGACAGGTTGAGGACTCTTTGTTTTTCTAGGGTTTATTGTTGGTTTTTGCAGTACATGAGGAGTACTCCTGTTACGATTGATGAGAATAAGGCAAGTAGTTGTTTTACTGCTGCCTTTCTCTCCTGCCTGGCCTCCAAAAGAAATCCCAAGGTACAAAAAAACCTACAGTCTGAACACCTGATTTTGAAATAAAATACTCTTTTTCGGATATAGGAATAATCCTACTGATGTCAAAGATTTGTGATGCAGAATCCTAATGGCAATACCTCCTCCCTTCTCTTCCACCCTGCTCTCCTAAGAGCTGCTGCTATCCTGGGAAAGCACATAAAGAACCCACTTGCTGTTTCTTGCCATCACAGCCCTTACCTCTGTAGTGGAGGCTAAATACCAAAATAATTTTTGTGTTCCTATATTTTTTTTTGCCTTAAACCAAATGCAGAAGGAACAACTTTCTTTTCTGGGGCGTTTTTGCATTGGTGTATGCTTTGGAAAGGCACCAAACAGGCTGTTGTTGGTGTTAATCATGGTGTTAGCCATGAAAGATCCCAGGTGAATTTACCACCCCAAGGAAACTAGCCCCCCGAATATCTGCTGTGGTTTTCTGAGCGTGTGAGATCAGCTCCACTTTTTGTGACTGAATATTCTGAGGAATAAAAGCCATAAGTAAGACTGGAGGTGGCCCCAAAGACTATTTGGTTTTGCTTTGATGGTTGCTACCTGGTGAATCACATTGTCCCGTTTGCTGATGAAGTCTCTTAAAGAGTAAATTGGTGACCTCTGTGCTTTTTCAGATGTTCGATTTCCCATTCCTTTCTTACCTACCTATAATTTGCAATTTTTTTATCTGCTGCCAGGTCCTGCGACACCTCATGAACGTGCCTGAATTGTGTTTTGTATTGAAACGGTTTTATACTGTGTGTGGCTGAAACTACAGTCCGTGTGTGTGCTAAAGTAGTGTGTGAGCTGCACAGTCTGCTGTTTCTATGCCAATAAAGTCAAACTCCCTGAGTTAGACTCAGTATCTGTAAGGATAAGTATCTCTCCCAAGTGCAAACTGAGGTGAGCTGAGGTGCTGTCTCTGGCAATGCTGATCTCGTCTCAGCATCAAGGGAAAAAAAAAAACCTCAGGGGGACGCAGGGACCTTTCTGTATCATCAGACTGCAGGTCTGGTTTTGTATCTCTATTTGAATGTCAAAGAAGAGATGGAAAACAGAAGACAGGAGTCTTTTCGCCCTTAAGGTAACGTATGCTTCTTGGTGGTATGGATTGCAAGTTAGCTTACCAGTCCTAGCTCATCATTCCTACCTGGTCATTAGCCAGCGTGTCTAGTAGGTTTGAGCATTTGGTTAGGCACCAGAGGTACTCTAGGGCAAAGTTTAAAACTGATGGAAATTACAGTGGTATGAAGTGCTGTGTTTGTTGTACTTAACTGGAAATTTAGGAGTGTGCCCTTGGTGCTGTGTGCCCCTGCCTTTAGCAATTCCCCTGGTTTTATCCTGTTTGCTGCTCTGTTATAGTTCTATACCAGAAAGACTTGGATGAAATGAGTCCCCGCAAGGAAAGCTTTAGGGAATATTGGGAAAAAGTGTAAAGGAGAACAAGCATGCACCAGAAAATCAGCTTCAAAGCATGCAGTAAGGAGGAAAAAAATGTACATGCTTCCAGATACTGCTGGAATAGGTGAGAAATGGCATGGTGTAAGGAATGGTGCACCAGGGTGTGAGCTGGGAGACCACAGCTCTTTTTCCCAAGAGCCTGTGGAGCTGCTGTGACTAAGGCTGCCTATTTAGACTCTTTGCAGCTGCGATGGTATCCTTGTGGCATGCAGTGTGGTAGAACCCTTGTCCTGATCTTGTTCTGTGCCTTGTTATCAGAAAAATAAAAACAGATCCCTTTGCTCAGCTTTGAAACGTTTTTTGGGTTGGGGTTTGTTTTTTTTTTCATAGTGTGAAATCTGGATTATTTTTCTAAATCCCTTGATCAACTACCTCAGTAGCTTAATTCTGTTCTCATAACAGATTTGCTTTTCAAATGCTCTTTTTAAGTTCATAGTTAGGAAGAAGAGTATTTCCTTTTGCTCTCTATGAAAAGTACCATTGCTCCCAATTCAGTCCTGGGGCTGGGGTGTCCATTGCCACTTCCTGATGGCTTTTGTAGCTATTCTCTCCCTGCTTCTTCAGGGTGAAGACAGTACTGACTGATTGCAGGTTTATATTGCTAATAACTATAAACAAGCAATTCTGACTCATTGGTCATGGAAGACAGAAGCACAATCAAATATTGTGGCTATGTTAATTTGTTTACATATAGGGAAATTATGTAAATATCAGTGCAGATTAGTTTTAGCCCTCATGTGTGCTTGCATTCAATACCCTGGGGCCAAAGTTGGGTATTGCTGAAGTCACGGAGAATTTTGCTGTTGAGCTTACTAAGCCTAGGATTTGGCTTCTGAACGTTTAGAGGCACAATGGTTTTTAATACTGTTAAATGCCACAGAAGAAGGATTCTTTTGGCTTTATTTTACCGTTAAAGTCACGATCACAGATGTGTGAAAGGACAAAGTAAGCTGAAAACATGTCTTCCTGGCTTTCTGACTGCCCTCTTTAGAAGCTGTACAGCTCCCCTGCACATCTGGCTTTTGGTCATCCCCCAGCCTCAACTCTTTGCCACTTCCCATCCCTTCCTACAGCCCCAACCTACCTCATACAGGCTGGAGTCTACAGGCACCCTTGGGTTTAGCACGGACTAAAAATTAATATTGAACAAGAAATTCAGAGTAATGATTGGCCACCATGATGCCTGGCAAGGAGGTATTGCATGGGTTCTCTTAGCACTGCTGTGCAGGTTAGGCTGCCTAGCTCTTCTCATTTTGGGGTAGGAGCAGAGCCTGAGTGTGTTGTTTTGGGTCATTACCATCAAGGGCTGATATCAATAAGCAGAGAAATGGAGAGCAGGAATAGTATGTCTGTTGTTAAACAAGGAGGTGGCAAGACAGGGCTGGAGATGAGATGTGAAGAGCTAAACAGCTGGTGGCACAAGGCTGGAAATGCGAGCAGGAGAAAATGAGACATGGACTAACAAAACCAAAAGGCACTTGCTGTTGAAATGGAAATTCTGTAAGGGTGGACTATATCAAGGTGTGTGGTCAAGGGGGTGGAAATGATCAAATACTTCCTTCTCCTGTTCTTCGTATGGTGTGTCTTACGAATGAAATCTTTCTGAGTGAGAGACTCAGAACCAGAGCCATTTTCCATGGGCTGTGATGCAGGATGCTGGGCTTCGTATTGCTTTTCCTTTTAGAGGCAGCAATGCAAGAAACGAGCCTGTCAAAACAACGAGGGCAGAGCTTGCTCTCTGGCAGTGGGCTGTCACTAGGGGTGGTGGTGCCACATCCTAAAGCTGGGTCTTGAGCTGATCACCCCCTTGATGCCAGTAACACCTGAGGTTCTTGTGGGAGACACTGAGTAGTTCCTGGCTCTTTGTGCACCCTTCTCTTTTAATGGGTGAGATACAGTTGGGCTGGATTCAGCCAGGAGATTCACTGGTTGAATCCTGCTGAGCAATGTCACTAGCTATGGGCAAGGGAGAAGAGGAGAGAAAAAATTTGATCTGCAGTTAGGATTTTTCTACAACTCCAAAACATTAAAGGTTAATCAAAAAGGTTGTAAATAGTACAGTTGTGAACTGCAGTGATTTTACTTAATGCACTTCACTGATTCTTCCTGTCATCTTTTCCAGGTGGAAATGTTAATATTCCACTTAGGAGCAGTATTTCTTCTAGTCTCTGTATGCACCCATTGTTTGTTGCCCAAACCTTCTCTCTTTCTACCACAAGCCACTTAGGTAACTGGTGTTATGGCAAAATAATCACCACAATTCTCCACAATGCTGATTTCTAATGTGGAATTTGAAGTTGCAAGACAGACAAATAGACAAGTGTGCAAAAGGCAGAGCAACAGCAACAAGAAAAAATGGATGGATTAAAATCCATTTCACCATGGTACCTTAATTGTAGCTAATCTGGAGTGTGTCTCTGGGGGAGAACTAAGGGTAAGCATGAAGTTTTATGAATGGGCCTTCACTTCTTGAACCTGGGATGGTGCTTGATGGAAGAAATCATAGGCTTATCATAGCACTGACATGCTGTTGAGGAAGAGAGAGCAGTGGCTGACCCTGCACACACTGGCTGTGGGAATATGTTGACTCTCGTGGTTTCAGTAGCTTTTACTGGTTAATGGTCCTGCTGATGTGCCTGCTTTGTGGGATCCAGGCTTGTTTGTATTTGTTTTATGTCCACCACCCTTACTGTCTTGTGTTGCACAGCAGACCTGCAAAACACAAACCAACATGAATTTCCTTGGAGTTTCATGTTGCCACTTGTGTTGGCACACAGTATGTTTGACGGGAGAAGTACTGGCAGGACACCAAAGAACAGGAGCTATCTTGTAGGCCAGCAGATGTAGTGGAGGTAAGGCACTGTGCCTGCTGCAGTAGGGCCTCGTATCCGAGACTGAGTGCCCTAGTACTGGTTTTGAGTGGGGAGGTTGTGTGTGCGTGTGTAGTATCTGCAAAGTTCTACGCAGCATAAAGTGGTCTCATGGGTGTTTTCTTTATTGGTTTAACATTTTTAAAGAGTTTATCAATATATAAAATGCTAAAAGCTTAAACTTGAAGAAATACCACCTTTGAGGAAGTTCCTTGGTTAACTTTACTTGTAAGTCAAAATGATTTTATTATGGAGCTGTCTTTCACCAGCACTAACACCATTTCCTGTTTTGGTCTGCTTTTCTTATATTTCCCCCTTGGCACGTTACTAATTGTGTTATGTTGGTGCAAGGAAACTCCAGATGTGATCAGGTGTCCTTCTGGGAAGCGGAGTCGTGATCCTGAGCAAGGAGGTTGGCTTCCCAAAGTTCACAAGGTAGAGAGGAGCAACCAAGGGTGAGTGGGGAACATGGAAACGGGCAGGACAGCCTGACAGGCAACCCTGTGCCATGATGATCAATCCATGTTGACTTGCTGTGTTGCAGTTAGTGCAACTTTAATTACACCTTAAATTGAAAAGAAGGTTGTCCCTGTACTTGGGTTGAAGTACAAGAGATTATTACATGGTGGTTTCACTGTTTACTTGGTCTGTATTCCTGTACCCTTTCTCAAGTACTGCTTTTGGTTTCTGGTGGGTGCAGGATGAAATGGACCTTTAGTCCAACCTGATGTTGCGAATAATTCTGCATTGTCAGCTCATCTTTAAAGTCTTGTGTGGGCTTTTGGGGTCTGTGTAGAAGGGCTTAGGGGACTGGGAGGTTCCACTGCAGGCTTCCTGGAGGAATTGCCTCTCTGTTCCTTTCTCTACATCTCCCGCTGAGCTTACTAGATAACAACAGTTCTGAAAACCAGAGGAATATAATGAAAACTTGCTGTAAAAAAACCACCAAAACCAACACCTTTTTCTGCCGCGCATATAAAAGTACAGGGCTGGAAAGGTGGATTGGTTTCCAGTATGTGAAATGGTATAAAAATGTAAACCAGCTCCATGTAGCACACAAACTGAGCGCTCAGTGAAATTGCAAAGTATTTCCCCATTCATAAAAAGGAGCAACTAGTCTGTTGGGTTGCAAGGGGGGGTTGCCTGTCTTTCATTTCTTTTACAGCGTTTTCTCGTCTTCCTCTCAGCTGAGTGCTAAAAGAAGTGCTAGTATTTTTGCAGTCTCCAAGGAATGATGGATTATCGTCTGCTAAGGGACTGACTGTCTAACTGAAATAGTGAATTTTGAGCACTATGTGAGTGCACTTGTTCCTAGCGTGTTATTACTCAGTGACTGTGGTGTACAAAATGCTTGCTAGTGTGAAAACTCATTTTCATGTTTATACACTTAATGATTTGTTTTGGTAAAACCTCTTATTTTTAGTCTCTCTTAAGCCAGTAGAAAAATGAACTTAGATTTTAGAGTTGGTAACTTCTTTTTTTTTTTTTTTTTTAGATTGCTACTTGCAGTCTGTGGGGGGGAAAAGTGCTTTTTTTTTTCTCATGTTTCCTCCCTCCTCACCTTGTGCACAGCCAATCAGAATATCATGTTTTTAATCCAAATTTAACTTTTATAGTAAATTAACAACGTATTTTGTTGTCCATCAGGTTCTTCCCTTAGCTGAGGACAGCATAGAATGACAGAAGTGATTAGCCAGCACCTTGTTAAACTTAAAGGGTTTGTAATATCCAACCACCTGAAACGCCTCTCTACATTGAGATGAGTGAGGGTGCTGCAGCCTGTGAATGCATGCCATCCTTTAAAGTCCCATCCTTAGTTTTAATTACCAATAGACGTGGCTGATGTTTGCATTCAGTTTATATGACAAAAATAGATGTGGATTTTGCAGATTCAGAGTCATGCCTTTGTGCTGAGTGTGTGGTTGAACAAGTCTAGTGAATGGTTACAGCTCTGCTGCTTCTTTTCTGTGTTTCTGTCCTTTACACAAGTTCACATCAGCTTTTTCTTTTTTTTTAAAGTGAACGCTTAGTAGGTCAAGTAGAATGTAATTTTACTCATTTGATATGAACAGAAGCAAAAATACAAACCAAAAGAGAAACGCAAACTTAGAAAATACCTGTATAAAGGTTCTGCTTATGAGAATTCTGTTTTAAGTGAATGGAAGTCACTCGTTATTTCTGTGTGTGTGTATACACATACATTTTTTCATCACAAAAAGTGCAGCATATCACTCAGTAGTGATACAAAATGGTGTTTGACTGAGGATCAAAGTCAGTGGTGGACGGCCATCTGCTGTGCATCACTGGGATGCTGGTTTGTGGCTGCAGATGCCCATCTGCGGCTCCCACCCGTTTCTGCTGCTCACCCATTACCACGAGACTGTGCAAAACCCTGTGGGTAAGATGACTTGCACAAAACATTGATTGCTGCGATGCACATTTCACTCTTAATGCTACTTAGTCACGGTATCTGCTGACGCAAAAGAAATTATATACTCTGTGCAGATGTGAGAGCAGGAACAATATAAATGCACACACTTCTGAAAAGTAATCAAAGGTGCAAGTATCCATAATATAACGTATATACGATAACTGAGAGTGTATTTGTGACATTAAAAGCTACAATAAACATTATCATTAATAGCAATACATATGAAGATACAGTAGGGCAGATTGCAGCGCAGGCCAGCT
Source organism: Tringa tobata (assembly GCA_033628505.1). NCBI lineage: Eukaryota > Metazoa > Chordata > Aves > Charadriiformes > Scolopacidae > Tringa > Tringa tobata. The sequence continues at coordinate 2,245,294 of JAHREE010000332.1, read as the reverse complement.
GCCCAAGTAAGTACCCAGTGTCCCCTGATGTCTCTGAGGTTAGTGGTGGTGACAGAGACTACATGCTATTCCAGGTTTGGTACCTTTTACGTGTTCTGAGTTAGTTCATGATTTATGTGCAAATTGAATTGGATCACAAGGATTATTGTGGTGTCTGGGCTTAAGGAAGCCTGTATAGGTATGTGAAGATCTTTGGAGGAGCAGGTGGGTATAGTGCAGATAGAGCATGGCAGCACTCAGCACTGGGCTTAGGTTTGGTTTCTGAAGTCTCCTTTTGCTTTGCCTTGTGCATCAAAGATTCACCCTTAACTTTCACTTCCCCCCTACTCCTCCTTTAAGTGTGTTAATTGGCCTTTAGCCAAAAGATGTTGCTGCCGAACCCTTTAAAAGTGAAAGTCAATCTAAACATTCAAGAGTTGTGTATATATTCAAGCACTTTGTGTGGTGTGATCTCCAGAAGCCTGAAGCAGCTACAGCAGTGAATCTGCTTGAGCATCTCCTGTGGTCTGGAGCTTTGGAAACCCATCTTGGTTGTGTTTTCAGTGTCGGCAGTTGTCCTGCTCTTGGTGGCTTTCCTTTGTTGGCTTTGGGAGGGAGCAAACTTGAAGGAGAAGATAAGTGGAGGCTGAAATTAATATTTAAGCACTTCTAGATTTATTTCACTGACAAATAAAATCACCACTTGATTTCTGCGGGAGGAGCATTTGCCAGAGCCTTGCCAAATACTCCAAAAAAGGAGATGGAGAATTTTAAACACAACCCCACAGTATTTCATGGGAGTTTATTCTGTTTCAGTAGTGACTCATCTCCTGAATGATCCATCCACTGCACTATGTATGTGTGGGGGGAAAAAAAAAAAACCCTGACAAAGGTCTGACAGCTACCTACAAAATGCAGTGTCCTGTTCAATTATTAGTTAAAGCACGTGAGTATCTTAAGCCCTTAGGCAATTTTGAGAGTTGGCAAAAAGATGTTTGTGGTCCAGTCTTGTTCACTTTTTGTTAAGGATCCTGTATTTTTAAAGGAGTGTGGGACAAGGAAGAAATAGTAGGTGTGGACAGAGGAAGGAAGAAGTCGTAGGCATTCTTGTCTTTTTCTGGATGGATAAGATTGTTGTTTTTGAAACCTCAGAGGTTGTTAGGACATCATGTTTTCCTTTTTGGACATCACATCTTTGGTTAACTGACCTGAAAATTAAAGATCAGCATTTCAGTGCATTTGTTAAATGCTCTGCTTCCTGAGGCAGCTGTTCAGAAAGCCAAGGGCTCCCGTCTCGATTTTCCTCCTGCCCCTGCTCATCGTCCTCCAAATGCAGCAATGAGTACAAAAACAGGAAAGGGGAATTATGAAGTGTGGGAATAAAGCGAGCACCGAGTTGGCAATGCCAGAAGGAAGCAACTTTCTGGCAGTAGCCTTGCTTCTGGTGGAAAATCAACTGGAGATGAACCGACTTAAAAGATTTCTGAAAATGGAGGTCCCTTGTCAGATTTTTCTGTGACTTCTTTTTACAGTTTTTGAATGCAATAAAGTAGAAAGAATACCTGTTGTATTGACTGGATACTGGCACTAGTGTTTTAGAAAACACCTACATAGTATATATGGACTAAATTATCTAAAGGCCTTGTTATCATATAATTTGCATGCAACAAATAGTGATGATGGTGATGTAGGCGTGTAGGAATTGAATGAAAGACTCTGGCTCTTTTGTGTTGTGCTTCTGCATGTGAAAGCTGCTGCTTTTTCCTTCAACCCTGTTTTTTTTTCCCTGTATCATTCCCCACATCTTGTTCAAATTAATGGAGTGATTTATTATTTGTTTTCCATAATATTCCCCTATGGAATTGCTAGAAAAATAGAACTGTATTATATGGCAAAATGTAACAGGGGATGTGAAAGGCTGTTAGCGCTTTACTGCCTTTCCAGAGCCGTAGAGCCTGTCCCAAGGGTTTGAGGGGACTCTCTTGACCCATCAGATGTTTCATGTGCTCCTTTCGTGCAGGTGCTGGGTGGCCAACACAGATGCACTTTTGACTCTTCCATGTGGCACTAATGTTTCCCTCTTGAAGAGCAGCGTAATGCTGAGAACAAGCGGTCTCCTTTGACTCCTTTGGCTCTCTGTGTTCAAATGAGTCAACCCATAAATCAAGAGCCCCATGGTTAATGAGTCCACCATGAAGGTTTGGCAGGAGGAGGGTGTCTTGCGAATGCTGTGAACAGCGTCAGCCTTGGTCAGGGATCTGAGGAAACTGAGACCGGGCTACCACATAATTTTTTTTGCTGTTCTCTGGTTTCACATTTCAACTGGAAAAAAAACCCCAAACCACCAAGACCTTGAGTGCAAAACTCCCTAAGTTTTAGAAAGGATTGTCTGAGTGAGAAGAAACTGTACTATAGCAATACCTTCCTAAGGGGAAATGTCATCCAGGGGTTCTGCTCCAGGCTTGATCGCTGTGAGCGCAGAAGTTCTATGTGCTTGTCTCCAAGCAAGGAGGAGCTGAATTACAGGGAATGGGCACCTGTGTCTCTCAGCCTTCAGAGCTCATGATGGAGTAAGGAGCAGTGAGATCCCAGGGATAGTACATGAGAAAGGAGGGTATTTAGCCAAAAGACTTGGAAGTAAAACCACCCAACATAAGTCCTTTCTGTCTTTTGATGTTGGTCTGTTCCTGTGCAGAAGATTTCCCAAAGATCTGCACTGTGGTACAGGCAGGGTTTATTTTAGAAGCAGGATGGTAGAAATTAGGGTGAAATGTTGTATTTGACTGCAGTTTGACATGTATCAAAATATGTACCTTTCCTAAATAAGAAACATTTTCTAACAAAAAAAGGAAGGAACCATTGGGATATATGGTAAATGTATGGGAAGCTATGAAATTATTTATTAGGAACAGTGCATCCTCTGGGTTTGCAAAAAGTAATTCTGTTTTTAGAAAGCTGTATTTACATGAAGATCAACATGATTTAACGGTTAACGACTGATTACAAGGGAGCTTTCTGTAATAAAATACCTGCCAGTAAAAATGGAGAAGATGATTTGGGTTGCCTCACTGAGAATTTACATTCCTTGAATTTAAATAAGTGTATCCTACTTTGGGCAGAAACTGTGAGTAACAATTTGTGCCACGTCCTTACCATCAGCTGTGGAGAAGAATCGAGAAGGTTGGAGGTAAATTCGGTATTTTCCTGTTGAGACCCAGGTATCCGTCTCTTGGCCAGGAGACTAAGACAGGGGGCCTCTTCTGGAAACTGTGGCTTTGGAGGCTTTCTTCATAGCCAATCATCTTCTCACAGTGGCCAGTGGAAGATGTGCTTTGGGAAAGGATTAAGTCCTTGTTACTTTTTGCTTTCCTTTTTCTTTTCATTGTTTTTTCTCTGTAAAAAAAAAAAAAAAGTCCATTGTTTTGGAGAAGGTCTTTTTCTCTCAGTTGTCATTTTTTGTTGTTGTTTTGAAGGACTTAAGATAATTTTTTCCCCTGTTTTATCTTAGGAAAATTTAGTAAGCTCTCCAGCCGATGCTTTTGTGAAGTTCACAGGGCACATGAAATAGTGGTAGAGCAAAACCATCGACCAGTAAAAATAACTGATCTACAGAACAAGTTGTTTCTGAGCAAAGTTGAGTAATGCTTGATTTGGTTTTGTTTTATTTTACTTTGGTTTCTTGGCTTCCAAATCAGTGTTGAAAAATACCTGCCAACTGTAATTATTTTACTGGAAGTTTAATTCAAGGTCTAATTTTACTGGAAGCCTGAAGGAGGGGAGGAGACCAGAGCTTGGAGGATGGCATCTGATGTTGAATGATGGCCATGTCAGGCATACTTAAGCTAGGCGAACTTGCTGTTAATAAAATAAACACACAATGCTGCTTTTGGCTCCATGTGGTGTACGGACTTCACAGAAGCACTCGAAGCAAGCTGGCCCTTTTGCTGCTGGTCCAAAAGCCTTTGCTGGCGCTTTTGGTTGTCTTTCACCAGGATCTTTTGGCATGTGTGTAACTTTTGGCCCCCAAGCCGGTTGTGTGTGCGTTTTAAGTGCATTGGCTGAAAAGACAATCGGTAGTATTCTGATAAGGAGATATAAAGTATTAAGTTGTTTTAATTACTAGCTTTCCTTAGTGGGATTCAGGTATGCTGTTTCCCGTTGTTAAAAACTCACTGTCATGTTGGTATTTCTCCATCAGGGAACCTCCCGAAGCAATGCCAGCATTTCCAGATGGCTCTGCTAACACCTTCATTGTCCAAGTTTTCCCTTTAGAGGGAGAGGAAAGGGGGATGGGGAGAAGCAAATTTTTGGAGTGAATCAACCCAAAGAGCAGGTTGTGTGGGGAAGTGTTTAATTTCTTCCACGTTCTTGACTTCTTTCCATGGCTGGAGCATCACAGATGTGCAGGCACAAAGAGGTAGCTTGTTGTGGGACAGGTGAGTTACACCTGATGGCTTTGTGTCAAGCAAAAAAACCCAGTGATTTATCTTCATGCCTGAGAGGAAACATCTCTCGTTCTTACAGTTTGAGGGGTTTTGATATGATTCTTGTCGTCCCTCTGCAGTTCTCCCTGTGTTCAGGGTGAGCTGCATTCATGTTGTGCGTCGCTTCATTGGGTGAAAGATCAAACCCTCATTTCAGACCCCCAAATCTTTTGGCTTTCATCAACAGTTTATGTGTTGTGTGTCCCTTCTGGTTTTGTTATCCCTTCCAAAAGCACGTGAGGAGTTTAAGTGCAGTACTGATAACTGCAAAATATTTCTGAAATTAGATTATAAAGGATTGATGTTTCAGATGTGCTTTGTGTGAAGAGTTTACAGAGCAGAAGGGTTGTGGCTGGAGCAGTTGACTTTGTGTTTTAATTATTTAGGCAAGAATGTTTGGAAAGAGCACAGGGGGAAGCTATTTTTATGTTCTCAGGGGAAAAAACAGCCATCCAGTGTGCACTGGGCAGGACAGTGACAGTGCTGGGCACAACTCAGTTTTGTGGCTTGCCGTGAGTATGAAGAAGGATGAATAGGCTAAATGGGGAAAGGGACTTTCTCCTCCCTCACCCACTTTTTCTTCAGTGGAAAGAAACCCCAAACCCATGGTTTTTCTTATTGAGAATAAACTTAAAAGGTATTTATGAACCACAGGGTTTATCTGATTTGTCTGGTTAGGCAAATAAGCAGAATCTGTTTGGGGAAGGAGCCAGGGAAGGTATCGCTGTCTTTCTTTTAAACTTCAGGTAGAATCTTAAAATTAGAGGTTGCTGCAAGTCCCCTCCAGCATGTTTCATATAATCTGATATTTACGCACTGAAAGCCTGTCTAGACTCTTACCAGTTGTGTTTATTACATGCAGCATCAATCACTGCGTGTCTCTCCTTGTCAGTTTGTATATGTAAGATTCATCCTGATCCATCTGCATCTCCCTTTTTCCCTTAAAACTCTCCCAAAAGGGCATACTGCCTTTACTTCATAAAACTGCATGTGCCAGGTGCCCCGCAGTGTCTGAGGACCCGTCTCGTCCGTGAGCGCAGTATGTTTTGCTGATGCTCTGGACTTGCTGCATAGACCTTAACCAACTGGATCTGCTTTTCTAAAACCATCTTTCAAGCTGAGGGTGATTCATTATGTTGAGGGGCTGAAGGCTGATCTATTTTAATCTGGAACCTGCTGCAATTATGTTTAGTTGTCTGTTTGCTGTATGTAAAATGGAGATTGTGGTACCCTCCATCTTCTGAAAACCAGTCCGGGGGCCTGAAACAAGCAGCATTTTATAAGGGCTGGGTGACAGTAGTCATAGCATTTATCATTAAACTTCTTTTGAGTTTTCTGGTGGGTTCAACAGAATTAAAATTAGTTTTGATAGGAATTGCAAATTGTCTTCTGATTGACCTTGTGCTAGTATTTGTTTATCTTCTATTTTATACTTTAATAATAGGCTTTTTGGAGGAGACTGCTCTTGTTCCTTGTTTACGCAGTGTCCAGCACAGTGGGATTCTTTCCCATGGTACTCCTACGTACTACAGATATTTAAGTAATAATGAAATTGCATGCAGTGCTCTCTCCTCTTCTACACAAACTGCTTTAAACCATGCAACTCCTTCTTTTACCTCTTTTATCTGAAACCCCATGAATTGTGCTTAGAATTGTTTTGATCTTGTCAGAGCACTCTCTTGTTTGGTAACAAGAATCACTGTTTACATACTGGTAAGTATGTATTAAACTGGAGCAGAAGCTGTTTTCTGTGTTCTGAGGACTTCAAGAAAACTTGGATCAGCAAACAATTTTCCCCTATTCTTTTTTAAATGCTGAAATATTTACTTCTTGTCTTAATCTTGCAGAGGCATCCTGCACTGAACATGTATTTAAGAAACAGGCAAAACCAAAATCTGTAGACAAGGGATTAGAAAGTCAAATCCCAGGTTGGAAGGTGGATATATTTATTCTGTGTGTTCGCAGTTGTTTACAGTAGATGCAACATTTGGGTTTTGTCTGTCCATTGCTGCTTCTGGAAGTACTTTGCATATTTAATTAACGGTTTCACATTTGAATTATTCACCAACAAATTCTTACTTCCCATTATCAGTCTCTTTTCTTCTGCTGTCATCCGAAACTCTTCTTTCAAGTACAAGAATGGAGCAAACACTGGAGATCTTGTTTCTGCAGATGTTTGTGAATGCAGCCTTCCCAGCATTAAAAGACTGAACAACTGCACTCAATTGGTTTCTCAATAATCGCATGAATTTCAGTCCTCCTGCCACAGAGTACTGCGAAACGTAGCCTGTTGTCGTGCACATCCATGTAGAGGCTTGTGCAGGAGCTTGTTAAATTTCAGATATCCTTGACCTGCCTAGCACTGCTTTTCAGACTGCTGTCTGTAGTGTTGAAATGAAATCTCTTATTGCCAGTGCATTTGAATTATACAAGATGCTGGTTTTCATGAGTGGCTAAAAGTAAAGGCTGATAGCGAGAGATTAATATATATATGTTAGTTTTTCTTTTCTTTTTTTTAAAGGATGTATCTTCCTTCCTTTACTTAGAACACATGCACACAAAAGGGGAAGATTTTATTAGCTTTTTGGGACAGGAAGCCTACCAAAGCAGTGATAATTGGCTTTATTGACTTTTTCCCCCCTCTGATTGGAAACAACAATTTTTTGTTTGTTTGTTTGTTCTTCCCTTCTGATTGTGTTCAGATTGTGCTCTGTGAAAATTACTTTGCCTTTTTCTTCCTGGCCCATGGAAGAGCAGATTTCTCTGTTGCTGGTTGTCCCTGTCCTTTGCTCCCTGTCTCTGTCATGGGCTTGGATGCAGTTTTCCTCTTCTGTTGCTCCTTGGTGCCGCTATACTGTGTGTTTGATGGTCCCCATTCCAGCTGTGTGGTACAGCTAGTTCAGGGTAACCTCCATGTCTGTAAGAGGGGCAGGATGCTCCGAGTATAAATCCATGATCTCGACCAGCCTGGTATTGGGATTTCCCAGTGGAGGCTGATAAATGTGGTGTTGTGACCTGGAAGCACATCTCTGTGCATTTGGACTAGGTGATCTCTAGAGGTCCCTTCCCACATCTCTGTGCAGTTGGACTAGGTGATCTCTAGAGGTCCCTTCCAACTCAGACGATTCCACGATTCATCTGGAATCACTTACAGATCATAAAACTAAACTCTTTGTTTTAAAAAAAAGTATATGTAAGGGGATGAGGAAGCGATGGGATCTAAGAGGAGATCTCCCCACCTCTCTCCACTACAGGCATCCTCATAGTCTTTGAAAGGTCTTGGCCAAAACTGCCTTGGGTTTCTAGAGTAAAAGGAAGAGCCAGCGTGCACACATGAGTCCCACAAAAGTTGCATGAACCTTTCTCTGTTCCAGATCATCATTTTTAACAGTAGTACCCTGCAACAAAATGCATTTGTAATTTTTAAGTTAGTAAAAGGCAGATAATAGTGTTAAGACTGGCAGGGTTCTCTCCTCACTTGAATTTTAATGTTGCTGAATTATAGTACCATCCATTTTTAAACATGCTTTTGCGGCCTACAGTCATTTTTCTTCACTGCATTCCACACTTGTAGAATACATATAAACCCAATATCGTCATTAATGATATGAATGGTGTCCTAAATATTTTCAGACACTGGTTTTGTATGTCAAAAATACTTAACTTTCCTTTCAGAGATCTGTTATTTCTCTAGCAAGAAAATAACTGAACAGTCCGAGAACATGCTCCCTCTAAATACTGAAGGGATGCTCTGTTGTAAAAGAAACTCAAGTGCATGTTAAACAACTACAGGCAGATATATTTTTTAATTTAATAGAGGAGCTCATCTGAATGTTTTCCTGAGGGAGTTCCACTTCAGTGAGCAGGCTGGTTGACTCGTAAGAATTAAAACACTGTTATTGGAAAGGAAGCTCTATAGGATGTCCTGTCGAGTGGGGATGTTGAAAAGTTTGTGTGAGTATTTGAATTTTTTGGATGTGGATTCACTGTCATAGTAAGGTTTTGGATGAGGCAGAAAACGAAAGTAATCCTTGATCAGGTGAATAAAAATACAGTAATGGGTGTTTATGTAGTCTAGGCCATACTTTTTTTTTTTTTTTAGAACTTTATGAAAATTGAAGGTAATTCTTTGTATTTTTTACTGTTTCCTCTGCCAAATAAACATTTAAGAAGCTATTAAATAGATTAATATGCCATATTACTGTCCTGTTTTCTGAATTTTATAGCTCTTGGGTACTTCAGGGCATACATTTGCAGCTGAACCTGAGGCTTGTGCTTCTCTGGGCGTTTGGGATAAGGAAATATGGAACCCCAGGGTTGGTTAGTTGCCTTTTTTTTTTTTTTTAAAGTTAGAAAGTTTGTAGTATCTTCCTCCTCTTCCTTTTGTTCACCAAACCCCATTCCTGCTGGCAGCAAATGCTTCTTGCTTGTGCCTAGAATCCAAATGCCACCGTTGCAGTTACTGAATGGGCTCATACCCCAGCTTTTGAGGTAGCTTCAGGAATTTGAGAAGGCCTTTAATTTGCAATTTCAATTTATCATTGTCTGAGCAGAGCTTTTATTCTCTGTTACATGTTTACTTTGCACAACTCCAGCGCCTCTGGCTCTGCAGTTGAAGATATGGCTGTTTTGTAAGGGAAGGGAGTTCTTATTTTGGCTTTTTTTTTCTGAAATACAAATTATTTTACAAAGTGGATAATGTGCTGAAAAATTCTTGTATGTCTTGTATGCAATTATCTCTATAAAGGGCAGACTAGTGAACTCTGCAGAATCACAGCTTACTGTATCAGCTCTGAAATCATTGTTATTTCCAGTAAAAGTGCTTTCTTTCTGCATTAAAAGGTTGTGCCCCTTACATGTCAGCAGTGATAACTGATTTGGTCGTTATATTAATGGTAATTGTTGGTTATATAATCTGATACTTTTTGGCTCATGAAAGATTATTTATAAAGCATAATGAATAAGCTGTGCTACTGTGATACCTGGTAGGTACCATTTTTTAAGATACTATGTTGCAATGTGTTTTATTTAGTCTGCTAATATTTACTTTTATTATGGTTTACTGTTGGCATTGCAATAGCACTGACACCTTTAACTGTTGCTCCCCAGCTCCCTGCTTGCCTTAAGAATACATAGGATTTTACAAGCTGAACAGGATGTGATACTTTTCCCCCAAAGAATTTTAAATACAAGCTTTTTTCTTGGCAGAAATACAGCCTTTTCAAAAATTACATCTGCACTTACACAGTGAAAAGCTACAAATTTTTCTTTATCTTTTTGTCCAAGTACTAATTATATAATTTGTATAAAAACATCAGACTTCAAATGCAGCATGTTGCCATTTTAAAGGATAAACCTAGTGTACTATTTTTTTTAAAAAAAGCCATTTAAAAAACCTCATAAGTGAAGGAGTCTAACACATATACAATTCTCTAAGAACATCTTTCCTAGGATAGTCAAATCCCTAAAGCTTTAAGCTTCTCTTTGATCCAAGGGATTAATGAAGATTTCCATTTTTGCATGGCAAATTTTTGGGCTGTTAAGGATGCACGGAGGAAGCATGTTTTCATGGGAGAAGTGTCATGTAGGAGTAATATTGCTCCCAATCCTGCTCCCCGTGTGTGGTCCTCCGCATCGGTTTGTACGAGCGGCTTTAAATGGGTTTGAATATTGCTCTTAAACTCAGAGCAGAACCTTTTCGTTGCTTAGTTACTCAAGAAGATAAAAGTCCACCTATTTGATGACCCAGGCTGTCACCTGTAAACCAGCTAAGTGTTGAAGCAACTTTATTAATGCCAAGGATTTACGATGCAGCCGTGGATAGGGGTCAGTAATAGTCAAACGCATTTGGGTGGCATCGCAAGGGATCATATCTCATGTCATAAGGGTGGCTCAGAGGCTCTCTGGTAAAGGCAAGGTTTTTCTTCACCTTTGGTGAAACATTTAAAATATTTTTATGTAATATAATGTAATTGACTGGAAGAGGAGTCCTTAAGTCCTAGTGGAATTTCTCTCTTACCCGTGTTGTGTTGGAAGAGGGCATTTTTTTTAATAGGGTATACAAACTTTTACAGAAAGTCTACCATGTTATAACCCGTGCTGTGCTAAGTGTGGTTGGTACCCATGAGGATGCTTTGCTTCTGGGGGAATGGTTTGATCGTCATGAAGGTTAGGGTGAGAATAAGCTGCAGAGACACCAGAAAGGGGATTTTCAGGTGCAAGGAGAAAAATAAAATGTGAAATAAGAAGAGATGTGATATTAGTGGTATTTAGAAGAGTGGGAGAGATGTTTTGTAAGCCAATGACATCTGTATGTAAGAGGACTGATTTGTATCAGCCGTTTATACAACTCAAATTGGTGTTTACAGTATAAACACTGTAACATGCTTGTAGCATCTCTTCTGATGACAATCCTTAGCAATGCAAAAATCGTGTTGAACAGAGTCAGGCTTTGGATAGATGATATTTATGAATGGCATAAGCAATTAAAAAAATCATTATATTTTTTCATTTCTGTTTTTTCCATCCACTGCAATGTGAAGGTCTAAGAGCGGAAGCCTACTACTAGGTAAGGACAGTAGTAGTATCTGAAACTTTTTGTAAAATAGTTCTTAACTGTGGGTTTCTCAGCATGTGTACAAGCAGTGCTTGTCTCCTGCTTTAAAGCCTTTGGTAGTGTATGACGTGAAAAGCCTTGCTTTGCACACTGAGGATATCTTCAGTGTGTAACAAATGCTTAGTTGTTAGAAAAAACCAAGCAAACACCTTCCAGTCGGTACATCGGAAGGTACATGGCCTCTTCATAGCAGATACCAAACTGATGCTCCCGGACAACTCTGTTTTTATTAAAACCCCTATTATTATTATTAGTTGCAACCAAAGATATTTGCTCTGTTGATAAGAGATGTCTTGACAACTTCAGTCTGATGCTCAGCCAGCCTGTTAAATACATTAACAATACTTTAGATTATTAATATGGTGCTTGAAAGCAGCATGGCAAACACTCTAATACGGTGCAACTATTTCTTTGTTTGGCATAGTGTATCTGGGTTTTTGCTGTGATTTCGTGGCTTTTTCTTAACTGGAAACATCAGAACAGAAGTCGGCAGAGGCTGCTGGCTGTTGCTTAGCATCAAGAAGAAATTACATAATTCTGAAGGCTTGGGGTTGTTTCTGTCAAAAATAAAGTCTCCCAGGTTTACTGAAAATTCATCCTGCAAGCTTTTCTTCTCATCTCCTTGGAAGAAAGCTGCAGAATAACAGGACATCCTACTTTAATTTAGAAGTGCCATGCAATATTATTATTTACAGGGAGAGCTCTCATTCAGATTGATATTAATCAAGGTCACTGGAGGTTTAAGTTAAAGGCAGTAAATGAATGTACCTTTTATAATCACAGGAAGTATTTGTAACAATTTTGAAAATTATTTTTAAAAACAGCGTTAGGATAATTAACAGAAAAAAATGGTTTTAAAGCTTGTATTGCAACAACTCTGGAAAGCAATTTCAGTGTTTAAGAGGATGAGCGATGTTTTCCGTCCTCGAACAAAGCCAGCAGAAGCTGTAGCACAGTGTTGTTAAATCTGTTTGAGCTGGGAGAGTCTGGCACCGTGGGAGGAGGAAATGAGGTAAGGACGGACATTTTTAGGAATCTTGTTTTTGAAGCACAAGGATTTGTGTATTTGTGCCTTCTGAATGTTTTGTTTGGTTCTATAGGAGATACGTGTGTGTGTGTCTGTACGTGCATGCATAACATAATATATATACACACATATATACATGCACACACACTTCAGTAATACTTTTGTGTCAAAGGGAAGGGTATAGAGGACAACACGCACACATATTCAGAGATGCCTGAGAACACACCACACAAGCTGCAGTGTTGCAGCCTGCGCTGTGGAGCGTGGTGGGCTCTAGCACAGCTTCTGCTCGGTCGCTCATTCATAGCTTGTACTAGATTTGCCTAGGCTACCTTGGGGAGTTGGAAGATACAAAATTTTTCTCTCTGAACCAAGCACAAAGGTGTCTAGGGAAGCTGAAGATGGCTGGGCTTTTACCTCTAGTAGCCAGTACTTCGTAGGAAACATCTGATGAACTTTCATAAAATACCTAAGGAAAAAGGCTGGTCTAGAGTCTAAAAAAAAATGCTGGTCTAGAGTTTTGCTCCATTGTTTTTCTAGGCTAAAAAGCCAGTTGAAAATACTCCTTGAAAATAGGAAATTCGGTTAACTCTTACTGTGAGAGAAGTAAAAATGTATGGGGTAGGTGTGTGGGAGCAACAGAAGATGATCCGAGGGGGAAGAATATATTGCCTTCAGTCTAGGGAAATGGGAGTAAATGCGTGGGAGTCAGGATTGTTTTTCAGTTTGTCTTGCTCTGTTATTTTGATTGAGCCTCCTCATCCAAAATATGATGGCTGTTTACAGGGGAAACATCTATTGACAGGGCAACTCACGGAATGGGAATCAGCTTTGAGTTGAAGACTTAATGAAGGGACGTTAGCAAGGAGCTGTCTGGTAGCATAAGCTGACTGCATTATTGTTGAAGAATAAAAATCCTTCCCTCTTACAGAATGCATCTGAATGTGCATATGGAGTCTCTCATGCTAAGCATGAAAAATGAATCTCAGTAAGCAAGATACCTTGGTCTGTAGGAATTGGGGAAGAGGAATTGCAGCTCATAGGTCTACTGAGAGAGCACAGCAACAAGGCGCTCGTCGGTTTTTCAGCAGAGATTGTATAAGAGACAGGCATTGTATAAGGCATCATGTGCAAGAACTGTCTTGCATATTATTATGCCACATAATGACAGCTCTTCCAAGTGTTTTCCACTGACTAAAACTTGCTCTGAAATGGTGCTGTGCCTTCAAGAAGGATTTTTAGAAGTTGTGAGAGATCTACCAAATTATAGTGTCTCAGGCTGAAGCCTTCTAGTAGTAAGACCAGTTGACCGTTCATGCGTATAAACAAAGTACGTGTGAGGACGATTGTGAGGTATAATCCTACCAAAAAAATTTCTGAATATCTGTAGTACGTAAATCAATAGAAGTGGATCTTTTTGTTGTTTTGATTTAATGTTGTTTGTTTGTTTGTTTTTTTAAATTCAGCATGCAGAACTTCCTGTGGTAAATAATGAAATGAAGGCAAGAAATAAAACATATGGTGCTGACATACCTTTACGTGTTACTTTCTGTCATGTTTTCACGGTGTTTCCTGAATCCCAACTGTACATTGTCATTGAGCTGTCTACAGTAAAACCGGAGTCACAGTTGTATATTATTCCTTCTAATCTGTGTTACCTTGTGCCTGTCAAGATAAGTTTATTCCACTCCCAGGCAGCTTAATTGTCTGGCTTTTCTCTGGCCCTCTGGGATTCTGCAGTTTTCTCTAGTCTTGATTAATTTGCACAGTTTAGTGCCACCCATCACGTATAGCTCTTCCCTGGCCATTCTTTTCTGGAGGTATGGTTTAGCCCCTCTCTGTATTTAATGAAGAATGCTGATGTGGGTTTTTTTTTTTTATTTTGGGGCTTTTTTTTCAGTATTGAAGTTTATTACTACACGATGGAGGGGAATTAATGAGGACTAAACTAAGGCAGGCAGGCAGGCTTAGGACCGCTCAGCTCTCCTGACTTGGGCTCTTGCTCTGGAGCATTCACAGAGGAGTTGCTTCCTTGTGCTGACATTCAGGGAAGCCTTTTGAGGGTAAACTTGTACTTGTGAAGGTCCCCCTATTCTTCTATTCCCTCCTCTCTGTGGTGACTTTCTAAGGTTCCTTCAAAGCCACTTACTGGGGTTCTGCAATAAAGTCCCTCCAAGATGCTATCACTGGCTTTTGAACAATCCGAGAACAGTGACATTTTCTTTATCCAAAGAAGGTGAGCACACTGACTTCTGTGACTGAAGCCAGGTTAAAATTTTTTGATTTAACATGTTTCTCTAGTTGTTTTCAAATACTGTCATTAATTCTGATTTCAAACAACTTGTAAGACTGATCGACCTGTAATTTTCAAGATCGTTCCAGAGCATTTCCCACTCCTCCCTCTAGTTGGCTGGGATGGAAAATGGAGTATTTTGAGTAAATTAAACATTTAGTGTTCTTGCAAACTAGGGAGTAGGAAATCGTCATGGGCACACTACACACCTTGAACACTGCCTGTAATATAACCATTAGCCGTGCGGTGGGTGAGAAGCGATCGGGGCAGTGTGTTTATTTCATGGATTCAATTCAATTCGTGAAAGTAAACAGAGTTTGTACCTGCTGAAAGTGAGGTTCCTGCCTGCAGTCTGCTGCCCTGCTTTGGAACCACTTTTGATTCCCAGATGTGCTGTCCCATGTCATTGGTATTCTGCGAGGGTGCGCGGCCGCTCGAAGGGAGTGAAATCCTCGGGGCTCGGGGCGGGAAGGGGCAGATCGCTGGCGTGGGCTGTCTTTTCACTCACAAACCACCGAGGAAGCCCGAGTGCCAGAGTGAAAATACAAAAGCAGTGGATTTTATCATGTAAAAATTGGATTACCTGCTCCTCTCCTGAAAATGTCTGCTGTGCTCTGAAATACCAGGCCTGGTTCTTACAGACAAATAAGAGATCTGTTAATGTCCTTCTCTGAGTCTGTACTTCAGCTTACATAAAATCAGATTTTTATTTTTTTTTCTAATAAGGCACTTAAGCAGCCTTAAATGAAGATTAATGTTCCATTACACATTTATCAGTTACTTTATAGGCTGCAATGTGCTGATCACATGCAGATTGATCTTCTGTGTCAAATAATAGCAAAAATCGATTATTTTTTTTTTTTTTTAAACCAGTGTATCTCCAAAAATGGTTGTTCATATCAAGTAAGTCCCTTGTTTTATTGAGTCTGTCTTTGGGGATCTGTGCACAATTGGGTGAGTGGGTTGCACAGAGTGAAGACGTGAAGCCATTGGTAAGCCCAGCTTTAAACCCTGAGCTATGTGAGCATCAACCTTATTCCGACTGTCACACTTCAGCTTAATGTTGTCATTTATCCTGTGAATTCAGAGGGCTGTATAAGATCTTTTTATTGCCTAAAAAGAGAGGAGAAACCAAGCTGATGGGGTTAGAGCTTCCAATCCAGCTGGTTCCATGCATGCGGGCTGGCAAGCGCCTGAGGAATCGCTGTCCCAGGTTTTGCATCTTGGTCGTATTTAAAGTTTGATCTCTGGTGCTCTCTCAGAAACTCTCTTTTTAGGATGCTTGGGGGAAGTTGTTGGCACTTGGGTAATGAGATCCAAGTAGCTGCTTTCTGTGCCTTCAGTATAGACCCTGAAGGTGATCGAGGCTTCTTTCCCCAAGTTTTTTTTGCTTTCTTCATTGGGTAGGTGTTGATACCTGTATTTTTGCCCTTCCTCCACAGCTGTCACAGGCTGAGTTCACCTTACAAAAGTCATCTGGGTGATGTGATTCATGTTAGCTGAGGACTTTGCAGAAAACAAAGTTTCCCTGCTTAATTCCTTCACTCTTACACTTTTAATTTCTTTCACCCAACTGGCCCGTCAGAATGAGAGTTGCTAAGCAACTTCTTCCCTTCTTTCTTTATTGCCATGGCATTTCTCTCCTTCCCTGGTATTTCTGGGGACTTGAGAGGGGGTCTCTTCCATCCCAGCAAGCGGTAGATAATTCCCATAATACTGCTGCGAGGAGGCGGGATGGCATCGATAACACAAAGCTGATTTCACCTCATTCCTTATCAAAATTGGCGCTTGCGCTGCTTGGTTTTCTTCATGAGCTTGGATGGCAGGTTTCAAATCAAGCTTTCCTCTCTAAGCTGCAGTGAAGGTACTTTTGCTTTTGCTCACTGCGCTGCAGCGCTATGGGGACTCGGTGCATTGAGAAAACCTCTTCCAGGGGTAGATGGCAGTGTCATAAATAGGAAAGCTTCAGGTTTTATCGCACAGCAAAATAACGTGATGAGGAAGTGTTACCAGCAAAGGAAAGTGAAATGATTTCCAGGCAGAAAGTCTGGATTTTTTAAATTTTTTATTTTAATTTTTTTTAAGCTTTACAGCGTATTTTGAAACTTAAGCACTTAGACTTTTAGCAAGGGGAAGAAAAAAAAAAGAAAACCTGGCAATTTTTAGTTTTTATTTCAGTACATTTTAAAACTTGTCGGTCACTAAGAGGATCCTCCGTGTTGGTGGTGGGACTTTATCATGCTGCTGGGGGAGAAGGTGCAGCTGGTAATGCTTTTGGCACACAGAATGGCTCTTCTCTCCACGTTGTTCTGCGTAAAGCCGTGACGGACCAGAAATACCATTTCTGTCCTTGCTCTTTTTTAGCTTCAAGCTCTTGCGTTGATGTTCTGGATTTAGTTCTTGGAGTTTCAAAGATCTGAACTTCACCTCAATGAAGTACGATTTATTTATGAGCACTGACATGTGTATTAAATGATTCACTGTAAATGACAAAACAGTGGCTATTAGTCATGTATTTTTTAATTATAAAAAATGTGATCAAAGAGAAACAAGGTAAAGAGAAGAAGAATGCTGTTCTTAGCTTCTGAGGTTGATACTTTTCCGCTGTCTCTGTCCTAATGATGTTTTTTGCAGTGGGATGTGGGCACCTTTAAATAGTCTGTTTAAAATATAATTGGTAAGTGCTCAGCTACAGGATCGTAATTCAGTTGCGCAGAATTTGCATATAACATGGGGATGGAAAAATACAGTAATACTGACTGAAAGATTCACGGTCTTTTTGGTGCATATGGCTCTGGAAGAAGATTTCCATGAGATTGTTTATCAGTTTTCTGGCAATGTGTGATTTACAGGTGCTATAAATGACACCAGTATTTACAGTTATGTTGCTTTGAGTTAAATGCTGTTCTAGGGAACTGCATTTGGTTATACGTTTTTTTTTCTTGCAAATAACATTGAACCATCTTCCAGTTACAGGCTCCTTGCTGAGCCTTCACCATCCACATTCATGGGCTTGAGATGGAGGTGCACAATCTGTGCAGACATGGTACAGCACTGCCTTATACTTGGGACCGTATAGCTGCACTGTTTAACAGCTAATTTTGTGGGGTGCAATTGCAGTGTTTTTTTTTTAAAAGAAGTGGGTTTATTGTATTTATTTTTTTTTGGTATTGCAAAAGGGAAAGCCAAGATTAGAGAGCTGGACGGGACATGTGTGTTGCATAAAAATTTTCTTGGTGCTGCCTTACTTAAAAAAAAAAAAAATAAAATAAAAAATTTAAGTTTTTTAAAAGTCATTAAGAAAATGTGCAATGATTTTTGCCTGAGGGAGGATTGTGACAGACCAGGGCCAGGTGGGGCTGTGACCAGGTCTCCTGCAAAGGGCTGAGCAGCCGTGGTTCGCTTGGTGAGCGGGGGTAAAATGTTTGCTTTCTTGGGATTTGAGGAAACTGTGGGTAAGTTTTCTGTCTGTCCCTCAGGCTGAAGGATTTTTCATAGTTGCTCAAAACCAGATGTTGCATTTCAGTTTCAGGCTGGCTTACTGCTGGCTCTGCACCCTAGCAAGAGAGCTTCTTTGGGTGCTTTGCTCTGATGGGAATGGTTTTGTGTCTTTTAAGCTTCTGGTAAGCTCTAATTTTGAGTGTTAGCTTTTGGAGAAGTACTGCAATTAGCAATAGTTTGATTCCTCCATTTTTAATTTTTTTTTCTTTCTTAATTAACATAAGATTAAACTTCTTTTAAAATTTAGTCCCGGTATTGCTTTCCTAGCATAATAAAAGCACATCCAAGAGAGTCTGCCTGCTGTTAGGGTTCATAAACTTACTTCTTGTAATTTTAGAAAGAAATCCTTCTCACACGTGAAGCTAAAAGGGGGAAAAGGCAGCTATAAAGATACTGCAGAATTTATTCTCAGGAAAGCAGCTGCTGTTCTCGTGTGCAAAAACCTAAATGTGGGAGTAAAGGGGCCAACGAGCTTAACACTGCACAGCTGTTGGTTGTCTGCCTTTTAGCTTCGGATACAGCTGTGTTGGAGTTTCACTGTTGCAAGGAATTGTGGACCCTGGTTGGCGAAATGGTCCTCTTGGACCTGACCTGTCTGAGGATGGTGAGCCTGCAGAGCTGGAGCTGGAGACAATTCAACTCAACCCGTTATTGCAATTAGTCCTTTCTAGACATGAAGGTGTGAATAACGGCAAAATAAAGAAGGAACAAAGATATCCATGAAATATAACTAACGCTACACTACTTCTCAAAGGAATAAACGCGACAGGGCTAAAGGCTTTGAGATAAGTCCCCAAGGAAGATGGCACAGCCGTATGACATCCCTGTAGGGAGGTTATCCAAAAATTATGCTATGCTGTTGAGTACAAGCACTGTTGAAATGTGCTGGTTTTCATGTAGTTTCTGCACAAATATCAGCAGTAGGTAAAAATATTTTAAGTTTGAAGGCTGCTGAGATGGCTTAGCAACTCTTTGTGGGTATACGGAGAGGTAAATGTTGCTCCTTGGCCCCTGACAGTATATGGTTTTAGTGCAGTGGACATTTGAGTTGGAAAAGGAGCAATATTTGAACATTTGAATAACAAAGCAATTGCAAGGAGAGTTTGTTGTAGGCAGGAGAAAAAGGAAGTGAGGACGGTGATTCTGCCCCTCTGCTCCACTCTGGTGAGACCCACCTGGAGTACTGTGTCCAGCTCTGGAACCCCCAATGTAAGAAGGGCATGGACCTGTTGGAGCAAGTCCAGAGGAGGGCAATGAAGATGATCAGAGGGGCTTGAGCACCTCTGCTATGAAGACAGACTGAGAGAGTTGGGGTTGTTCAGCTCTTCTGGAGAAGAGAAGGTTCTAGGGAGATCTTACGGCAGCCTTCCGGTACCTAAAAAGGGTCCACAGGAGAGATGGGGAGGGACTCTTTATCAGGGAAGTGTAGTGATAGGACAAGGGGTAACAGCTTTAAACTGAAAGAGGGTAGATTGAAATTAGATATTAGGAAGAAATTCTTTCCTGTGAGGGTGGTGAGACACTGGCAGAGGTTGCCCAGAGAAGTTGTGAATGCCCCTTCCCTGGAAGTGTTCAAGGCCAGGTTGGATGGGACTTTGAGCACCCTGCTCTAGTGGGAGGTGTCCCTGCCCAACTGGGACCTGCGGGGGCTTGGAACTAGATGATCTTTAAGGTCCAGGGTGCAGCGGGCAAAATTTCCGCAGGTGCGTGGATGTTGTCTTCTGTCTTTGCATATGAATGAGAGGCCCAATGTGGACCAATTGGAGAGCTAGCCTGGGTGGTGCATTTGCATCCTCAGAGCTGTTACCTGCTCAGCCCCTCCTCGAAGCCAGCCAAATAGCGTATGTACTCATGTCCTTCTTGTCTTTCTAAGTCTTCTCAATCTTCTGTAATCCATAGTTCTGTTTTCTCCAGGGGACCTATATTATTTTGTTCTGCTCTTGCAAATCAAGCAGTGTTACACTAACTTTTCTTCCCATCAGTTTTCTCTTCCTGGGTGAGCATCTGCAGAGGTTTAGCATTTTTGGATGTCTGTGCTGGCATATTTTGGCGTGGGTTATCCACAAGATTTATAATCCTGTTGCTATTTGTATTGTTCTGGGAGCACAATCCTTAAAAAAGTTTCTATTACACTTCAATTCCTATTTATGGTATTCAGTGGTGTTTGGAACCTTTTTTCAGTTATTTATTGCACCCCTCTTTGCTCTTACAGTTGTGCCGGATGTCAGGATGTTGGGGGGGGTTTTTTGTTGTTGTTGTTGGTTTTTTTTCCCTGCTCTGCAGGGGTTTCTCTCCTTGCTTGGAATCCTGTGAGGCTGTAATGTTTTCAGTTGGTTTAGTTCCCTGCTTCTATTCATGTATCAGTTTGGCAGAAAAATCCCAGTGAGAGCTCAACTGTGTGGCCAGGCAACTGTGAGGGGGCGTGGGAGAACACTTCATTTGCTGTTTTCTTTCAGGATTATTTCCTCCAGCTTGTTTCGTGCTCAGTTGTACACCTTTCACAACTGCAGGACCTCAAGCCAGCAATCTCCCTAACTTTAGAAACTTCATGGTCCAAACGTTCGGGTACTGTGGCCTTCAGCAACAAAAATCCTGTTTTCTCCTTAATCCTGAGGAGTAACCCTGCTAAGCCGGAGGGAGCAGTCAGTAGTATAATTTTGGGAATGCAGGTTGCAGTGTTGCATCCCTTTCCTTCCTATTCATGCCATCTACGTAGGACTACAGTTGGGAAATGTCCTGACTGCATGAAGAAATCCCCAGCAGAAATTCTAAACCCTACACAGTTGTTCACAAAAGCTAAGGGTGAAATGAGCCGCTTTGTCAGCTTTTAACGTTAATTTTAAATTGATGATTTTTAGCTAGATTGTAGCTGTTGTTTCAGCTGTAGAGGAGGCAGCTGTGCATGGGAATGGGTGCCTGTGCTGGGATTCCTCCTCGCTGGCCTGGACGAGCTACCTCCTGTGGTTTTGAGCAGCATCTCTGCCTTTATTCTGTCATTTATAAGTGTTATTGAGTTAGTGAAGATGATTTCTTCTTTCTCTAGCTTGTCTCCAAAACAAAGAAGGCCCCTTTAAATTGTTTCATGCTTTAATTGCACAGAAACAGCAGAGGTGCATATGGCAAATGCTTCCTTGCTGACACATTAGCAGCAGGTCCCCAGCATCTCACCCCCTTGGCTTCTGCATAGCTGAGTTGTTTTGTTTTAATGTCAACCTAAGTGGCACACGAAGTAGCTTCTGCCACAGCTCTTTGGATGAAAAATGTCTTGGAAGTGACCCAGGGGTTTGATCCTGGGCTCTATATTGCTACAGAGACATCCAGCAACCCCTTTCCAGCTTGCAGCTGCTCCCTTCTTCCTCTGCAGTGATGAATTTGGCCAAACTTGCTGCTTGGCCAAGCTTACCAGGGAGCAAGAAGAGGTCTCCAGGTGACAGCTGGAAGCACACAGCGTAACTGGAGAGCATATGTTTGAGGCAGGCTAAAGGGACTGAAAGTAGTTTCCCAGGATGAGTTGGGAATAATTCCATGCTGTATGTTTGGAGGTGATCATTCAGGGAGATAGAATAATTGTTGCTGT
Organism: Tringa tobata; assembly: GCA_033628505.1. Taxonomy (NCBI): domain Eukaryota; kingdom Metazoa; phylum Chordata; class Aves; order Charadriiformes; family Scolopacidae; genus Tringa; species Tringa tobata. Next base: position 2,223,817 of record JAHREE010000332.1, on the reverse strand, counting down.
ATTTGTGGTCATCATTGATTGAGGCAGCTGGAGGTGGGGGAAGATGTTGGGTTCTGTTATCTCATTTTTGTACATTTTTAAGGATTTTCCAGGGAACACCTGATTGGGGGGCTTTTTATTGTAGAGCTGTTAGGATAGATCAGTGGGTCTAGAGGGGGATGAGACCCTGGAAATGTGCAATTGCAGATAACTGCATTAAGAATCTTTGTACTTAAAAAAACCCACGTGCACGCTAGTCCACAGGAACCATTTTTTCACTTTGTCTGAAACAAGGCTACATAGAAGCATCAAAGTTGCCATTATCCATTAATGGCAAGATATGTTTGATGTACTTGAGGGGATGCTCCAGCACTGATGGACATTTGCCCAGCTTGTTTGGAAGGTCTTTACCCAACCTGTGTGTCGCTGTGCATATCACGTATTCAATAATCACTGCTTCTATCCAACATCTCTTGTCTCATTGACTGGTAACACACTGAGACATTTCCAAATCTCAGTGTCTAGGAGACCCTGCGTTTTTCATGGCAGCCAAAATAAGCCTTGTTTAAGCTGGTTACTTTTGGGTTGTGCAAGTTGGATTGGAATTTTTATTTGTCTTTGGGTTGTTTTGGTCACAGGTGCACCGGTTATTTGTAGGCCCGGGGTACAGTTGAAATACGTGTGGGGATTAAATGGACTTGGTCATAGGAGACTGAATCGTCAGTCCCCATCCCTCAGTGCTAGCATTTCATCTCTTACAGACCAGGGGACCATAGTTGTGCCGGATTTGTGATACGATGATGCAAAAAGTGCTCTTACTAAGTTTTGAAAGATGCTAATCATTGCCACGTGGAGTGGAGAAGTTGCGTCTCGCACAGCTGGAGGCATCTAGCAGACCCATCTCTGTGTGATTACTTCCACCATCATGGTGGCACATAAGAAAGACTTAGTAGTAGTTTGGGAAGGAAATAAAAGTGGAAGAACAAAGAATAAAAATCTTTTACTGTTGAAATAAAGACAAGTGCTTCACATTTTTAGGAGAGGCTTGTTGAGCCACTGCTTTTTCAGGAGAGGGGCTGTCCTAAAAAGAGTTCAGCTCTAGGCCAAAGTCAATGTTTACATCTGGAGGTGTATTCATCATTATTGGTGGGAAGAGGGCAGTAGGAATTTAGGAGGATGAAGCTGCTTTTTCACAGTGTGGTAATTACATCTCAAGATTTTCTGCCAAAGCAAAAAGTTTTGTTGATGGCACAGCTACAGCTACTACCTAATTTTATTTTAGTCTAATTCTACATGGTGGGGTTGACCGGCTAGGTGTAATGGTTGCATCTTTACATTATTTTTAGTAAGGCAAAGCAAAAGGAATGAGTTCTCAGAAAGGAGATGATGCTCAGAGTTGTACTTAGACGTGTACAAAACATTGTATAAATCACTGTTCCTGTTCCTCAGGGGCCTTTTACTCTATCTTGCTGAGTAAACCATATCTTGCTCTTAAACCATGAGGACAGAAATAAAATTAAATAGGAGAGCTTATTGCTGGTTTTCTTTATAATTTAGAGGTACTTGGGCACCATACCCATTACGGTAAATGCTGGAGATTATGTTTAGATATACAGGAAAGTCATGTACTAAGCAGAATTGAACCTGGCTTTTCTGCAGTCCTGCCTAGTATCTTCCATCACAGCAGTGTCTGGCTCAGCTGTGATCATCAGCACTACATTTCCAAAATCCCTCTGGAAATAAATCATAAAACAATCTTTCTTCCATGAAATTTGAGTTTTAGAAAGTGACCTCAAGCTGCCTAAAGTCAGTGGAAAGGGTCTCGTTGCCTTTAATCAAGTCCCTCATGCCGGTTTCTGTTGGGTTTTCAATCATCTAGCGCTGACTGTGACCCAAAAGAGAAGTACTGGGCAATGGACTGAGGTACTGTAGGGACCCACCAGCTCTGAAACGTGGTCAATAGAAAACATACATCTGAACATTTTGTGTGTATTGTGGAAGTCTCTACTGCAATTCTGTCGTGTCCTTGTAACAGCTGTGGCAATCCCTTGTATAGAAATGGGAAATATTTAAGGTGTTCTCAGCTTATTCTCATGTAATACTATTTTTAATGAAAAGTGCTTGTTTTTTCTGGGAAAGTACATAGGATAAATGGTCCTGATTCTTTGGAAATTCTGGTTGAGTAGCACCACCTAATATTGTAAGGAGAAGCTGTGGCACCACTACTGGTTTGTAGAGGCTGTGTATGAAAACTTTGCTTTCTCGCCAGAAACATACCATCTCTCCTGTGTTTTTTCTCTGTGTGCAAAAAACCCCCACCGACCTAGAGTTCTGCCAGCCCATGGTCTTGTAAAATCTCTTGTCTTCAATGTTTTGTGTATTCATTCTCCTAGGAAGAGGAAAAAAAAAATAATTAGATGCTGGAACTGCATTCTGCAACAGTAGTGGTAATCTTCCTATCACTACTTCTGAAGTATTTGAAGTTTAAAAAAACCCACCACAGAATAGAATTTAATTAATTTTCTTTGGAAACAGCAAAAGCACAACGTCCTGTGACTGACATATCATGGTCCTGGGTTGCTGGGCCTTTCACACTAGGGTTACTTTAATTCCACCCTGTGTGAATGAAGAGGAAGATTGCAATACGATTCCCCTTCCCTTCCTCATTTGTATTTTACTGTGTGATATGTGAAATCTCTTCCCAGGGACTCACTGGTGGTATTTCTCCTTATGAGATTGAGTAAGGAGAAAATACTCCCTTGGAAGTACGGTGTTGCTGTTGAGAGTTATTCTATTGGAAATCGCTTGTTGCTTTAATACATCAAAAACATGTATTGAATCAGCAGAAATGCAGATTGCAAACAAAAGAAAATAAGAGGCTCATTTGGCTGATAAAAAAGGTAAGATGAGTCTCAGCAGGGCAAAGTCCGTCCTGTAATAGAACAAATAACCTAATGATATAAATTAGTAGTTTTTCCTGCTGGGAAAAACTCGGTAGACAAGCTTCTGTGGTTTTTCTATCAGGTCTCTTTAACTGTCAAATTGCAATATTCTTGTTTGCTTAAAATACACTTTCTGCAGGTGCAAATGGCAGTTCCGCCGTCTGACTGGGGTAACTGGGCTAGTTTAATTTGCTGATGGTATTTTTAGTGCAGCTTGAGTGAAATGCTGTAAAAGCCGCGGTGTGCTTTCTCCCTTTCCTTGTGCGTTATTGATTTTTGTAGCCCTGCACTCATTCTTCTCCCTTTCACCGAGATTACTGCTGCCTTCACCCAGCTGGCCGGAACAGCGTGTTTCCAATAGGATGCTGAAATGTGGTACTAAACACAGAAATTTTGCATCATGGAGACAAACAATTCATAGAAGGGGACAAAATGCTTAATTTCACAGCTACTGCTACAAAGAGGCAGAGGGGAGCATGTCCTGCCTATGGGCTCAAAGGAATAGAGCATCACAACTCACTTTGACTTTTTTTTTCCCCTTCTGCCACTGCAAGTTATTACTCCAGAGTGTTTGTAACTTTCATTCTGCTGTAATCTTGCCCTGTTCTTTTAGCAAGTCAGTGGGTTAATTTTCAATATAACTATGCTGCTCACCAGCTCTGCTAGTTTGAATAATTTGAAGGAGAAAGAGAGCCTATCAGACACATAGATACTTTATGTTTAAATTTTTTTTTTTACCTTCTCTCCCTTAGGCCATTGTTGTACTTCAAAGGCAGAAGTTCTGTCTTCTTGGCTCAAAAATGCCTTTTGGCAGTTGAAAAAAACCAACCAAACAAAAAAACCCCACCCCAAACCCAAAAGCTTTAAGGAAGTGCCGGAACAGTTGGTAATGCAGGAAGAGTTGGTATGCTAACTATTACAGGAGCTTGAACCCTACAAATTGGTGGGTCCTGAGGCTAGCCACCCAAGGGTGTTAAGAAGGCTGGCTGACATCATTGCGCGGCAGCTCTCCATAATCTTTGGGAAGTCATGGAGATAGGGGGACATCTCAGAAGACTGGAAGAAAGCTAATGTCACCTCCATCTACAAGAAGGCTTAAGGAAATTATAGGCCTATCAGTCTTCAGTCCCTGGGAAAGTTATGGAACGAATCCTCCAGGCTCTATCACAAGCCAAATGAAGCATGTGATGATTGGGAAAAGCCAGCACAGATTCATCAGGGGTAAATTGTTCTTGACAAACCTGATCGCTTTCTATGACAAAGTAACCTGCTTGGTTGATGAGGTGCAGGGGGTAGACATTGTCTACCTGGATTTCTCCAAGGCTTCTGACACTGTTCCCTACAGCGACCTCCTAGAGAAGTTCATGCATTATGGTCCAGACAAGTGGTCTGTATGGTGGGTGGGGAACTGACTGACAGGCTGTGCCCAGAGGGTGGTGGTAAATAACTCCTTGATGACATGTCACTAATGGGGTCCCCCAGGGATCAATACTGGGCCCGATGCTGTTTAATATCTTCATAAGTAATCTGGATGATGGGATCAAGTGTACCCAGATGAGGTTTCTGAATGACACTAAACTGAGTCGGGCAGTGGACACTTTGGAAGGGAGACCCGCACTACAGGAAGACCTGGATAGGGTGGAAGAGTGGGCTAACAAGATCCTTATGAAGGTCAACAAGGACAAGTGTAAGGTCTTGCACCTGGGAAAACATAATCCAGAAGTGCAGCACAGACTGTGATCTACCTGGATGGGGAGCAGCTATCTGGAAAGGGACCTGGGGGTCTTGGTGGACGACAAGCTCAATATGAGTGAACAGTGTGCTCCAAGGCAAAGAAAGCCAACGGGATGCTGGGTTGCAGCAACAAGGGCATCACTAGCTGAGATAAGTCGTCATCCCACTCTACTCAGTGCTTGTCAGGCCACACCTGGAATACTGTGTTCTGTTTTGGTCCCCACGATACACAGAAGATGTGGACAGGCTGGAGAGGGTCCAGAGAAGGCCCACAAAGATGACCGAAGGACTAGGAAGCTTGCCATATCAGGAAGGCTGAGAGAATTTGGTTTGTTCAGCCTTGAGAAAAGAAGGCTTAGGGGAGATCTTATTACCATGTTCCAGTATTTAAAGGGTGGCTAGAAAGAAGAGGGATACTTCCTTTTTACAAGGAGTCACATGGAAAAGATGAGGGGTAATGGGTACAAGTTACTCCAGGGGAGATTCTGATTGGCCACAAGAGGAAAATTTTTCACGAGAATAATCAGCCATTGGAATCATCTCCCCAGGGAAGTCGTGGATTCCCCAACATTGGACACTTTTAAGATTCAGCTGGACAGGGGGCTGGGCTATCTTGTCTAGACTGTTTTGCCAAGAAAGGTTGGACCAGATGATCTTTGAGGTCCCTTCCAAACTGGTATTCTATGATTCTGTAATTCTGTGAAAGCCATCTTTTCCAGCAGAGGTGGAGGAGGGTAGCTAAGGAAGAGGGATGTCACAGTGGGGGGCTCCCAGGTGCTAACTTCCAGTGATCCTCATGGAGGGCAAATTCAGAAGACATTGCTGCTTGCTTCTTTTGGGCAAAAAATAATCAAATGGAAATCAAACAGGCTTCTTTCTTATAGGAAATAAACATAATAGCAGTAAAGCCCAAGGTAATTCCTTGGGTTCTGCCTGGACTAGGTTGTATTGTATGGAAAGCCAGAGTGATTTTTCTTTGTAGCTTAGGGTTTTTTCATGGTTGCACGAAGCTCATTGCTTTGGTCTCTTGAGGTTTGTGAAAAATTAACCTGATTTCCTGTGTGGTCAACACTGAAACAAACTTTTAGATGTATCTGCAGCTTGAAGAAAATGAAAGATTGGTTATCTCAGTGCAATAAAGATGAAAACAAATACACCTGTGGTAGTTGTTTGTTGTAAAACACTGGAGATCCTCCATTCCCTATTAAATGTCTGGTTTTCAGCTGTGGAAGCAAAAGGTGTTTTGTCAAGGATGCAGCCTTGTATGTGACCATCAGAACTAAGAGGTGAATGGATTAATAAAGTGCTAAAAGAGCTGGTAAAAGAAAAAGTGCAATATAGGCATGCCTTAAAAAAAAAAAAGCAAAGGAAATTTAAAAAAAGGAATTGCTTAAGGTTTCCAATGTCAATCTTCTAGTCTAAGAATTGACCCCCCCTTTTTTAGCTCAGAAGAAACTTGGGGTACAAAGTTCAGCATCTGAGAGTGTCTATATTCTTCTCTTGACCTGCACATAAGATGTTAATCTTAAACCTGCTGCATTTAATTTGGGGGTGGTGTAGACACTTTTGATCTGCCTGAGAGATTTTTCTCACTAGCGTTTTGCAGATTGGAGCTTGTAAATTGCCTCTCAAATCTTGATAATTAATGATGGTGGGTGGTGAACATGAACTGCAAATGGTTTAAGGTTTTATTATTCTATTTATTTTTGGCTTCTGAAATTCTGTGTGTCCCCAGAATGCTTAGGAAGACAAAAGGGAAAATTATATTTGTGGAAAAGTGGGGGAGGAGGCAGAATGGATGCATTATTCTGCTGCCATTTGAAGTACTGCATTTCACATCCTCAGAACGCTCTGCAGGCGTCCTGATGAATGAGGACCAGCACCTCATTTCTGAGTGATACCCAAACATCGTCTCTGTAGGTTTTGGTACAGGGGCAAGAGAGGATTTCCTGAGGCTGGGGGCAGTGAAAGGCTGGAGAGCATCGATGTGCTGTATACCTCAGATTTTGTCTCTTGTAAAATTAATGCTGCTTTTCTCTCTTTTTTTTTTTTTTTCCTTAATTCTCTGCTAATTCTGACTTGTGTTAGTTATCCATGTCACAGTGGTGTCAGTCTCACCGCACCATGTTTACAGTAGTCCAAGAAATGTGCCTGGAAATGTGTGTTGAACTTACCTTGGAGGTCATTTTGGAGCCACTTTCTCAGCCCAATTTATTAGCGTCAGGAGAAATTGCCTCCATAATCCAAGTAGTTGTTGTGTAGTTTTTGCAGATACTGCTGTGATTACTGTTCTTTAATGTAAAAGGTAAAACAGTTCTTGCATTCCCATTTGTTGCCATCAATCACAGAGTGTCTTCAAATGTGACCATATTTTTAATAAGGTTGGTGTGTGCTACCAAGGTACTGCAGGAGAGATTTGACTCTGGGTATTTTTTTTCTTCCCTCCCCAAAGCTTTGTCCTTCTGCATTCATGTTCCGCATCTCTTTGCTCCCGATTTGCTTCTACAGCTCACCCACCAGTCCTGGGTGACAGGACTATCACTCTCCTGGGTACTAATCAACAGTGAAGTGTTTTGTGAATTATTTTGCTGTGTGTTGGCTGTGTATAAGACTTCACAGAAAGTCCTCTCCCAAAAACCAACCCACTGCTATGTTACGAAATACATTTGGTTTTTATTACTGAGCAGCTGCTTCCCTTTTGTAAATGGTCCCTGCTGAGAGACAGAAAAAGAAAGAGGAAAAATAGTTGAATATGGCAACAGCATAATTCATTTAACAGGTGCTTCTGGCTGTTCTGTGATGGGGATGCTGGGTTTGCAGTGTGCAGTGATTTCCCCCATGTGCAGCCTGTTAGGTGTCCCACCTACACACCTCCTTGTCTTTTCTGGGGTTACATCATGTCTCCCCTTGCTCTTTGCCCCATAGCTGGCCACATCCTTTTCCCTGGGATGATACAACTGTTTATATTTTAAGTGAGAAATCAAAGTTAGTGTTTTCAGACTCTGCTTGCCTTGAGGCTCCTGCTTTTATCTGAAATCTTAAACAAGGACTCTGTAGTGAAAATCTTCATCATTTTTACTCCCTCATTTGCTTCAGCTGATCTATTAAAAGCTATTGTCTTTAGAGAAATTTTAATGCTTTAAGAAAATGAATCCACACTTAATTTCCAGTCTAGTTAGCAATTCTGCTTCCCAGTCTGCTGTTTCTCCTCCATCTCCCACACCTCTGTGTGTCTTGACCTACCTCCTGAGCAAGCGTGCTGTGACTGATGCTTGAAATCCTTATGGATCCTTGTTTCCCACTCCAACAGTGATATGAAGACCTGTTAATGCAGGCTATCATGTTCTTTGAACACACAGGAAAATGAATTGTCAGCTTCGACCTTCACTGTGTTGCAGAAACTAAAGCACAACTAATAGAGTTTACATAAAATGAGTGTTACCGGTATTCACAATGTGTGGCCGTGTAATTAGGATTGCCTGCTTTGGACATTGACTGCTTGGAAGTGCACAGAGGGATCTTGTGAGCGATTTGTTTCTTAGCAGGGCTATAGCTTTGTCTATACATCTGACAAGCAGATGGATTTAAACGATTTGAAGAATAACCTTGACGATTGCTTGAGGACATAGAAATCTTCCCTAGCTTGATACTGACTTTTGCTACAAAACCTAGGTTTTCTTTAAAAAAAAAATAAATAAAAAATTATGTAACCAATAAAGGGTTAAAAAAATAGCACAAGGGGGATCTGCTTGCTCCATTCCACTAAGAGTGTGCATGCCTGGTTTAAAATCCCGTGGTTTTGGGTGCGTAGCTGGCTGTGGCTAAGGAAGAAGAGAAGGATGGGGTAATTGGGAATTTATACTCAAGTGTGCGTATGTATGAGGAAGGAAAAAAGGAGAAATTATTTTGGGGAGTATACTGAACATAAAGAAGAGGTGTGAGTGGGAGGGTTAGCTGCTTAGAACAGGGAATGAGCATGTATATGTGTGTATGCTTTGAGTGGAACGTGCTCACTTAGCAGAGAAAAGCATGTTTCTGTGCAGAGCAAGATGGAAGGTAGGAGCTGGTCTGTGAGTAGAGGTGAGAGGGGCTTCTGCATCCAGAGTCCTTCCCCTTGCATGGTTAATGTAAAAGGGGACCTGTGGCTGTGGTGGCAGAAGCTGAATCACTCTTGGCCTGGCTGTCTTCGTCCTTGTTTCTGTGACTTTGGAGATGAACAAGAAAGTCCCTCCGAGGTCGGCTGTGGAGGCCACGTAACTGTGTCCCGATGTGTCACGATGCTGCCTTCACGTGGACAGGCATGCTGTTCCTGCTGAGCACACAGGGAAATTAAACTCAAAAGGCTTTCTTTAGGGTTATATGTTTCAAATGGGATGAATACTGCTATATCCTAGGTAAGAGCACCCATCTGCTTTTACAGATAAAGTTCTTGTGGTCAGCATGGAGTAAAAGCCACATCCTTTTAAGTAAATACCCGGAAGTAATGAGTTAAGAAATGATGTGTATGGTCTTATGCTATAGCTAAACTAAACAACTAAGAAAAAAGGGGTGGTTCTTGTCTTCCTCTAGCTCTTCTCCTGTTCCAAAAGGTTTTGCTGGTGCAAAGGCAAGCCAGGTCATCTCACCCAACTTTGAAGTTGGTCTTCTTGAGCATGGAACCATGTGGTTATGAAAAAGTTGTGGTTTTAATTATTTTTTTTTTATATTTAAAATATTGCAGCTATAAACTAGCTTTTTCTTCCCCTTTTGTTTTATGTGACATCTGAATTGTTCAGGGAGTGTTATTTTACTTTAAAATGGGGATAGTTGCCTTTTTGAGCAGAGGAGGTTTTATGGATTCAGCAAAGTAATGATCACACAGAAAAAGTATAATACAACTGGCTATTGCCTTTCACATCTATTAACATAAGATCTTTAATTGATTTAAGGGGTTATTTTGTCTGAACGCATGCAATTAGCAGCTTTTAATGACTAAAACACTTTGTAAGAAATCTGGCTTGATGGGTAGATTGGTAGAAGGAACAGGCGGAGCAGATGTTGCTGGTTTCTTATCTTCATTCCAAAAAAATCCCTGTGTTCTGTGGGAATAGTTGGGTGGGTGGGAAATGTATCTGTGCACGTGTTGCTTTCTTCAAGCCACGGATTAAAGAACAGGGCTGGAGGAGACTTTGAATTTCCCAAGGCACGATTGGTCTACCTATATCACAATCTACCTATATCAGATGTTTATTTAATGTGGTTTTAACAGCTTGAGGTGATGAAGGCTCTTGTAGTTCTCTTCACAAACCCCATTATTTCTCTTCTTGAAACTTTATATTTAGAAGTTACCTTTCATCAATATTTTTCTCTCTCTTTTGCCATCTTTTAGGTAAAAGTGTCTTGACAACCCCACGGGAAGGTGGATTATTTTTCGAACAATGAGCGTGCGTCTCTAGACATGATTTGTGGTTGGGTCCAGCTGGAGCTGTCTGAATGAAGCTATGGGCTGTGCCTCCGCCAAGCATGTTTCTACTGTTCAAAACGAAGAGGAAACTCAGAAGGGGAAAAACTATCAGAACGGAGATGTGTTTGGTGGTAAGTGTTGCAGGATTTCATCTTTCTCCAACACCATGAATGTTCTGAAAAGTATATTTGGGAGCCTTAACCTTTCACAAACTATAAAGGAAAACACGTGTTAAAATGATGATAGTGGCAGTTGGCCCCTCCAGGGGACAGTACCATGACAGATGAAACAGAAGTTGGGGTAAAATCCTCAATGGAAAATTAACATTCTAAGTTCTGCATTGCCTTTAACTCTGTGCATTCTGGCATGGTTCAAAGACGAGTTGCACAACCCCTTCATATTTGTATATGTGTGTCTGTTACACATTTGTCATCAGGTACCAAAATAGTTGACTTATTTCCTAAAAATAAAAATCTATTCAGTAAGAGAAATAATTCCTCAGTATTGTCCTGTAAAGCAATAAAACATTAGTTCTGAAATCCTATAGCAAACAGGGTTTGAAGGTATAAGAAATGAACTTCTGCAAGGGATTCAGTGGTACTGGGAAGCTCTGAATGTTGGAGGAAAACTTCTGTTTCACTGTATGGGAAGACTTGTCTGTGATCCAGGTCTTGTCACAGACCCTTGTGCATCAGGAAGGGTAAAGTAATATGAGATAAAATGCTTAGTCAACTTCATGATTATTCCTCCCCCAAGATTCTGTTAGTATACACTAAGTGTCTTTTAGGTAATGATCGAAATCATAATCTAGTTTTTAAAATGTTAGGAATTATCTGGAAGACTGTTCAGAAATGAAATTTCTAGATCTACCCAGATAGCTTGTTCACAGCTGACATAACTTTCAGATAGATAACTTGGTACTGTTATTCTTAAAATAGGTGCATTGCTACTGAGCGTGCCAAACTTCTCTTCTCTGGTGGTTTTCATAGCAATTGTTTGTGTAGCCGTGGGAATGACACATCTAGCAGCAAAAAATATCTCCCTTTAATTTCAAAAGCAGTGATACTTCACTTTTTCAGCCTTTCGGAGGGCTAGCTTGCTTTCACAGTGGATCCCGAAGTAAGAATACCTAGAGACATCATCTGAAGAGAAAGTAGTTGTTCAGCAGAGTTCAGGAGTAAATGATGGCCTATTTTCCTACGCATGCTCCTTCACTAACCTGAGAGATGCTGGTTTTGAAATTATGAGTTCAGTATGTTGCTTTTATTTAAAACAGGCTTTAAGTGCTCTCATGAACAAAAAGCTCTATTACTTTCTCAAAAGAATTTGAGTTTATATTTTAGCTGATATTTAGTGAGGGCTCAATTTTTGGCAATAAGCGTCTTAGCTTTTTTGTTTGTTTGTTTAACTGCAGGCTGCAGGCCAAAGATCATAACTTTAATGACAAGAAGCCTAAAGTAACTTCTGCAGGCAAAGGATCAAAAAGACTGAAGGGATTTTAAAGGGCTCCCACTTTATAGAGCTGGACTGGTGTCAGAGGTATCATTTAGCTATTCTGGGATCCATTTGAGGGCTGTTAATCGTTCCCTATTTTGCAGAAACCTATTAACGTCAGAAATACTACTTGTTCTTAATAATTTTCTGGCACATACTTTAGTTTAGTTGCTCAGTTTGTCATTGCTAAAGATCCAGTTCCATGACTGATCCTTTTTACCACAGAGTTAGAGTATGTGACTTAACTTGTTGAATGGTAACCAGAATGAGCACAGAAGCCACATTTTTGCCTTGGTGCAGCTTCTAGGTCAGGAACTGGGTGTATGAGAAAGATGAGCTGGAGTGTACCGGGCTTTACTGCTGTCTTTTTGGGACCTGTAAATGATCAATAGGATGCTTAGATGCCCAGAAGTAGGAAGCTGCATGTTTCACACTTCCAGTGCCTTGCATAGTTCCTGAGCACATTTTTTTAATATAAAAAAGAGGCAAGAAAATTACACCGTAACATCATATTTCTTGTCCTTCTTAACAACCTTCTGGACTTAACAAATGCCTAGAGCTCTTTCACAGGAGCCTGAATACTATTTCTGCTCCTCCTTCTTCCATATTGGAAATTGTATTGGCAATTACACTGTTTATTGTGAGTTAGATCTGAAAGCTCAGAGTATTCTGCCCACTTAATTTTCATTTGTTTTCTTCAACTTTCATGTTGTTAGTCCCAAATTAATTCCATGTAACATATTATGTGGAGTGAATAACTTGAGTCATGAAGGAGGAAGCCAGTGCTCTATCAGAGGTGCCATCATCGACTCCCTGCAAGGAGAGGGTGTATTCATGCTAGATTTGAACAGATGATCTCAGCTAGGATGGCAAATCTTAGCAGAATAAGTTCCCAGAGATACAGGAGGATCCATAGAATCAACAAAGGTTAAACAGCACTGAAGCACTTCCATCATGCATCTGCCTATCCAGTTCCAGGTGCCAAGAACTTCTGACTGTTTCCTTCCTTATTTCTGGGAAGAGACAGAAGTGTCTCATCCAGCCAATGGCCAAGAGCAGAGTATCTCTGCAGCCTGTAGGGACTGAAAATTAACTGCAGAATGACCAGGCAGACCAAGTTTGCCTTGTTCTGCCAAGTCTGCCACGTTCTCAGCACAGGAAGGTCATGGACCTGTTGGAATGGGTCCAGAGGAGGGCCATGAGGATGATCAGAGGGCTGGAGCACCTCTCCTGTGAGGACAGGCTGAGAGAGTTGGGGTCGTTCAGCCTGGAGAAGAGAAGGCTCTGGGGAGACCTTATAGCAGCCTTCCAGTACCTGAAGGGAGGTGATGAACACTTGCAGTGGTCATGTCTGGGGACAAATCTGACATAAAGTGCCTAAAAGCGCATGAATTACAGAAGTAGCAGGTATGAGCTTCATAGTTGTAGCAGCCCAGATTGCCTCAGATGTTTCACAAGTGGAGGAAATCCTGAAGAACTTGGAAGAGCAATGACTGAATTAAAGGCAAATGCCCTGGTGTTGGTGCTGCCTTCCCTGGGCAGCTGGTGTAATCTGAAATAGAAGGTTTACATTGTATTGCCCTCACTGTCTGCCTGACACCTGAGATGAAAACGGTACCCTTTTTTCCTTGACCATCATGCCCAGACAAGTTGCAGGCAGGCAGAGTCAATAGGAAGGATTGTATTTCCCATCTTGCTTTTGCATTAAATAGGTCATTTTGAATGAGGAGAGGTATGAAAATACTTTTATTTGGTTCTAGCCAGTTTTGCTCTTACCTATGCCTCAGGCTACTAGGAGGTTTTTTGCCACTTAGGGATTTTTGTAGTGCGTGGTTGCAAGCATTAGCCACATAGCTGAAAAACCTTTGCTTTCCCACGTACCACCCTTTTTCCACAAATAAGAGCACTGGCAACAAGGCAGTCGTTGTGTGGTTTTTCTGTGAGCTCTTTCTTTGGTGCTCAAGAGCTTTCCTACTTTGCTCCACTGCTATAATTGCAGCTCCACAAGGAGCAAGTGGGAGCTGCTGAGGAATGAACTTGGAGGTCATTGGTACTGTTGTACTTGTTTTCCAGGTGGGCAATAAGAACTGCCAATGGTAGCCTACAGTGATACAGACCCCATGGTTACTCTATACCATCTCCGCTGTCAAGGTTGAATAATAGTGGAAGTTTGAGAGCAGAGAAGAAGGGGGTTAGTCATAGCCTGGGGTTATAAGGTTCCCTCTTGTAACTGATGGAAAGAGCCGTAACCATAATGGCAGTGTTTGGTGGGGGGAGGAGAGAAGACCTGTCTGGTTGTCGTTAAACATGGACTCTTTCTATGAAAGCAATCTACTGTATGAATAGTGGAGGCAGGGAAACATCTGTAATTGTTTGAACTGAAAAAGACATCGAGGTGCTCTCAGAACTGTGTAAATGGTGGTGTCTCCAAGCTTCTTATCTGGAGTAAGCTCATGGTGCAGGGCTTCATGAGTAAAGGAAGGATGGAAAGTACCGCAGTAATTTCTGTACAGCTCTTTGCTCTCTGCCTTGGATAACAATTCTCTGTTCACATTGCAGAAGTTGCCAGAACAGCATCATTATTGCATTGCCAACTTCGATTTCCTTTGCTATGAACATCTTCTAGTCCTTCAGCACTTTTTCCTCTTCCTTTCAGGGAAGAAGGAGGCAAAGAAGCCATACAGGAGTTGTGAGAGCCAACGTGGCTGCAGCTTTGCACTCTGATTTTTTTTGGTTGTCATTCAGCTTGTACGCCACAAGCCTTATACCTGTTTTGCAGTCCTCCCTCGAAGCCCTCAGAAGGTGGCCTGTCTAGAAAACCACTTAACATTTACAAAGCTTTGTTCAGGGATTGGAGTGTTTATCTTAGGGTTTATCCACCCTTCTTTAGAAGAAAATGAGGTAATTTCCAAGTATACATTGTTTGGATTTTATTTTTTTTTTCCTCATCAGTATATTTGCTTGTCTATAGATGTCACTTTGAATCCAGAGACCATTTTCGGTACTCCTTGGAGTGGTGCAGTTCTGCTTCTGTTCTTCCTCAGAGCCTCTAGATGCTTTTTCCTTTTTTCCCTGGTGGGGTTGGTTGAAGCCAAGTCCATTGACTATGAGAGATCATCACTTCTCTGAGGGATTACTATTTATTTATTTTATTTTTTTTTACTTTCAAAAGCCCCTGTGGGTTAAGATTGTACTCCAGGGCTTTTCCTCTCCAGCCTTTAACCTTTTTTTTTCAGTTGAGCAGACGCATTGAGCCAGGTCTTCAGTGTAAATTTGAAACTCCAGTGTTTAAAACCGTGAAACTCACCATGAAACCCATGAATTCTGTAAGAACAAATTCTGGTTAACTGAAAACAAAACATAAAAATTTCCATCTTATCCCAAACTGTAGAAGGCATGCTGCATTTTGCTGTAATATATATATTTAAATAATTGAGTTAGCAAGCCTATCAAAGGAGATGTTCTAGAGAAGATTGAATATAATACGATTATTATGTCTTGTTGGTCTCTAATGACTTTAAAATCCCTCTAATAAGGATAGTAATAATAAATCTTCATTTATTCATCATTCCACTTCAAAGCTGATTTCCAGGGCAATACATTAGAACTATAATAATGTAAATACCAATGAAGAACAAAATACCATGATAGAGCCTTGAGCATTGTTGATTTCAGCATATGTTTTAATAATATAACATCTCTTGTAGACTAATTTTATTTGTGCCTTTTTAAAAAATCATGGGATGTTAATTTGGGGAGGAGGTTATTGATGTAATTTTTTGTGTAAGAAAATAACTGGTAATGTGATTTGTTGTGAGGGAAAAAGCCCCACTATTTTAAAACCTCTTTATTAATCTGAGAGGCTAATCCAAGCGTTTATATGGAGCTCTTGAGCGCTTTGCAAAAGTGCAAATAAACGTGGCAGGTAAGAATCATCTGGCAAATTGGGCATATTCGTGCTGGAATTGTTGGATAGGTTTTTTGTTATTCACTGTAGCTCCAGTTGCTAAACTGATGTAAGTAAAGCTGAACACAATGCACAATAGTTTGTAAACCCATTTGTCTCGGAGCAGCTGGGAGAATGCTAGAAAAGGAAATCTTTAGCATTGAGGTATCATAATGAGATTAAAAAAAATGGATTGATGTACATCTGATTGCTTCACAAACTCTAGTGTAGTCATCTTCACAACTTTCCTGGTTTGTGTTCCAGACCCACCTTTGTTTTAGAGACGGACAGCGTGGAGATGATGTGTGAGGGACCTGATGTCAGATCACTTGCAGACATGCATGCCCTTGTCTCTGCTCTGCTATTCCTCACTTTTTCTTTTTTTTTTCCCCAACAGTTTTTTCCCATGTTTGTACTTTTCCCCAAACCTTTTGAAAGCACTATGGTTCAAAATGCAAGCAGGAAAGTTAGAGTCTTTAATACGGCAAGTATTGACCTGACCTGTATGGTGGCGGTCGAAGCCTGCTCTTTTGGGAAAGCAATAACCAATCTCACAGGGAGGACTGCTTTTTCTCACTAAACTAAAAAGTTCAGCTTAGCCACCCAAAACAAATATACCGCTCTGTAGTGCCTGTAGCTGAACTGGGAGGAGGTAGCTTTACTTGAGTTCACCAATACCACCATTTAAAACTCAAAATCTTTATCAACTCATCATGAGTTTTCTCGTGTTGGTGTTTTCTTTCTTCCTATGTGTTTTATGGGTTTATCTCACTTCTGCTAATCCCTGCCTGGTGACAGTGAATTATTTCTTTCCCCGTGTCTGCTGTGTCTCATCCATGTAGATATCTCAGTCTGCTGGCCAAGGCAACAGAGCTTGGACTTATTTTGATGTATGCTGTGTGCATTTGAAGTAAATGCCAAAAAGTGCTAAAAATAATTGAAACTTTTAAAATATGCCCAGTCTATACAGGAAGAGAACAGCAAGGGGAATTTGGGACTATGACTTACCTTTCCTAAATATGCATTGTCATCTCCAAAAATACTGTGCCCAAACCTTTGTAGAGATTAGGTTCTTTTGAAGGTTCTTTGCTTAATAGGCAGGCCTAGAAGTATCATCTTACTCAAAACTTCAATCTTGGGTCGTTGCTCAGGACACTACAAAATATCTGTGGACCCGGCAAGACTGTTCAGATGTCTGTAATTAATAGGAAATAACTTCCTAAATCTGCCTTGTTCCTATGCACAAAAATCTGCAGATAATTATCTGGCCACTTGAAGTTCTGAGGTTGGGAAGTTCTCAGGTAAAATTTGAAGTGGGAAAAATACATTACAAGTCTTTTCAGTGAATAACACCCTCCTGTTACCCCTGCTTTTCCCTCAACTGTCAGAAAAAGATGCTTAAAATAGAGAACGAGAAATTCTTCTGAAGGCAGTGTGGCCACCCTCACTGAACTGAAACTATCTGGAAAGCTGTAGCATAAGGAATATAACTTCTGTCATGTTGACCATGAGTGTGTGCCGTGATCAGAAGGTCTTGCTGCACTAGGCTTCACACAAACACACAGCTCACTTTGCCTGGCAGCATTTTTTTTATTGACTTTGTTGGTCAGCTGATTAGTACTCAAATAGTAATTGCTCCAGCTCATTTGGCTGCCCTGACATGCTTCTGCAATGTCAGATCTTACTCATTCTAGGGACAGTAGTGGTTATGCATAAGGGGAGCAGCACCATGCAGTGTCCTAATACCATACTGCATATTTTGAGAAAACAACCTTTTTATAAGGATGCTGGTGCTTTGTTTCAGGAAGTGAGAGGAAAAGAATAGAATGAAAAAACACTTTGGTGTTATGTTCATGTGGAAAGTGTAATAAAATTGCATTTGTTATCTAGGTTTGTGATGTAACTCTGAGAACACCCTTGGTCAGTGAAGTCAGCAATTTACTATATTATTCCCATAAGGGAGCAATGGGGGTTTAAAAAAAAAAATCAAACCAAAACTCCACCTTCAGATTTTGGCTAGTCATATATTCCTGATCAAAATTATTTATTCCTGTGCAAAAAAAGTGTTTTTCACATGAATTAAAACTCTGTATTTTCAGCATTTGTGAACAGAAGTAGCTCATCTTTATAGCTGTCTTGGGGAAGGTACTGCTTTTGTAGTACAGAGAAGAAGCTGTTCTGGGCTATGAGTTTGCTCAGAGAGCAGTATCAAAACAAGCTTTTCATCGCGCTCCAGCAAGTGAATATGTAGACAGATATATAAAGAATTTAAAAAGAGCCTTTTGTAGAAGGTGTAACAGACCAGCATCTCTCCTGGAGCAGGAGCAGGGTTGCCTCATGAGGGGGCACAAGCTGGGAGCTGAAAGTGACCCCACTGCTCCCAGTCCCTCATTGTTGGAGTACAGTCCCACGGGGTCAGAACATGGGCCAGAGCTGGGTGCTGGTGAGAGGGTCCATTGGCAGTCTCAGGCCTTGCAGTGAATTAAATCCAGGTTCCATCCAGAGAGAGGGCAGTGAGGAGCAGCAGGACATGAGGCTGGAGACGGAGCTAGATGAGCTAGAGGAGGGCTTTGTTCAGAAGAGAAGATACCTACAATGTGGGTTTGAGGTCGCCTCCAGAAGATGAGACCAGAAGCAGGACTGGAGATAGGCAGACCTGATCTGGCAAGGACCGAAGGCCCGGGTCTCAGCTGAAACAGAGCTCCAGGATCCATGGGCAGAACATGTAAGTTGAGGGTTTTGTGAAGTGTTCGTGGCCTGGCCTGGTTTGAGGTTTTAGTGGCCAGCCCAGCCTGAACCACGACACGGCCTCTTAGCGCACTCAGGCCCTGTCCATTAATCGTGAGCTTTATGTAATGATTGTGATTGAACTAGCACTCTCTTCTCCTACTTCTTCTCCTTTTGTTTTATTTGCAAGCGGAGAAATGCTGGTTTGGTGGTCTTTAGGGATGAGATCCAAGTCAATGGAAAGGTTCCTGTAGGCTCCAAGAAGACACCTTGCCACTTTTAAGAAGATTGGTTTTCAGTATCTAGTTTCACTGATACGACAGAGAAGAAAACTAGTTCAGAAGTGATGGTAGAGTAGCTCTTTAAATACTTGGGTGTTGGAAAATTGCTTATTTGTAAATCATTTCAGTGAAGACATTCCTTGCTCTGGTATAAGTAACCTTTTGCTATTGGGAGTGGTGGGGTTCCCATTCAGGGAGAGTTAAAGAGCTTGTCCCCACCCTGCAGCACTGTATACATTGTAATTAATAACTTCTGTTTTGATAGCATTTTGGACTCTCTCAGGACTGGGCATGAACAAGCTAGCAATTGTCTGAATGTGGATAAAGACCTGTCATACTTCCCTGTTGCTACCTCTTTCATACCATTGACCTTACAGCTAGAGAAGCTTTTTGTTCATTTTTAGTCAAAGTACAAAGAAAGGAGAAGAAAACACTGACCCTGAGATACTGATCACATCCACCACTGGTGAGCAAGCCTGTGCTAGGGAGCAGATTGACCAAGCAGATGCACGGAAACAAATTGCTTGTTTTTAGGTACTGGATGTTTTTAGGTGCAGGGCTGCTTTGGGGAAGGCACTGCATTTATATTAATCGAGCAGCTGATTTACTAGATAAAGCTTTCCTGTTCTTAGTCATGACTTCTCCTGGCAGGAAGCAAAAAACGAGCAATAAAGAAAAATGGTGCATATTTGGAGTTTTGTCTCCTGTTATTTCAGTTCTTTCCTTTGGAAAAAAAATCAGACCCTAAATGAGATTACTTTCTTAAATGGATAGCAGACCTTTGCCATATGAATGTTGCTGATTTTTTCCTACCTGTAAGCAGAGAACAATTGACTAAATTTACCAAAACAAGTTCTTATTTTTGTTTCTGCTTTTTGAGATTTTTTTATCAGATGGCTGAACTGATGTAGTAGTGTATGGCCCTTAGTTTAAAAAATAATCCCTGTAGTTCAGACCATGTTTGCTATCTAGCCAGAAGATGCTAAGTATCCTTTTTCTTTGCAGCCCTTTAACTTTAGTATATGGTTTGACATCAAACATTTAATGTAAGCATTTAACTTAGCTTTGGAATGGTTGAAAATGTATGTGGATAACTTTGCAATAGAAAAAATGAAGAAAGAGGGAGTGGCTCCTATTTTATTTTTTGTGAAAACATAATTTTGTAAATTCTTCTCTTGCATAGGGATGATTTCAAAATTTTTTGACGCCTGAAGAAGAGTTGGACTTAGAGCAGAGCAGGTGTCCATAAATTAACTAGATAGCCTTCAGACTCTGTAGTTACTATCTTCTGGCAGTTAATCATCTTGCAATGTTTACAACCCTTTGTCATGGTATTCAATGAGGGAATTATTCTGCAGTGTCATTCTACTTAATGTAAATGCACAGTATGTATACAAACCTTCTCTGGTACAGCCACTGTTAGCAATCTGTTTTCCAGCGATGCCTGGGTTTCCAGCCTGGTGTCTGCTGGGTTTGGCATCATAGACACACAATCAGACTCAGCACCTTTAGTGGGGATTTAAAGTATAAAGAGAGAAGGTGAACCAAGGTGGAGAAACTGTTGTTATTTCCATTTTGGGGGGAGAAATTAATCACAGGCAGGTTGTAACTTCCCCGCTTCTGAGCTTAATGTAAGCTTTCACCTTTCGCAGTGTGAACATCGGTGTTATAGCACCCAAAGGACATGTAGCAGAGCATGGGGGGCTCTGAGGGCACCCCCGAGTCTCTGCAAGCAGTTGGTATTAAGAGAGTTAACCTAGTTTTATTCCTGGGAATGACCCTTTCCACAAGCTGTTTAGCTCTGTAAAGAGTATAGTCAAAATTGAATACAAATAAAGTGCACGGGGTATGCGTTTTAGAATTGCATTGGTGAGCTATAAATACGGGCATACATCTGCCTTTGGTATTTGCTAGAAAGAAGCCAGGATGTGTTTTCTGGCAACCTTGGTGCTGGAGGTAATCCATTTATTTTATGGTACAGACAAACTTATTTTTTCACTTGATCTTTTAAAGACAGAATCCTTGGCATTCATTGCCTACCTGTAGGTGCAAATGAAGAAAAAATAACGGTAAAAATGCCACATACCTTCAATCACTGCAGTGTTCCTTTTGTCATCTTCCAAGTGTTGTATTACTTGGCCATGAAGTTAAACAAACAAAACAAAGCCAAAACCGACAAAAAAAAAAAATCTACGGACTGATATTTTGTTGGGAAAAACCTCCATCTGGGTCATAACTCTCTGATTCCCCAGGTAAGCCTTGTGAAGCTACAAGGATGCATATCCATTTCAGCAACACAAGGCTGTAATTTTATAGTAGGAATATCTGCCAGTAGCAATGCCTGTTAAATACAAAGAGAAGATTGCTGCTCAGTAAGTATTTGTGTACCCTTGCATACACAGCCAAAGATGCCATTACAGTTTACTTGCTGTGAAACTTTGGTTTCTGAAAAGCTGCTGAGATGCTTCCTTGCCCTGTGTGCTCAGCCTATAGTAAAACATCCATGTGCCAACATAGAAGGCATTTTTCCTTCAGGTGCTTTTCCAAAACACTGAGACATTGTGGTATTTTAAATAAATCCTTTAACTCAGTGGTCACATGCTGAAGACTGACAGCGTTCTGTCTTGAGCTTGCACCAAAAAAAATTGGAAAAAAAACCTGGAAAATTTGGAAAAGTTAAGATTGCTGCCTCATAGGTTTATAAAAAGCAAAGCCTGACTTCTGCTGGGTGGGTGTAATTGTGCCCTACCATGTGCCTTTTCTTCTTGTCTATATGAGGGGTGCTCTGGCAAAAAGCGTCAGGTCTAGAGTGCTCTTAAATTATATATTTTCTTTCTGTTCTTGGAGTGGGAGCGCTTCAGGGGGGCTGTTCACGTGACAGTGTGGAGCACTTCATGTTCTGCAATACTGGGAAACAGCATAAGGTCGCCTTTGTTTCAGGATTGATCTTGGCCTGTTCAAAGGGAAAAAAGGGTGTAGAGGTGTTCCTCATGGAAGTCTCCTAAATTGTATTAATGATTGTATGTATTAAAATTACATACATTTTATCCTCTGTATTTTTTCGTCAAGTTATATATTGCATTTCTAACTGTAGGAACTTCGTGCATCTTGCTCTTTTTGGGCTGAAAGTGCTTGCCTAATATAAATGCTCTAAGCGCACATTTCTTATTTTGATTGTTTATTTTTTTTAGCTGTTATTAAAACCTGCTTTTTCTCACACATCGATGTTTTGCTTTCTTTGAAAAAATGTTTCCCAGAGAGAAGGGGAAGAGACATGGAAAATAGCTATTTTTTTTTAAAATTGCTTTCCCCCACCTTTCCCCCTAGTCATCTTTGCACTTCCAGCATATCCTAAATGTGTATGTTCGTGGATTATTTGCACAGAGTGGCTTCGATGTGGTTGCAAAACAGCAGGCAGTGAATGGGGACAAGTACTTCTAGTCTCATAAAGAAGTTATGTTCGTGGTGACAGTAGGAACAGGGGAGGAGATCGTTAAGGGTATGAGGCAGCATGGAAGAGCACCAACTACATGCTGCAGAGAACTAGGAGTTAATTTGTGGCTTGCCCGGTGTCACCTGGGTTCTGGAATTTCTTAGGGTGTTCCCATCGTTACCCTTGATTTCATGAAAGATACATCTCTGTAGGTGCCATGTGGGTGGTAAGTGTTTGCTTTCGGGGCTTCAGATAAAGTTTTTGCAACCTGAATGCTGCTGGAAGTAGGCATTTTTTTTCAGAGATAACAAATTAACTCTGAACATCATAACCAGAGTAAAATGTTAATCTTTCCAATAGGTTAATATTGCAGCTCTTTGGCTGGCCTCTAAATAAAGTGATGTAATTAACTTCGGTATCTTTTGCATCTGGAAACCTGTGCTGTATTTTATAAATTAAGTTTTCATTAGTCACCCCCATCCCCTCTTGGTTTACAGAAATTCTAGCAATGAGGAGACATTTGTGCTCACCATGAATCTCCAGTATGTTACTGTTCCTGGATAATTATACTGTCCCTTTCATAATGCAATTAATAAAAATGAAATAGCTGTTGATTTACAAATATTCTTTGAGGTATATGAGCAGTGAGAATTTGATAGGCTAATTTTAATGGAAGAAAGCTACTACGCCAGAAAGGATGAGAAAAACCATTTCAAGTCATACGTTGCGGGGCAACAATCTCATTTAATAGTTGACTGACTGGGAATGGCATTACTCGTTAAGTAAAGAGGAATCAGCTTTTTATTGACAAAGATACTGAAGACATGTATTTGCAATAATAGGAAATGGGTAATTTTGGGGATGTGGAGTGGTAATGACTCATTTTTCCAGGGAATTCTTGGGGCAACTCGGTTCAGGAGAGGTTTTTGGTATCTCGAGCAATTGGTCAATATGTGAGCGGGGCTCTAAGGAGCAGGACCTCCACTGTTGTACAAGGGGTGCTCACAAAGGGTTCATTAGGTGTGGTTTTTTTCTGGAATCTTAATAGTCCCTGGCAGTTAGTGTGCTAAAACAATAAATCTTTTGCAGTAGAGAAAGTAAGTGCCAGCTGGGGAAGAGTCAGCAGAGACTGGGAACTTTGTTAATAATGTTGAAAAACATGTGAAGAATTACATATTTAGTGCTTGGTGGTGTTTTTTTCCTTTCTAAGGGAGAATTTTAAAAAAAGGAGCACTAAAATAGGGTTGAAGTAGCATTTCCAACCTGGCTGTAGCGTGCTAGCTAGAGTGGCTAAAGTGACAACTTTTGGATTGGTATCAAGATAGTTTCCAGGATGCTCATGGAGAGGCCTACCTTTCCTCCACAGCTGAGGAGGTCTTGCCACCACTGTCTGCCAGCTTGCTAGGTTTTTGCCATCTAGTTGGGTTGCAGAAGTTTTAGCCCTTCTTGTATTACAGTAATTTATATTTGCAGGTTTGCTCCCCAGCTGTTCCTCTTCTCTCTTGTCTCTCTCTTCTACAACAAAAAGGTCTATGGCCATGGAGCCAATTTTTCAAGCTTTGCTTTTGCAGTTCCTGAGTGGCACAGAGTGTGTTCTTCAGGGCAGAATCACACAATTTTGTATAAATATAACTTTGTGGTGTTCAAATGTGGAAACGCTGAACTTCCAACTCCTTCAAGCCGCTGCAAGGTCGTTGCGGGGTCGGTCCTGTGCTGTCTCCCTGCCGTGGCTTGGGGATTCTGGGGCAGGACGGTGCAACCTCGATCCAAAAACCTACCTGGTGGTTTCATAGGAACAGCAGTATTTTCAAGGCACAGACCCTTTGTTTTTCTCCTGTCTGTTCCTTTAACTAATCTCTCTCCTCCTTGTTTCCTCTCCTGCTTTCATTTCTCAATTTGATCTTTTTAGTGGGCTAGATAATTGCATTTACTGAGTATCCTTCCTGCCAAGCACTGTGGCTGTAATCTCCACCTGAGAAATGGTTTCCTTTGAACAACCTGGTGTCTGGCTCAAAGCTAATTGTTAATTAAATGCAAAAAATTAAAAAAAAAGAAAGTGTGTGTATATATATGTGAGTTACATAGTTTTGGCAAGCAAAAATCTGGGTAGGTGAACGATAGTTATGAGTGTACACCACCAGCGCTGTTTTTTGGCTTCTTAATTACAGACGAGTGCACAAAAGTCTTTAATTATACGATCACGTGGCTGTTTTTTCAATACTATCTTAATATATGGAGTTTCCTCAGATCTTAAATACAAATGGGGGTTTAAAATGTCTGGAGATTGTGTAATTGAAGACAGTGCCATGCAAGCAAGGTGGAAATTGTGTCTTTAGCAATAACTGGATTTTGGGATATCGAGGTTGTATTTTAAGAATGTTTTTGAGGTAATGAAATGAGGTTGTGGTACATCTTAGCCATACTTGAACCAGCTGCTGGCAGCATGTATCTGGCCAGAGGGATTTGTTGGTTGGAGTTGGCCAAAGGGTCCCTGACCTTCTTGTCAGGGAGCCGTGATGGAGCAGAGCAGCAACAGAGCGTTGCCTTCCTCACTGGTTCCAGGGGGGTTTAACATTTCCCCCTACCACTGCATGCACATCCATGAGCCCCCTTGTCCCCAATAACTTTTTTCTTCAAGTCATTTTGAGTACTCGCTGTCTTCCACTTGTTCATGCATCTTCCCATATTTCTCTTCCTGTAAAGAGAATTAACCCCAAGGAGCGTGGAGGAAGTCTGAGCTAGAGCAGGAAAAGCTTTAGGTTTTGAGGACTGAACTGTCCTTTCCCCTTAGTCTGTAGACCCAGAGATGGAAGAACGGCCTGCAAAGAAGCCAGTTGTGTGAACTGTGGTGAGTTGTCTTTTTATTCCCTACATGGTGTTAATAGTGAGATTGCATATGGAGCAGAAACCTTCATGAAAAAATTACTTCCCACAAAACGACTCTATTGGTTGCACACCAATATGTATGTATTTTTTTCCTTCCCAAAGTGCTCCTCTGATCTATCTACCACAAAGATAAACCTAGCAGGCACGCTGTAGTGGGCCTATGCTCCTGCTGCAAGGTTAGTTAACATGATCCTTCATGCATAATGTGATAGAAAATTATACAACTACAGTTTTTACAGTACTTAGACTATGTGATAGTCCAAATATAGAACAGCCTTGGGAACTTTATGGCCAAGAAGGCACTGAGTAGCAGAAGAAGCCAAGTAATGACTTCCTTGATTCAGCTGCTTGCGGCCTGTGCACAGTGGTGTGTCTCTGCAAGTTGTGCAACAAATTAAAAAATTAAACCTATAGAAACAAGGGAGCTAAATTATGGCTTTGTCATCATCTGCCAGTATATTAGATCGGGGGAAAAGAAATAAAAAAATCCAAGATACATAGGCTAAGGCATGTGACGAGCGGTCACCACAGGCCTTGGAACAGCACCTTCTCCCTCAGGCAGAAGTCAGGCTGGACCTTTTCTGTGAGAGGACAGAGATACCCAAAGGATCAAGAGCTGCAAGCGGTTTGCAGCACTGGAAACACCTGACAGCACTTATGAAGGATGGGTTAATATGGCATTATGAAATTTTGTGCTTCTACAGCAACAAAGATCAAGATGGCGTCCATTAAAATTAGTGGAGCTGCGCTTCTGTCAAACCTGTCAGTCTCTGAGGAATGCCGTTGAAAGCTGTCGGGATTTGGGCCTGGAAAGGAGTAGCCTGGTATTGTAGAAGGGAATTTGCTAAAATTTTCCAGTTTAGTTTGAAGTAGGCCTTGCCCTTGAGGGAGTTAATGTTTCATAAAGGCCTGGGTGTGACAGGGGGCCATAGTAGGAACCGTTCAGCCGCTTAGAAAAGGGCTACCCCTATCTTGCCTAGCTTTAGGGCAAGTGTCCTTCCAATGCTGCGGAAGTCCTCCATGTAGGGTCTGGGTTTTGTTATGTTGAATGTCTCAGTCCCCCTTTTTCCCCCCAAACCCCAATTCTAACAGTCACATCTGCCTTGTGCAGAAGCAGTAGTTAGCATCCCTAGTAACGTGTGCTAGAATTGTGTAGGATGAAGAAAAATACTTAAGAGTGGGCTTTCCAGATGTGTGGCAATCAGTGTAGTGCATTCAGATTTTTAAACAGCTTTTCTGCCAGATGATTTATATTTTGTTGGCAGAATTGGTGTGTTGTTTGTGCACCTGCACTCTCTTTAATATCTGGTGGTGAGCACTGCCTCAGCTTCCAGCAGTGGCTGTAGTTTAGATCGGATTAAGATGCAGGTAACTTCATTTGGCAAATCTGAATGAGCGTTTTTAGATAGTTCTTTGAGTAAAACGGGTTGGCTTATCTCCTAAGCTATTTTTTCTATTTAGTTTATGCTAGTAAAACCAATATGATCACTAAGATCAAGAATTCCTTGGGAGTTGTTAGCTCTGAGGGTTGATGACAGAGGAGGACAATGGGCTGCTCACCTAGTAGCGGTTGATCTCCGATGAAATTTCATTCTCAACCCACGTCTAGGTGGATCAGAAATCCCCCCCAGCTGTGAATTTCAGCAATTAAGTCAGAATCAAAATAACCATGTATTTGCTGCTTTCTTAGAGTGCTTGAAAGTGGAACGAAGACATTAACTTAGATAACCTCCATTACCTAGTAGTTATTTTGAGAAACATTGGCTTATAGGATTTTGGCAACATCTTTCTGTGACTGTGGACCTTTTTTTGGATCTTTGACATAGCTTCTGCTGGTATCCAGGCAGTTAATACCCACATACAATAACAGAGATGGAATAATCTAAAGAGCTCATTTTATTCCTTTCGTGCTCCAAAACAGGATGGACTTCAACCTGTGACACTTGAGACTGATGACTTTTTAAAGACTTCTGATAATGGAAACTGCAACCACACAAGCAATTTAATTTGACTCTTTGACTATCCTTGCAGTTAATTTTTTTTCTGATGTCTACCCTGGCTGTTTCTAAAGTTAAGCCCACCGCTGCTTGTCTCCTACCAGTGTAGATGTGGAGCTCAGAGTATTCCTCCTTTGCAATGGCACTGTAGACGATGTTTTGTGTTTGGCATCTGAGTGGCTCACCTGCTGTTACGTGTTTCAGTTAAGTTGCAGAAAATCTCTTCTGTTTTTTAGCATATTTTTAGAAAGAGCAATTCAGTCCATTATCTAAATATAGCTTTTAGCTTTCAAGTCTTTGAGAGGGGAGAGTGCGTGAGTCTTTGATCCATGGCATTTTTTGTGGTCACAGCAGTAGTTTCTGCACCTGGCAGAAAAAAGTATGGTACAGAGAAGTTTGTTAGAGAGCTTACATTTTACAGCATAGACTTGTTTTATTACAGATGAGGGATCAATCTTGGCATGTCCTTTGATAAAAAGGCAAGATATACTGAAGAACAAATTTGAAGCACAGGAAAATGAAGGTGTGGTTAGAAACTTTCTTCTCGGTGGTGTGCCTAAAATACCACTTACCTTCTGTCTGATACTTGATACGTCACTAAAAATAGAGAAGAGAGGCTCACCCATCGTCCCTGTCGACAGCAGAGCTAAATCTGTTCACCCTTAGATGTCTGAAATGGGAATGTAATGTAGATCAGTTTTTAAAAATTTTTTAAGACTTGATGCTTAACAAAATATTTCTCCAAAAGTCACACTGAGTCCAGATATATTTGACGGAGTTATGCTTTCTTTTTTGCAGTGGTTTTTCTATTTTTTTTAAACTGAGCCAGAAATAGCATCATTACTGATGTTGCTGTGGTAATGGCACTTACAGTGATACCTGGAAGTGCTGAAGAAATTTTTCTCATAGGAACAACCACAGTTTCTCTCTTCACACACCACCACTACCACCCCCACCACCCCCCCCAAGTTGTTTCAGTATTATAAATTGATATGCCCATTTATCACTGAAATCATTATTAATGAGTGCAGTTTTTCTTTCTTACATTGCCATGGCAACCGAGTGACATGTTTGAGTAGAATTATCTGTTTCCAGATGGAGGTCTTCATTCATAAGATTTGCCTACTGAGAATTTTTGTTACGTATTCAACTTCAAAATTCTTCCTCCCTTGCCCTTCCAAAGAATTTCAAGCTAGAGGCATTATTGCTTCCTGGTTTATATCCTGTGATAAATTCTGTGGTGCGTGTTAGGCTCGACAATATTTCTGTCTCTTGTTTGTGGCTCGTTTTTGTTGTTTTTCTTCCAATTCAATGGGACTGCATTTCTTCAACTATGTATTTGCTGTGGCAGTCCTGTAAACCCCTTTCTCACTGATATGAGTTGTTGGAAATCTTCTTTCTTTATATAATATACCACACAACAAAAGACAGTGCTTGATTTTTACTTTTACCCTTGAAAGAAGCATGAAGATATATTTATCTTTATATATGATATACCACATTCTGAGTGATAATGTTCTAAAAGTCTTATTGTATTCACTACTCAATTTTCAGTTTTGCATATGAAAGAAGCGTAAAGATCTTTCACTTTTGTTTGATTTTGATGTAAAGCTGTGTTTAGGAAAAAGAAAAGGTATTATTCTTTATCAAGACAAAGCAAGGTAAATATGCATAGAACTTTCCTTTTTCCTGAACTTAGAGTTTTACAGGTCTTGTTACCTGGTAGACTTGATAGAGATCAAGCAGGACCCAATTAACATTTCAGGATTTCTCTGTGTTTGTTTCTAATAGCTCAGACTAAAATATCTCAAAATGCTCTATTTACTTTAGTAGAAACCAAAAGGTCAATTTAGCATCCTTTACTTCTTGAATTCCAGCTTCGCTCTTACCTTATTAAGCAAAACCTGGTTAGCAGTTTTTGCAAATACCTAAAAGTGTTACCTTTAGGGAAGGCATCAAAGGCCTGTTCCTCCAAAAAGTCTTTAATCTAATTTTTGTATTTGTTTAAAGCCATTAATGACCATATACCTCGTGACACACTTCAAGGTATGTCTGTTGCTTAAATATCCATTCTTTTGCATGTGCAGTGCTTTCATTCTGACAATAACTTTAGAACAAGAACAGTCTCATAAATAGCTCAGAATTTATGGTTTCTGAACACCTCATCTTACATGTATCTTAGAAGATAACATTTATCTTCACCTAGTGTAAAAAGTCTATCTATAGTTGTGTCTTCCTAATAATAACAAAAAATAGTGCAAGACCTGTCTTCTCTAAATACTTATTTGAATTTAATTGCAATGTTTAGTATATTTGAAATAATGAATGTTGTCTTATCTGTAAAGAGCAAGGTGTTATGCATAAGACTGGTTTCTTCTCTGTTACACCACTTATCAGTGTTCTCCCTAGAGAAGCTGCTCACTACCACCTTCTCTTCCTTTGCACCCTTTGGTTGCCCTTTCGGTTGACTGCTCGTTTCAGTCAAGAGTCTTGACTGGGAATGTGCTAAATATTGACTGGTCCCATTGCTTTCAGGAATGGTTCTGCATTGCTCATGTCAGGTCTCTGCTTGAATAGGCTTGTGATGGGCCCATAAAAATAGAGATTTTACAGCTTATCTTGATCCAGGGGAAAAGAGAGAAAAAAAAATATAAAAGGAGTTCAGCATGAATGTGAAGGGTGAAATTTGTGTCATTGAGTGCCATAAATGCCAGAGGGATACCTGTGAGCAAAATTTAGTGTTTCTCCTCAGGTAGCAGGAAGGTTGCAAGTATAAATATCAACATTTTAGCTGTAATTCAGGTAGTTACTCATATTTAAGCAGCCTACGTCAGTGCTTATTGAAATTAGTTAGAGGTGGGTTTTTTCCTCAATGCATTGGCTAGTTCAGAAAGTGGGTATTTCCAGGTATGCCTTGTCATACCTGGGAAGCTACAGGGCTTCTAGTCAGCTGGATACTCCTCCTTTTTCTTTCTGTGGCAGTATAATTACTTAGCTGGTTTTCCCCCCCCGCTTTGAAAGTGGAATCATATCTATTTATAGTTACTTCCAGCAAGTGACTACTCAATATGAGCTGATGTTGCCAATATACTTTATTTGTGCTCCCTATTTTAAGGAAAATATTTTGCCTGTGATAGGAAATTATGAGAGCTTATGAGTAATAGTATTGCTTCAAACTTAACATTGCTGATCTGTTCCCTTCATCTCTGTATGTGATAAAACAATTGTTCATGGCTCATAGTCCTCTCTTCTGTTCCCATTAACCGAAACTAGGTTGATCGCTCACTTCCCACAGGCCAGTGGGAAGTATTTGCCTGTTTGTTTGATATTGGTACGTGCACCGCTTGCACAAAACACATGGGCTTGATGGAATTGCTTGCTGCTTGGCACTCCTGTTTCTTAATCATTTATTTAGGTGCTGAAGCTTGAGTGTTGGCCAGTCAGCCTACTCCTTCCTTAATGTGCTTCATTCCCAAGAGGTAGTCTCTTGGCCTTTAACGCAGATCCTCAGCTTTAGATTGTGTCAAATTTACATTGCTTTTTGAGACACAAGTTGAGATTTCTCATGCTCAAACACATACCATATAATAGATCCATGACATTAATATTAATTTTCTAAGACAGTCTCTATTAAAAGGGTAATTTTACTAACATCTACAGAAGCAGATGTCTTCTACTTTGACCTCCTGAATTTCTTTGTTCTGTATTCTCCTAAGGAGAAGGTAGGTTTCTCCCAAGTAAGACTTGCTAGTTGGCACCTTGCATTCAGCTTGTCCTGACAATGTGATGAGAAATAACTGTTTTATTTTTGGAAATTTTCTTGCTGCTGCATGTCTCAGGCATGAATTGTCCAGGCATCAGCACTTCTCCTGAAGTTGGTAGGAATGGAGGCAAGAATAACGTCAACATGCTGTGCTGTACAGATACTTGAACAGTACTGTATTTATAAGTATTATTAGGGGAAAGCGTGTTTATGAAATCAGCTACATCTGGCAGGCAACAGGTCACCAACAGTGTTCTTCAGAGCTCAGTTCTAGGGCCAGTGCTGTTCTGCACCTAAGGTGGAGTAAGGATAAATTGGGAGAGGAGTGGCTGGAGATCAGCCCTGCAGGAAAGGGTCTGGGGGTGCTGGTCAACAACAGGCTCAATGGGAGCCAGCAGTGTGCTCTGCTGAGTGACCCCCCAGGAGGGCAAACCGCATCCTGGGGTGCATCAAACACCGCGTGACCAGGAGAGGGGATTATCCGGCTGTATTCAGCACTGGTGTGTCCTCACCTGGAGTACTGTGTGCAGTTCTGAGCCCCATTGTTTAAGAAGGATGTGAAGGTCCTTGAATGTGTCCAGAAGAGGGCAACAAAGCTGGTGACAGGGCTGGAAGTTATGTTCTATGAGGAGCGGCTGAGGTCTTTGGGCTTATCTAGTTTGGAGAAAAGAAGGCTGAGGGGTGACCTCATTGCTCTCTGCAGCTTCCTGAGGAGGGGACATGGAGAGGGAGATGCTGAGCTCTTTTCCCTGGGATCCAGGGGCAGAATGTGTGGCGATGGTTCAAAGCTGCGCCAGGGAAGGTTTAGGGTGGACATTAAGAAGTATTTTTTTATTGAGAGGGCGGTCAGGACTGGAAGGCTGAGGGGGCACCTGATCAATGCCTATAAATAATTAAAGGGAGGGTGTCAAGTGGATGGGGCCAGTCTTTTTTCAGTGGTGCCCAGGGATAGGGCAAGAAGAAATGGCCACAAACTTGAATATAAGAAATTCCACCTAAACGTGAGGAGCAACTTCTTTACTTTGAGGGTGGCAGAGCACTGGAATAGGCTGCCCAGAGACATGGTGGAGTCTCCTTCTCTGGACACATTCAAAACCTGCCTGGACACGTTCCTGTGGAACCTGCTCTGGGTGGACCTGCTTTGGCAGGGGGTTGGACTTGATGATCTCCAGAGGTCCCTTCCAACCCCATGTGATTCTGTGACTCTGGGGAGGTGGTTGATGCCCCAAGCCTGTCAGTTTTTAGGAGCTATTTAGACAGTGCCGTTAATAACATGCTTGAACTTCTGGTCAGCCTTGAATTGGGCAGGTAGTTGGATTAGATGATGGTTGTAGGTCCCTTCCAACTGACATACTCATATTGTTCTGTTCTATTCACCCAGTAAAAGCGGGACAAATTTGTAAGTAGTAATGCTGAAAAAATTACAAGAGTGTTGTTATGATGGTGATGATTATTGGGAAGCCAGGTACCAGCAAGTCTTCAACTCAGAGAGCTGAACAGTGATTCCCGGCATCACTCTTACAATCGTTAGAGAAGAAATACAGAATTATGTTTCCAACAAAACCCTTCCTTTCCTGTCTTGCCTCCGTCCTATCAAACTGTATCAAATGTTCATGTAGAAATCTGATTATACTGATTATGAGTCAGGGGCTCATCAGTGCCCTGGTCCACTTGCTACAAGAGATGATGCCTTTCTTCCAAGGAAGCATCACGTACACACAGTCCGCATAGGATGGTCTACTGTGCCAGGGTGCACTCGGTGTTCCATCACAATTAATCTCTTGGAATCAGCAGGAGACACGTTTCACAGGTTATTTTTGCCACTGACCATCAGGACCTCTATACCTTATGTGGTTTTTTTATAAGGCTGGGTTGAACATGACTCTCTTTTAGATAATGTGGACCAGCTACGGGTTGTGCAAACTTCCTTTGTGCTATTTTCTCTTTCTCATCTGTTTTCCTATTCAAATCTGTACATACCACCATGGGAGTTTTATGCTTTTCTGCATGTGGGTTTTATTGCTAATCACAACAGAGATCACTGAAGGAGTGAGAAAAATGTAAGTTAGATAGTGC
Source organism: Tringa tobata (assembly GCA_033628505.1). Lineage (NCBI taxonomy): Eukaryota > Metazoa > Chordata > Aves > Charadriiformes > Scolopacidae > Tringa > Tringa tobata. Next base: position 2,191,116 of record JAHREE010000332.1, on the reverse strand, counting down.
AATCAATCAAGTACTTCTAATTCTCAGGCTTTATTGGTTTTATGAATTGTCACCTCCAGACTACCTAAATTCCATTTAAAAAGGGAAAAAACTTTAGAGAGGTTGTTCATATTTGTGGATCTAATAATCCTGTCTTAAATTCTTCCATCTGTTTTGAGGCTCTGTGTCTGATATGCTGCTATTTCATAAATTCCTTTTTTTTTAGTGCTATAATAAAACCCCCATATATATATGGATTAGGCCAATGCAAAACCATCTCTTTTTTTTTTTTTTAAAAAAGATTGTTTTCCTAAGCCTTATTTAACTTACACACTCTGTGGTTAACCATTTCCTGAAAACAAGCTTCCTTCTTAATAATTTTGATTATTTTTTAACAATACAGTAACCCAGAATAATCCGTTTGTGTTTTGTTTTTCCCTTAGCAAGTGAGATAAATTGCTTGAAAACCCAAAGAAAAAGTATGAAGTTTGAGCAGTTTCTTTTCATTTGCCCGGGTTTTGCCTTTTATTCCCAGTGTCTCATTTAATTTTGTACTAACACTTCCAATTTTCATGGGCTAACGTTTCTCTTCTGCGTTACGTGTCCTGGCTGAAGGACCGTGGGTGCAAAACTCTGGGTGTTGTTCCAATAGATTCACGTGCTTCAAAGATGACCAGAGCAAAAAGCTGTAATAGGAGCTGAGAAAAGGTGGTGTTGATACTGCAAGCACTGTGTTCCTGAGCTAGAAATAAGAATCACTAAATCCCTTCTTATCCTACCAAAGGAAAAAAACCACTTTATTCAAGTTTTGGTGATGCTATTTACTGTGGGATAGTACATTTATGTTAGATGATATTTCAGTACTGGTGCAGGAGCTGGGAATGTATTATTTGAAGAGCTGAAACACCGAGCTGATAAATATTAAGGGCAAACCAGGAATCTTACTTTTCTTATTACTTATTTTCCTGCTGGGTTTCTGTCTAGGTAACATTCATGTGCAGGAAAATCAGTTGTGGGTAGGGGAGTGGGGAGAGGAAGATGGTCAGCAAAGGGCCTTTTCTCCAGAAATCATTATATGACTGTGCATTGTGTACCTTTGCTTTAGCTCAGTTAAAACAGTGCAGAAAAAAGATAATTAAAAAAAAAAAAAGTAGTGACTTTTGGTGTGGTTTTAGTGGTTGGTTGTTGTTTTTTTTTTATTTCAGCTTTTAACTTAAAATTTAAATAGGCTCCATCAGCATTGCTATTGGAAGAGGTTTTCTCAATGCAAGAACATCCATGAGCAGAATCTTCTGTGTAGTAACTACTTGTACATCGCTTGTTTGCCCACTGATAATAAAAATCCAGGGAGTATGCAGGAGGAAAGAACTTGTTTGTATTAAACATATTGTACGGAAAATGAAGGCGTTTGGGGAGAGCACACCAAACATCCCCTGTTTGTGGTACCATGGCTATACTAGACTAGGGAGCTACTGTACAATTTCTGGAAGCCAGAACTGGAAATTCTTACTGAAGCTTCAGTCAGAAAAACATCTTGGTATCAGTCACATATAAGCCTTTGAAACTATATACATGTAATTTTTAGTCACTTTTGCCTAATTAGGGTCTTTCCTAGTCAGCTGTTTTGGTTTTAGTTTGGTTTTTTTTTCCCAGTTGCTGAACTACACTGGTTCAAATTTTTTTTTCTTTTTTTTTTTTTCCTTGGTGCTCAGATGAGTATAGGATCAAACCAGTGGAAGAGGTCAAATACATGAAAAATGGGGGAGAAGATGATCAGAAAATAGCAGCCAGGAACCAAGAAAACTTGGTAAGGATTGAACTTATCGCTTATCTAATGAAATAACATGACTCTGCTTTTGTAATGAAACATGCAACGCGCAGCACATTCAAACTACAGCTTACACATGATTTTCTCAAAAATGTCATAACTCTCTGCAAAGCTCACGTAGAAGGTGCAAAATACGACTTTTTCCTGCCTGTCTTTCTGAATTAGGCTCTACTTGGTCTTGGAGTGAGTGCTTCCATGATTGTACTCACTCACCTCCTTTGCAGATCCGAATATACATGCTTTAAAATGTATGTGTCTATATTGCAGACAAGTTGGTAGTAAAACAGCAGCGCACTGCCATTAAGAAAATTACCTAGGTATTATTTGCCCTGCTTTTCCATATTTTAAAAGTCGCACGGAAGATGGTTTGGAATTGAAAGAAAAATATATTGATAACATAGCAGGCACAAGATTCATTTTGTGTGTGCTTCTTTTTCCCTGTTTTGAGCACCTTGCTGCCTTGTAGCTCCACTTACGGGACAGAAATTACAGGTAAACTCTTAGCATAATTAGGATACTGCTGAACCGGCTTAAAAATCACGGTTGAGTCACTTCTGGCATTTCTGAGCAGTTGTTTCTTCTCTTCTAAAGCTGAAGGAACATACACTTTGGCTGACTGGGGCTTTGCTCAGTTTAAATTTTTTGAAGGCATCCCACAATTAACGATAGTTGGGTGCAAAATTTCACGTCTGGTTCCACTCATTCATTGCAGCTTTTCTTCATGTAGGATTGGTTGGGTTTTTTTCCCTCCATCCATAAGACCAAAGAGGGAACATCATCAGCTGATTTCAGTGGAACCATAACCTTTATCACCAGCTGAGGATTTGCCTTTTGCCATTATTGGGCAGCTGTACGAAAATCTACTGCTTGAAGCAGGAATTTGTCCTTAATAAAGATGTAAGTGAGCTCCAGGCAACCTGGATACTTTATTTTCCTCTTCTAGACACCCATGTTTGTATTACACAACTACACGTGCCTTCCTGTAGTAAATGGAGTTTATTTTACTGTTCTAACCTCGGTGCTGGAGCAGTGGTTGGGCAGCACACAACACAATTTCTGCTTCGGTCTCCAAATTGGATATCCACCACCTGCAATTTTGCATTGCTGATGCTGCAATGAATGGTGCAGCTTCACCTTGCAGCAGGATTTGGGGGTTTTCTTTAGTGCCTCAGAAACATTGCTGAGAATATCACCTTTTCTAGCAGCGCCCACAGTGCATTCAGCGTTATCGCCAATGTAAGCACGTTTGATTTGAACTGGGAGAAGTGTGACTGCAAGAATTTTTTGCCCATTTTAGAGAACCCAGGGCTTTGTTGGTAAACAGAGAAAAAGCTAAAATGAGCACAATCCTCAGGATTTTTTTCATTAAAAAAATGGAAAAGGTCTAGCAGGTTAAATTTTAAACTAGCCTTCAGCTGTATTTAAATTAGGGTATTTGCAGAAGGTAACATGCCACTTGAATGACAACGAAGAGGAGTTCAGGAAAGCTTAGTTCTGCTGAGGTGACACAGTTGCTGAAGTTGTATTCAAAACTCGATACAGATATTTTGTACTTTTGTTAGTGCCTGCTTTCTTGTAGCACCTAAGTGTTAGCCTGATTAAATTTAGAGACATTTGTATAGCACAGTGCTTCTTATTTTATTATTGATGGGTCATGTTTGATGGGACCAGTGGATTTGTTGGAAAATATAACTTAATACAGAGTTGGAGGGCTGATATAGCTCTCTTCTCTATTATATCTACTGGGAGAGAAAAAAAAAAACCCAAAAAAAACCGACAATAATGCAAGGAAGTCTTCAATCAGACCGGATGTATACTTTAAAACAAAAACCATCTTGCACACCAAAAAGGCTTTATTTTTCTTTTCCTCATCTTACTATAAAGAGATTACATTGTCTCTAATGTATGCAGCTTTTTAATCCTGGGAATTGTCAAGTCCTCATCGCTCCTGGATTTTTTTAAAGGGGCTTCACTGTTCGGCTTCTCCTTAGTAAACATGTTTTAGTTCACCGCTTAGAAGATGGGTTAAGCTACCGATCAGTCAGGCTTTAGTTTTCTTAGCGTGTGAAAAGTTGGCAAGCGCTTACATAATCCCATCTTCTCATCAGCCATTTCCAGGCAACAGAAATTTTAGAAACAAGAAAAGGCGGTGGGAGAATCAACCAGCCCTTTAGTCTCCGTTTTCGTTTCTTAATCCCACGTTTCTTTATTGTCATAGGGCTGCTAATTCTCATCTCCTTCAGAAACGCAGCCCAGATGAGATGTATAACCTGAATGTCATTATAGTCAGTTCCCTGGGAACTGCTGTGCAGTGGGTTATCTTATCTTCTGATATTTGTGCCTGAATTATATTATTCAGATGCCGTGGAATTTTTCAGTCCCATTATCATCACTGTTACTTTTTTAAGGTATTTTGAAGTCTTGCTTTAAAAAAAAAAAATAATCTCCGTTCAAGTGAAAATAAAACTGCTTCCCTTATAACTTAGGCTCTTTGATGTGGTGCCATCTCTGCCTTTGGTGTTGCAGTATTTCTGAGTCAGGGGAAAAAAAAAAGGTCATGCAAATAGCTAAAGAGAACGGGAGGACGTGGCAGACACGAAGCAAATTGTCATTTGGTACCAGGGTCCTATGGTCAGGGTCCCAGGCTTTTATTCTGTTTAAGGAGAGAGCTAGAGATAGGCTGGTACAGGCGTGGGTATCCCTGGGAGAGATGAGGCTGTGTCAGGGCATCTCCATCTTCCCAGCTTCAACCTGAAGCTTAAGCAGGGCTCAAAATTTGAGCAAGGCTGACGTGGTAAAGCAGAAATACTCCTCAGATGTATTGACAAAGGGAATGGCGGTGCTAGGGCTGTATGCCAGCTGAAACAGAAGATGCTCCATGTGAAGACATTTTTGGCAGAATCAAAGGCCTCCTTGAATTAAAATATAGGCTCTTGGCAAGGGGGGGAGGAAAAGAAAAAATGAAAAGATAAAAAAGCCAAGCTGCTTTCAGACTCTGTCACAGTCAGTTATTGTTTTCCTGCTGTCCCCTCCTTTCCATAGGCCTGATTAATTTCTTTACCCAGGTTGTTTCTCGGGTTCTCCACTTGCTACTGGGATCCCTCTGGTCCTGGTTTCATTCCTGGTGCCTCAGCTCCCAGTATCTTCCCAAACATCCTGCCTGGGCATCGCCATCCTCCAAATGAAGCCAGATGTGTTGCACTTGGTGGGAAAGAGCTGACAGTTACTCATCCCTGTAGTCTGCAGACAGGAATGGGATGTAGCAGGATTAGGTGCTGGAGTGCTGGGGATACTCTGCACCACGTGCTCAGCTAAAACAGAGATGTTTGTAGCCCAATCTGTAAAGAACTAATAGATGGATGAAAGACAGAAGTAATTTTTACAGGTTTTCAAGACTATACATTTTTTAATCATAAGTTTTGGCCTATATATAAAAAAAAACCATGGACATTTATGCTAATTTTCAATTGAAGGAAGGTGGGCTGGCTTTGTGCGGGGTGGACTAGGCTCCGGCAGGGTTGTTGGCGCAGGCACAGCCACCACGCTGGTGTCTCCACACACAGCTTGCTGCCAACGTGCCAAGGGAGGTGATGAAACCCCACATGTTAAAGCTAAATCCCAACTGCCCGGGGATCTGCAGCAGCTCAGCAAAACCCTGCTGGGGCAGAAGCAAGCTCTCCTGTGTTTCCCCATCTTTTGCAGGGGGGATTGTGGGTTGTTTAAGGGTTTTATGATAAGGGTTCTCCAAAACAAAGAGAGTTTTACCAACTTTGAGTTTACCACTCAGCAGATCTGGACGGGGCCTTTTGGCCCTAATAATATTTAGGGCTAGTCAAAGCTAATCACATATATCGCATACCTGGTTTTATTACTTTGCAAAGCTAAAATGCTAAAAATCAGGGAGTAGTAGTATTGTGAAAAGCTAAATCTACCTGCTATAAGTAGGGATGACTGGAATAAATAATGCATTTTAATATTTCTGAAGACATACTCATTTTTTGTTTGGAAGGGACTCACTGTTTAGCTCTACAGCATCCCGTTAGGCACACAGAGTACAATCATAACAGCCTATTTAACATTCATAATAGGATGAATTTAATTGTCCTCATTTCCGTACTCTCACAGCACTGATGGCTTTCCATTGTAAAATTTTATTGGCAGAAAAGGTAAAGTAGGAAGGTGTGGCTTATTTGTGCAGCTTTGTGTTGTTTTGACAAACTTTATGAGCTGTGTCAGTTTTCCTCTTAGAAGGTTTATAGTAGTACAGATACCTATGAAAGTAGGAAATACCTAAAGCTATGTTTTTTTTGGTGCTAGAGTGTTAGCTCCATATTTATTGCAGTTCAGTTTTTTGATGTTTTTGTGACTTTTACTAAGAGAAATCTTTTTCTGGTCTGCGTTGACACAAAAGGCTACTTATGGGGGTTTTTATGCCTTATTATCCAAGCCCTCAAAACAATTGGGCATAATCCTCTGGTTTGTCCTGAAGCTCCCTAGTGAAATGGCATGTTAGAGCTTGAGATTAATTCCTGCTGGAGTTGGAAGAAAATTGCCTCTCTCCGTTGCTCTTGCTATCTCTCACTCCACCTTTAATAACACGAACAATGTTTTGTAGGTGGTTTTTTTTTTCCAATAAGTATAGATTTCTACTCCACTTACCTGCAAATGTAATTTTTGTCAGCCTTGTGTGCTCTGTTATTTCCTATGTCTCAAGATTCTCAGCCCAGATGCTGTTCTCCATTTATCATTCAGCTCCGTAATACTTCGTATTGCAAAACCTCAGTATCCGTAGTTCTGTATTCAACACCAGTTACCATTTTCTGCAGCGATATGTTAAAAGTAGAAAGTAGTATCTGATAGATGAAGTGTATGAATTAAAAGCCTAGTAGAAAATGAGGAATGAAACAACTGTAATAGCTATATAAAATGTAATATGTGAAAGGGAAGATACTGTGTATAATATAAATATTTAAATATGTATGCAAAATACGTATTATGGATACAGCAATCATAAACATTTTGTGATGTGTAGTGCCAATATTGGCATAGGTCTGAATTCCAGATCGATTTAGGAAAATATCTTTTTAATTCTGTTGCCAAGTTGCCCATCTAGGTGATTAAAAAAAGTAAGAAGAAAGAAGCTAGCCACCACTCTCTGGGGTTAAATTTCTTGAGGGGGTTTGTGGTATTTCCCTTACTATATGCAAAATAGCAGCAGTGTAAATTGAAGCATGGGAATACAATTAATTTGGTACTTTAAAGTGTTTAAAACCACCGTTGCTTGCTATTGCTAGGTAAGCTTTGAATTGCTGTTTCTTAAATGTGTGACTCTGTATCGCAACACTATTGTAGTACATTGGAGAAGAGCTTTGTAAAATCAAAATCAGTATCATATTGATGAATACTACAGTACTAATATTTCAGGCTGTAGTTTCCTAATTATTTATTTTAAACCATTTTGCAACAACAGTGTATTTTGAAGCACGCAATTCTGGAATAGAACTTGCTTGTGCTCTGCTTATAAGGGGAAAGAAACTAGAAATGCCCAAGTTGAACCGCCTTCAAGCCCTTAGAGATTTTCTTGGGTTTTGGTGTGAGTGTGTGTTTTGCTGTGTTAAATTGTGTGTTTACCCCCTCGTGTGCTTTCGATGCTGTATGCAGCATCATCCAGGAGACCCTGTCCCATTGCTGGCACGGTGTCACCTCCAGATACAAGTGTTGGTGAAACAATTGCATCATATTGGTTCATTCGCTGCTGTCAAGAATGGATACCTAGATACCTTCCTATATATAAAGGAGAGGCTATTAACTTCTGTGCCTCTTGCCACTCTATTTTCCCTTCTCCTATTTTCAGATGTAAAGCCTCAGCTCAACGAAATGCTTGATGATGTTGTTGGCTCTTGTGTTGGAATCCAGGCAGGGAGAAAACCAGAAAAACACTCTGAAAAATACAGCTTGAGTCATTCTGAGGGTGGGGAGGAATTGAGGTGCCCTTTTTCTTTGGTTCCTGTGGCACAAGAATAATAAAAGGACAAAGTGAGCACCACCAGATGTGCGTGGAGACTTGATAACACGCAGGGATTGCTGCACCCCCCTCCCATTACATCTCCTGTAATCCCAAGAGCTGGAAAAGAGAGTAGAGAAGTTGAGGGCTACAAAGCAAGGCTGCCCTCCCACACATTTTCCCACAAGGAGAGGCATCCACTTTGTGTAGATGCTGCATCAGCCAAATCCCGGGCCCCGAGGGAGGTCTGTGGAAACAGGTCCCACAGCCTCCTCGTAGACCAACGCAGAGATGCTCCCCATCTGGACCGCTCCTCTTCGAGTTCAAAAAATAAACCACAGAACAAAAGCCGCTGCTACAAAATGCAGTTACAGAATATGTAAGTAAATGGAAGCTAGGGATTAAAATTTGCAAGTAACTAAATGAAGGACTGCAATGAGTGTAATATTAAGCTCCTGTCTGCCAGAGGTGGCAGGGTTCGTGTTAGGATAAAAGAGGCAGCATCCCGTGTCCCGCGGGCACGCTGGGACGCCCATGAACCTCCCTACCTCGGGCAGCTGTGAGGGCAAAGGTGTCGTTTCCTCGAGACAGAGCCACTCCGAGCAGCACTGGGACAGACCAAGCAAAGCAAATGATGTGGCCCACTCAGTGAAGAGTAATTTTACTTCTTTTATTAGATGATACATAAGAAATTCCCCTGGGAGTAAATAGTTCTTTATTGGATGTATTTTCCTCCAGTCTTCATTGGTAGGGTCTGGATCGGTGCCTTTTTTGCTGCACGAAAGGTTCCCTTTCCCAGGGAAATTAAAATTATAAAATGATCCTTTGGGGTTTTGGGGGCTTTTTTGGGTTTTGGTCTGTTGGTTTTTTTCCCCCAAAGTCCAAGATCCTAAATGAATGCTGCCCCATTGCTGTCAGTACTATGTAATTACAACCTTTCAATTACAACCTTTCAATTTTTATAAACCAGCCTCTCCAATGCTTTTGGAAGAAATGCATTTGAAGCTGAAATAGAAGTACACGGAAAGGATATTTTTACTAGAGCCAGTTATTTTAAATGCCATGCAATTAGCTTATTTCCGTATTACCCATTCCATTTAAAATTTGCAGTGATATTCTTCAAAGAATGATTTCTCATAATGAATTTATGACAGTTTTAGCTCATTCCACTTACAGGTCACTGCATATTATATAGACATCAAAGTAAATGATTGCCCTGAGTATTAATATTCTTTTTCTTCTGGATTCCATTAAAAATGGTTTTGGTGGAAGAAGTATTAATTTTTTCTGTAGTAATTAATTTTTAAAAATCTAGAAAATAAGTGGGTACTATTAATAAATGTTTTTAGCAAGTCAGAAAATAACATAAAAAGTAATTGTGCTCCAGATGTGTTTCTTCAGACTAGACCTTCTTTCTGTATTTACCTTATATTGAGTAAATCTTCCTAGTACTCTATTGAGAGGTAAAATGGTTTATCAGGCTCTTGATGGATGTGATTTTAAAGTGGAAAGCTTAAAAAAATGCAATGATATTTCTTTCTAAGCATATTAAAATAACAATGTCCAGAAGCAACAAGTAATTACAGTCTTGCTAATGTTTGCAGCGGCAGGTGAAAGGGCAGGGTGACATGTCCTCCTAGACCCAAGTATAGTATCCCACCAGCAATCTTGAGCTCATGGGTATTTCTCAAATCCTCTTGTTATCATTGTCCTTGTGCTTAAAGTTATCGAGGCCACGAGCTTTGTGTGTGTATTCTGGACACGCAGCTTTCAGTGCTACTCTCCAGGAGGAGGTATAGAAATGTATACTACTCCCTATAATGGTTTATTGCTCTCTTTGCGGTAAACCAGCCTGCATTGCATTGCTGCCAACATCAGCCATTTGAATATGAGTCAGCTGACCAAAATATATAGATTATATATAAAATTTGCTATTTAAAAGCATTATACGTAAAGCTCTGGATGTTTTTGATTTAAATGTTCCTCCCATGATTGTGAGGACTGGAAACCAGTTCTCCTCCCTCTTTTTGATATATATTTTTTTGAAGAACTGAAGCTTTAACAAGGCCGAGCAATAAGATTTTGAAAGCTGTCAGCAATAGAAACTCTCTGTTTTGGTACTTGCTTTTCGGCAATTATCTGGTAGGTCCTAATTATTAATTCTGGTATTTTGGAACCAAGAAAAGATACAGGCACAATGAATACACAGAAATGCCTAAAATCAAAATCATCAAAACTCACTGTTGGAGTATAAAGCTGGCAAATCCAGGCAGCTGTGCTGACTGCTAGCATGAGAGTCTTGGGGTGGGAGCACTGCTGACCACTGGTGAGCTGAGCCCTCCCGTCCTCCTGCCTCCTTCTCATAGCGACGACGTAGAAGTTCATCCTTTCATCTGTTAAAATTTAATTACCGACAATATTATATGGGTTTGCTCAAGCTCTCTTTTCAGGAATAGGACCCCTTCAACTGAGGTGGTTGTGGAGCAAATGTAATGCCCAGGATTTACATATCTGATGAGACGCTAATTGCTGACTATTTAGTGCACAGATAACAAGCAAATTTATCCATAGCTATTTCATTAGATATTTAACCATGTAGCCTCAATGATCTCTCAGTTTTAGTTTGAATACAATATTACACTTGGAAAAGAAAGTTTCAAGGTGCTGAGAGGTGGGATGTGCCATTTTAGTCCGCAAACCAAGAATGAATTTATTAATTTTGATTTATTGAAGATGAGGTAGTGCCCTTGGAAGGGTGGGACATTTGCCCGAAACTGTTGGTTTCAGGCAAATCCTTCTTACAGTCAGTGCGTTTTTGCTGTAACTTGCTTATAGTGTGGCAAATTTTTTTCAGTGGAAAAAGTGTTTTCTTGTGTGAACTTCCAGTTAAAAGAGATGAACTTGAAGTCAGCCAAATGAACTGTTGTCTGCTGTAGGTAAAAGTTGTCCAGCACCCAGTTCTTGGGATTTAATGCTCTCCAGTGGCTGGGATCCTGTGACAGACGCTTCCTTCTCTCTCTTTTTTCCTCCTTTTACCTTTGTCCTGTGTGTCTTTGACCAACACTTTGATCTTGTGGCCTGTTTATAGAGAAAGGCATCTTTAAAGTAGTTTCAAGAAGCTGGGAGCTCAGCTTGCTCACTGAATTACGATGGCTTCGTAGAACAAATTTAAAGGCAAGGAGTGACCGTTATGAAAGGAAGGGATTTGTTCATGTTGTTAAGGAAGAGGCTGTCTTCTGAGGTTTGTGATAGCTGGTTTGGTCTCAAACACAGCGAAACAGATGACACTTGACAGCTCTGTAGTGCAAAGTAGACCTCAACATCTGTGCTGGATGTCTCTCTCAGGTGGAATTTAATGCATTTTCTTGAGTGACAGGCAAGAGAGGTGGCATCTTCTGTGGCCAGCAGAGCTGCTAGAGTGAGTACAGTCCAAAGGCCAAAGAGGAATCTGCAGCTGCTGAAAGCAAGTGGGAGTTAAATGATGACCCTAAGAAGAAGTTGGAGGGATAAAGGAGGAAGGGAAAAACATGAAAGCTGGGCAGAAATGGGGGAAAGGAGCAGAAACACTACAAGGAGAGGTGAGAGGGCTGTCTGCAATGCTGAACTTTTCAGCTTGCCCTAATTGAGGAGAGGCGTCCTTCTTGTAAGCGGTGGGACACTGTATGGGCTGCCTTAATGAGATACACACTTCATTACTGATGCGTGAGAAGACACCTGGGTTTCATTCAGCAAAGGCAGCAAGCCACCAGCCAACGTTTTACACGGTGCTAAATCAATGCTTGCATTTTGTCCCATTTTTCACTTAAACAATGCATTTTTTTTAATTCTGTCCAATCCATATGAGATTTTTTTCACCAACTAAATTATTTTTAGTGGGTTTTCCTCCCCTCTTCTTGGTTATTTAGTAAGAAATGTGAAAAAAAATCAACCCCAAGCTATTAGAAGCAATGCACAGTAGAAGATCCAAGAGCAAGGAGTACTTGCAGGAATAAAAGCCGTAGCAGGAGAGCACTAATTATTTAACTGATTTTCGAAAAGACAATATCTATTTACTGTACATGAATGAACATGAAATCTTATTTTCCTGTTTCAGTGGTTGCTGCTTTTGTTAGGTTTTCCACCTGTTAGGCAATTGTATGCCCACATAGTTATTGAGCAGGAAGGTATTTTACTGCTGCAGAAGTTGTTTTGAGTTTATTTGCTTGATATTTTGATTGTTCTTCATCACAATATGTGAATGAAGTTGGTAAATATTTAAAATTTGTCGTGGAGAAAATGATAGTATTTTGCATGAAACTATTTGAAACTGCAGTAGATGCTTTTAAGTGGATTTATTTTATTTTATTTTTTTTACCACTTTTAGGGAAAGTAGGGGTCTCTGCAAGCACTGGGATACCTGGGCATTTATCAGTTTAGTCCTGCTGGGACAGTGCTGCAATGGAGGCCACATGTGGGCAGAACACATTCTAATTTAATGATGTCTTCTCTAGAGAAAGTGAAAGAGATGGCTGTTGGGGAAGCTCATTAGCTGTATTAATGGGTTCGTTGAGCTCTTTAGCCTTAATTACTACATGCTTAGGGTAACAGGCTTGGCAAATGCAGGTCTCCCCAAGACCTGGTGTGAACCCAGAAGGTGCTCCCCCATTTGCTGTCCTGCTGCTGCACATTTTGGGACCAGTGGGGAGGTGACAGTGTTCCTCAGCCTATGGTGGTCCACTTGCCCAGGGGTTTGCTGGTGCTGGGTTGGCCGCTGCAGAGGTCTCCAGGGCAGTGTGAAATCATGGGGTGATCCATGGGGAGGAGGTGAGTGAACCAAGAGGAGGGAATTTATTCTTGGTGGTGGATGAAAGGGAGGTTGTGTAACCTACACACGTGGTTAGGGGAGATGGATGACGTTCCTGGTGTTCTTGAGATGTTGCCCTATATAAACCTCCCCAAAACAAGAAATTATAAGAGTGATAGACTTGGGAAGGGGAGGGATATATAAATGTAATGTTTTCAGGATATTGAAATATATTTGGATATTAAGTGACATTGAAGGATTTTTTTTTTCTTTTTCTAAACGAGAAGCATTTTCAGTTATTTATTTATTTATATAAGATGCCTGGAGCATTGGTTAGGCACTTGCCAAATAAAGTCAGCATAAACAGTTTTAATTTTACAAAGTTGAAGGTGGCAGCTTACGCTCCTGTTTTAAGTAGAGGAATGGAGACTGGAGTTGGGACTGTGTCAACCTTTGGGGTTCACATCAGCTCTGCAGCAGGAAACTCTCTCTCCGGGAGCAGTGGGGCACCGCTGGTGCTTTTGGCGTTGCTGCCAGCTCCAGCTAGTCCGTGTGAAATTCCATAGATCAGATATCTGCCTCCCGTTGAACTACGAATGCTTCAGCCACCTCAAAGGATAAAACAATGACTGCATCTCTCCAAATGTACTATGTGTGCTTAAACCTGGTCTGGAAGGGGCTCAGCTTGATATTTATTTTATTTATTTTTTTTTTTTTTTCACTACGATTTCACTTTTCAGCTTCAGTTGTTCTCCTTTGCTTTTGCGGATAGCTGAGATCAGCTGCTCTGCAGACAGCTGAGAGACTCAAGTCCGTGTGTTGGAAGAGGTTTTTTGCATTTCAGCTGATGGAAAGAGGAGGAGAAAATTGGATTGGGAGAAGCGGAATCAACATAAGATTATAAACTTCACAGGTTCAGGGTTTCTTTTAAAGTAAAAAGAAAAAAAAAAGCCAGGGAGGGAAAAAAACATTTGTAAAAGCTGGGCAGATAATTCAGGCTCTTGTTTGTACAGAGAACAACGCAGTTTGGAATTGCATGTAGGTATGTTATAAAATAAATCTCCTGTGTATATGAATATTTTTAACGTGAAACTAGTTTACATAGATAGCAAAGTAATACTGAACTAAACCAACGTGCAGCTTACCGAGCAGTTTCATATGTGTTTTCACTGGGAAGAAAACCTTTTTTTTTTTTTTTTTTTGGCTTCAAATGTTTGCTCCTTGCTCCTGCAAGAAAACTGTTTGAGTTCAAACACAGTTCTCTGGTGCTCCCCTTTCATCTCCCACACTTGATCTGCGTGAACCACACTGGCTGTGTACTTCTGTGTGCCTCTTTATCTAATATGTAATCTTTCCATGGGATAGCATCAAAGATGGGCGGCTTTAAATAAAATAAACAAGCTTCTGGATAGTCTATGCATGGGAACACAAAACCAATTCTTTTTAATAAAGTAATAATATTATATTGGGGGGTGTGTGTATATATATATATGTAAATGTAGTTTGTATTAGAGCAACACCTGAAGGTAGTCGTTGGGAATCAGAAGTGGCTCCTCTGCCTGTGAACACCGCAAAAAGGGGCTCATGCATTACAAATTCTTCCCAAAAATTTCATCCAAAGCAGCACTTTTATTCCAAAATTCATGTACTTCCAGGGGAGCAACCTGGGGGTAAGTTTCCAAAAGACAAGGTATAAAATGAAAAACAAATGCTTGACAAGGTAAAGGCATGGTATGCAGCAGGGCTTGATGTACTGTCATTGCCTTCCCCCAAGACCTGGATGTCAGACTCTGGCATGTGGGGGAATGATTTGGATGGGATTAAGAGGGAGCATACCATCAAGCAGCCCCTTTACCTTGATTTTCTTCTCAGAGAAATGAAGCTGCTGTGAGAGAGAGAGAGCTGGGACAGGTTTGACTGCCAGGTGTGGTGGAAACCAGGAGATGATTTCAGGGTTGGAGAGATGCTGGGAATGTCATACTGCTGGTGAAACGCTGCAGGTTTGCCAGATCACCCTCTCTCTTCAGACTTGGTATCATTGCTTTAGCAAGCAAACCTAAGCTAAATATAAGAAATCCTCAGCCTTTTCAAGTGACCAGTGGGGCTCTGAAAGAACTGGCTTCAAGTTGCTTCATAGTCTGTAAGAGTAAGTCAAGATCAAAACGTGCTTTATGTTTTTTATAAGGGCTTGGCTGGATGCACAAGTTTAGCAGCTTGTATATTTGTGGGATTTGTTGCTTCTGGAGATCTTCTGGCTCTCTAAGTCCCTCCATCCTGCCCAGCTTTTCCAAAGATTAACATCCGTATGGGAAAGCTGTCTCTGAAGCAATGTTTACACTCGTTTCCTTCCTAGGGAAAACATTCAGCAAGGAAACAGGACTTCGGCAGCGCTGTGGAAGCGAGGAGATAGTGGCATGTCTTTCCAAAGTACACCTTGTTCATAGTGGGTTGNCCCCCCCCCGCCTTTTTTTAAAAAAAAAAAAACCAAAAAAAACCCCAACAAACCACCCAATGACAAAATAGCAAGCAGAAGTCTTTTACAAAGCTAAAGGCATCGCTCTGCCTTGCAGCAAACCCAGCCAGGGCTGGCCACCAGCCAAGCCTTTGCTAGACGCAGCCTGCACACCATGTAACTACTCTAAGAATAGCCTGGGTGCTCTTTTAAAAAAGCCCTCCAAAAAAAAAAAAAATAAAAATTTCAGCAATGCATTGTCTTCATCCCTGTTGTAAAGAGGTGGAGTTTGGAGGGAATTTTTTTCCCCCCACAACAGGGTCCGTTGTTTTGCCCGTGCCTGCAATGAGCTATCACTAACGCTGAGAATATTTTCGGACTTAATGCGGTGAGTCAGGGCTTAGCCATAAATTGGTCATGGGATAGAAAGGATACAGATTGTCTGTTGCCCAGTGTCTAGTTTCAGCGATTTCAGAAACATGAGCAATTTCTCAACTGATGTTAATTAGACTCATAACTCTTTCTGAGATGATCTAAGGCAAGGATTAATTATAAAAGTTTCTAGGTGTTAGAACATGTTTCTTTAGTCAAAGTTTGGCATGCTTTCGCTTTACGATTAGCATGAAAGAATTTTCTTCTGCTTAAAATCCCTAAAACACCATTCTGTCTTGCTATGTAAATAACCGTATTAATGAGTTTATCCAAACAAATCTAACTGTTAAATGGCAAAAGCACATAAAAGGCGCAAGTGCTGCCAGCTCATTCAAAGGCTCATTGAGTGGACTTGCATACTCCTCGTGGGCTTGGTTGTGTTTTGGAAGTTGTTCTTCTGGCTGGACTTGATTTTTTCAGTTGAATAAAAATTCACCATGGATTATTTTCCTATCTTCATTTTAAAAATAAGTGACTTAACAAAGTGCCGTTATATACTTCATTTGTCTCTGTACCCAGGGGCTTTTCCAGGGCAGCTCCATGTAGTCTTAATGGAGCTGGGGATCCAGTGGTCCCATGTTAAACCAGGAGGACTCTAGGAGCTACCAACTTGTCAGTCTCACCTCTGTGGGAAGATCATGAAACATCCTCCTAGAAGCTGTGCTAAGGCTTGTGGAGGATAGGGAAGTGATTCAAGACAGCCAGCATGGCTTCACCAAAGGCAAATCCCACCTGACCGACCTTCTATGATGAAGTGACTGTATCTATCATAGAAGCAGGAGCTACAGATGTTGTCTATCTGGACTTCTGTAAGGCCTTTGACAGGGTCCCCCACAACATTCTTCTCTCTGAATTGGAGAAATACGGATTTGATGGGTGGACTGTTTGGTGGATATGGAATTGGTTGGATGGTTGCGTCCAGAGAGTAGTGGTCAGCAGCTCAATGTCCAGATGGAGACTGGTGACAAGTGGTGTCCCTCAGGGTTCCGTACTGAGCCCAGTACTGTTTATTATCTTTATTGGTAAAATAGACAGTGGGATCAAATACACCCTCAGCAAGCTTGTTGATGACACCAAGCTGAGAGATGTGGTTGACATGCCTGAGGGGTAGGATGCCATCTAGAGGGACCTGGGCAGGCTCAAGAAGTGGGCCTGTGTGAACCTCATGAGGTTCAACAAGGCCAAGCGCAGGGTCCTGCATCTGGGTCAGGGAAAACTCTGGTATCAGTACAGGCTGGGGGATGAAGGGATTGAGATTAGATCTGTTGAGAAGGACTTGGGGTTACTCATGGATAAAAAGCTAGACGTGAGCTGACAATGTGGCTGGCAGCCCAGAAAGCCAACCGTATCCTGTGCCGCATCAAAAGAAGCGTGGCTAGCAGGTCAAGGGAGGTGATTTTGCCCCTCTATTCTGCTCTTGTGAGACCCCACCTGGAGTACTGTGTCCAGCTCTGGAGCCCCCAGCACAGGAAGGTCATGGACCTGTTGGAGCAAGTCCAGAGGAGGGCCATGAAAATGACCAGAGGGCTGGAGCACTTCTGCTATGAGGACAAGCTGAGAGAGTTGGGGTTGTTCAGCCTGGAGAACAGGAGGCTCCAGGGAGACCTCATTGCAACCTTTCAGTACTTAAAGGAGGCTTTTAAGAAGGATGGGGAGAAACATTTTAGCGGGACCTGCTGTGACAGGACAAGCGGTAATTGTTTTAAACTAAAAGACAGCAGATTTAGACTCTGTATTAGGAAGAAATTTGTTACGCTGAGGGTGGTGAAACACTGGAACAGGTTGCCCAGAGAGGTGGTAGGTGCCCAACCCCTGGAAACGTTCAAGGTCAGGCTGGGCAGGGCTCTGAACAACCTGATCTGGTTGAAGATGTTCCTGCTCCCCCCGCCCCCCGTTGCGGGGCGGATGTTGGACTAGATGACCTTTAAAAGTCCCTTTCCAACCCAAATTATTCTATGGTTCTATGCTAGATGATTCTTTGGCTCTGCTTCCTTAGAGGATAGAAGGAAGCGGAGCTTGTTTCAGTAAAATTGGATGAGCGTGAAAATAGCCAGTTCACATCAAGACTTCTATAAGTGAACCTAAGTAAAAATGGTCAAAAGGGTATATGGAAGGCTTAGTTTTACTTCATGGTATTCATGGTATATTCATTCATTTATTCATGGTATACATTCACAAAAGGCTACATGAGATGTCAGGCCTTCTCTCTATCTTCTCTGTCTTCTGTGCTCCTTATTTTCCTGGGGGTAAATTTTAGCAGATTCTCACAGCATTATATCAGAGCGTTCCCAGTTAAGGATCCCTGCACCAGTTCAGAAAATTTGGCCAACTTTTCATTTTGTTCACTTTTTTACTTTGCAAAGCTCTTCTCTTACTGTTAAGTCACGTAGCCAAATAGTGATGTCAGTTTTATTTTGTATCACGCTTCTGTGAGTGCTCTAAAACAGAAGGGATTAAAATCTAGTTACTATGACTGCTGTGTTTGAAGATTTTTTGCTAGGAAAGTGTTGTATTAGCCTGTCCTTGAGTGCGGGTAATGTAGAAAATCATTGGGGATTTTTGCTTGTAATAAATTTAGACTTAGATTCTTATCTTATGTTAATTTTTTTGAATAATCTGACACTATAGATCTCCCTGCTTTTATGGCCTAGACTTATGACTCCTACATTGTGTATTCTGATGATTACTATGTGAATGTAAGTTATTGAATTGATTTTATGACAGTGGCATAGAACATAAAGCTGAATTCACTTAAGGAAATAAAAGTGATGCAAACACAAAGCTGCATAGTAACAGAGACTTTTGTGTCATGATGGGTGATGAACTGCGGAGGGATTTGTAAGTTGGCTTTCTACTCAAACCCTTTCGTGAAGCGACGTTCCAGCACCACTCACCCCACCCTCCAGTCCTCAGTGTCTCCAAACTTGGCCCAGTTACCAGCGAGACAGAATGTATTAGATCCGCTTTGCGTTTACAAATGGTGACAGATTAATTTGGAAAGACAGATTACAAACATGCATCATGGCCACAGCCTGAGTCCTGTAAAAGTGATGTATGGCTGGTGCAGAATGATAAAAATTCGTATCAAGGGAACAGCTTAATTAACTATTCTTGATTAAAGTAGTACAGTATGTGAATTTAATAGCTTGTCTTCAGAAGCAGAATGTGAAATCGCTTATTGCTTTGGTGTATCTTGCTGGCATATTGTGAGCTGCCAGGGGTTCTTCGTGATTAATTGAGTTTAGAGGAACTTAACACTGGGGTGGGAGGTACCAAATAATTATTCTGCTCTCGCTTCAAGCTCATTGACTCATGGGAATAAAAAAGTTGCCCAAGAACAAAGTCATGGGAGTGGACTAGGAATAGGATCAATAGCTGTCAGGAAACGGAAGGCATACGTGGACTGCAAAGCAGGGACTTCGATTGAATACCACCATTAGAACGTTGGGCAGTGAAACAGTTAACAGCATTGCCATTCAGACTTCCACATTAGTGGCTGATGCATATGTCATCATGGTTGTTGGGGTCGTGGTAGGTATGGAGAACAGTTTACATCACAGCAGGTTTATGGTTTAAAAGTTTATTGTGTTTCACTTCCATGATCTTTTAGGCTGAGGAACTCTAGATCGTACAATATTTTCTCAGTGGTTGTGAATACCACATCAGGATGTGTGGATCATGTCTGAATAATCTCCTCTCTTTTTCAGTACATCTCTCCAAGTTGTCAGGGTAACATCCTTCCCCATCCTGTGGTTGTGTCTTGTGGAGCTTCTGTCATCCTTGTGGTTCTCAGAGACCTTCTCAGTGCATGTAGCTGAAGCAGGTCACATATTCTGCAGCCTGTTAACACCTTTTACATACATCAGTATGATGCTTGTCCTGTTTATACAAGAGCATGATACTGATGGTTTGTGTCCAGCATGATTCTAGATCCTGTTCAGCAGAATATTACGTAGGCTGATGTTTCCATTTGTCTATATTCAGTTGATTATTACTGCTTAAATGTAATAGCCAGGACTTGGATCATGTCTGAATAATCTCCTCTCTTTTTCAGTACATCTCTCCAAGTTGTCAGGGTAACTTTGAATCCTGCAAAGTACAGTGTTTCCTGGCCTGATGCTCTCTATGGTTTTGGAAAGCAGTTGTAGTCTCCAGTTCATTGTTACTCATCATCCTAATCCCTAATGAAAATCCAGCTCCAGGACAGATACCAACAAAATCTTACTTGATACATTCCCCCATTTTAACAAAATGCCATTGTAAACTACCTTCTGTGTAGCTTCCCAACCAGCTTTGCACTTACCCTTGAGTGCTTTCATCTTGTAGGTTAGACTTGATTTTCCTAACTTGTTTATGAAAATGCCAAGAGAGATGGTGTCAAAAGCCTTACAAAAATCAGGACATTTCACATGTTCACTGAAACCAGTATGACTGAAATATGATATTTACATAAATATGAGGGTTTGGGTTTTTTAAATATAAATTTTGAGTACTGTTAGTTTCCAACATTTTTTCCATGTAAAGGTTTTCCGTAAAAATACTAATACTACAGAATGGATATTTGCTTTAAAATACAAACTTAGATTGTGAAGCATAATTGAATTGAAGCATAATTGTGAAGCCAGAGGATGAATTTTGGTAGCAAGTTTTATTGCTGCAGAATGAAGAGCATAGAATGCCTTCACTATACAATGCTTCAGTATTAGTCAAAGCTCAGATTCAGTCAGTCCGATCAATTCGCACAGAAATCTAAGTAGTGAACTTTATCATTATATGATTTCAAAATAAGCTTGGAAAATGATCTTCTCATCTTCTTTAAAATAATGTAGAAATCCTTTTTACCTTTCCTTCAGAATCAGTACCTCCAATATACTTACACTTGAACTCATCTGAAGAACCTTCCTTATCCCAATCAGAGACAGTTGTCAGGGTGTGTTTTCACTGTAAATTGGTAAATAAGCTATTTTGATGGGTGAGCATTGCTGCTTCTTGAAAGTAAGGCGGGTGAAAAACATGATCTTACAGCAGCTCTGCTGGCTTTGAGACTGGGCATGTGCACACCTATGGCTGATCCAAGATGAAGGAATATGGTTTTGCTTCTAATTTTTCCTGATGCAAGATAAAGAGTTAGAGTTTGTTCCTAATATTTTCCCTAATTTCTTAGGTTTCTACATGGGATCTTACCTTGACTAGAATTAGTGAAAGTCTGAGTCCTCAATAAAACAGTAAAGAGGTACAGTTTCTTTGAGAGATACTTACTCTGCCCAGCACCCTTCTGCTGGGAGCAGGGCTTACTGCAACATGTAGGCTTACTGAAATGAGTAGGACTGGCTGCGGCTGAAGATAGTGTACCCTACACTAAGTAAATATAAAGCCCAAACTCTTAAGGGTATGTCTGTGTCAACGCATTTTTCTTGGAGATATATGTATTGGAGAAGCTGCCTCTGCAGTTACACCTAATTGTAAGACAACATTGTTTTGTATTTTGTGAGTGCTTTGAAAAAAATGAGCAAAATCCATTAATACTGTGGTTGGTGAACTCTCTGAAATAGCCTGACGACACTGTTATTTATACACAGTGGAAAAATTGATAGATCTAATCCAAGGTAAAACTGTCTGGCTCTCTGAAGAAGGCGGCTGCCTTGGTTGCTGAGGACTGGAAATCATTGCCTCATGCTAATTGAATAACATCCAGCAGTTGTGTGGCTGAGTCTTCCAGACCGATTTGACTCATGGGGACTGAGTATCTAAATGAAGAGTATTTGTCATACTGCAGTCCTACAGGATTAAGAGCACTTAGATTCATTTGATCTGATGCATTCCAACAATATTAAATAAGTCCATTTTTTATTGTCCTTTGCACCTTGTATTTTCCTGGCTGTGAAAGTCCAGCATTTTACTTTTTTGAAACTGAGCTGTGATACGACAAATATTTCTGGCCAGTATTTCTAGCTCTGGCAGGGCTTGAAGAATTCTTGGCTGGCTTTGACAGTAGGCTGATAGCTTAGACCAAATATAACAAGAGGCAGAGTACAGCGTGTAGAATTAAATCATGTTACTTGTTATTATATTATTTTTTTGTCTTGAAATTATTTACTCTCTTCTGAGTTTTGTGATAAATAGTCATTCTAAAATGTTTTAATCAATACTTAGATGTTAAATAACTCTAAAGAAAACCTCTGAAAGATCCTCTTGTCTTTCTGCAAGATAATTACACCGTGAAATTTTCTTTCATAATTCATTTGGGAAGTCCAGTTCATTGAACGTTTGGGAGGTAGGACTTACTCCTGATAGCTGTGGTTTCTCCTCTAGAACCTTCATGCAGACACAAGTTGCATAGTTTGAAGTCTTTGTAAAGGTACCTCAATGGTAGGAGAATAGGTAAGAAGGCTGTCATGTGAATGCCAAGCCATGAGTCGACTACAGTAGAGACATCTTTGTTCCTACTTACGGTAACATTCGTATATAAGTAAATAAAGTCTGACAAGGTAAGAGTAGGAACAGAGGAGAACTCATGGTGCACAACTTTCCAAAGAGGTGAACTTTGAGGTGGAAACCAAGAGAGGGGGAAAGTTTTCTCCCTGGTGCTTTGGCACTCAGCGGGCCGCACAGCCATTTGAATCAATTGGTGCCAATGAACCTTGCAAAAAAGACTTAAAGCTTCATTTTCAGGCATATCAGTGAGTTAATAGGACTCCTTACAGGGCCACGAAAGTCCTAGTCCTGGCAGAAGGAGCATACCCAAAGTGCATGGCTGGGATCCTTTCAGTGGCAGACCTCAGTCAAATGGCCATAAATTGACCATGAAACTGCACTCTTAATGAGAGAGGGATCTACCAAAAGGTAAATAAATACCTTTTGATATTGAGAAATACTCTCTGAACATATATTGCGTTATTAATGTTGACCAAAGTTTCTGATTGTTCCAGGAAAGCATGTGCTGAATGTCCATGAAGACGGCTGCGTGGCTCCTCTGGGTCCCTTGGGGGATCTGGAAGACCAGTAACCACGCTCCCAGCAAGCTTGCAACAGCACAGCTAATATTAATTGAAAGTGATTTTAAGCTCCAGGAATTTGGACTTAACTCCAAATTTGAGGATTAGGAGGAGACCACCTACCTAATCATCAAAGGGTTTGTCTTTCCCACGTAAGCCTTGATAACATCCTGAGCATTCTCTGCACCTGCTGGCCAGGTAGCGAGTTGCTCAATGTGCCATTTCAGAAATGAGCCGACAAGGCAGATAGCTGTGCACCAGCTAGGTCCGAGGTTGGTGGAACCACAGACGGCTCACTTGGCATTGTGTGAGCAGCAGGAAAGTTCATGGATGAGGTGGAGAAGACAGACCATGGGCACAGGAGCTCATGGGTTTGATGTAGGTACCTGTCAGAAGTGCATGGCCAGGCTGTTCCGTTTTCTGGGGCAAAGGAGCAAGCCCTATACATAGTAACAGAAAGGCTTCAGTGGTCCTAGAACATTAATAGGATGGTGCAGTGTTACTACATGCTTATTTATAGCTGCAAGTTTAGGGCCATGTGTGACTGCCCGTGTTTTGTGTAGAAGAAATGAGGAGTCTTGGCTGAAAGGAGCGTATTTCCTTCTGCTCATAACACTCAGTTGATCACTGCTGGTTTAAGAGAGGTTTAAACATCATCGAATCATAGAATAGTTTGGGTTGGAAGGGGACCTTTAAAGGTCATCTAGTCCAACATCCCCCCTGCCAATGAGCAGGGACATCTTCAACTAGATCACGTTGCTCAGAGCCCTGCCGAGCCTGACCTTGAATGTTTCCAGGGATGGGGCACCTACCACCTCTCTGGGCAACCTGTTCCAGTGTTTCACCACCCTCAGCGTAACAAATTTCTTCCTAATACAGAGTCTAAATCTGCCGTCTTTTAGTTTAAAACAATTACCGTTTGTCCTGTCACAGCAGGCCCTGCTAAAAAGTTTCTCCTCATCTTTCTTACAAGCCCCTCTTAAGTACTGGAAGGCTGCAATGAGGTCTCCCTGGAGCGTTCTCTTCTCCAGGCTGAACAACCCCGACTCTCTCAGCCTTTCCTCGTAGGAGAGGTGTTCCATGTGTTCCCTCATCTGCTGTTTCCCCTTCCTTTCTCCAGTGAAGGATATCAGTTCTACCTATATGTGGCACGGGCTTCTTGAGCTGGCTTCCATGCTGTTCCTGTGGTTGGTTGGTTGCCCTTCTTCCCCGTCAGCTTTCTTTCCCTGCATGCCTTACCCAGGTGTTTTAAACATACATAGCAGTATTGCAAAGAGTCCTTCCAGCATAAAGTCCTTTGTTGTCGTCGTGATGTTCAATTGCTGCAAAATTAGTGGTCTGCTGAAGGAGTTGTGCAGATCATGATTGAGGAGAGCAGCGTGATGGGTATATGCACTGTTGACCTAAGGGGTATTTAGGCACCTCTGTGAGAAGAAGTGGTCCCCTAAGTGCTTCGCAGATCCAGGAGTAAAGTGTGCCCTCATTGAAGTTTACATCAGGAAAACTGTTAACAATGAATTTAGGTTCTTTAGGGACATGCTTCATCGTGTCCCATCCTGTAACTTCAGGGATGTGGCAGGCTGTGCTTTTCATGAAAAGGTGGGCAAAGAGCAGTTCTGTGTTTCACCAGCAGGGGAGAAAGGGATCCTGACGTGCAGTTCATTCCTTAGTTTGCTTCAAAACTGCTTTTACCATCCTTCTGGTTGAGAAATTGTGTGTAAACGTTTTGAGAGCTTGAAAAGTTTTGTCGGATTTGGCTGCTAAGCCCCAAGCAGAGTATTTCCAGCTGTCTTCATAAAAGTTCTGCAATCTATTTGTTGGTGTTCCTGATAGAGTTGATAAGCCTGCTTGAAGGTCAAGTGTGCTTCTTTCTATATCTTGATATTCTGGGTCTTGCTTTAGTCTGTTTTTACAAAATGTAGGCTAGAGAAAGGCCAAGGAAGTAACATATATCATGGGTCTTTGCTATGGGTTGTTCAAAAGTTGAAAGTTTTGACAGAACAAAAGCCCTAACGTGGTCTTTGGTTGAACATAGGTATAAGATCTGTGGAGAGCCCTGATTGCCATGTCTCTGCTGGTCTTCGTTTTGCCAGAGAGATTAAAAAGTGAGAAATACTAATCACAGATTTCTGATTTTTATTTCAAAATAGATTTTATTTGTTAATGTTCTTATAGCAATCAGGGAAGATTCTTGGCCTGTTGCAGCTGCTGGGCTTTTATATGGCTCATAGTGTTATAAAAAGGCAGAGGGATTATAGGGCTTTGGTGACTTTAATAAATTCTATTTTTGCTCTTAGGATCATTGATGTATATGGTTTGAATTAAAGTTCTCATTATCACATTAAGATTAAACAAGGAGTTAATTAAGTGTAAGGAAGTAATTGAATGCTAATACTGCAACACTGCAGTGAAAAATGAGGCAGTATTTTCATACTAAACTCCAGTTTTCTCCTGGTTGTAAGTAGCATGCCTATGAACGTGCATCAAAGTATACTTCTGACTCAGGCAGAAAGCTTTTATGGTTGGCAATGCTGCATCTACTCTTGGTAGCAACACGCCGGTCCGTCGCTTTCTGAACATTCCTGCGATGGGACAACCCTATTAAATTTTAGAGGTGCTTTTCTTATCTTTGCACTCACCTGACTTGAAAAGAAAATAGAGTGTGTGTTAAAACGTGGCATCTGCAAATGGCTGAAAATCAATTTGCAGACTTGAAAGATGGTTTTGATTAGAAATAGCAAAACTGAAGTTATTTAGGAATGCCTGTTTTGCTTGTTCCATGTGATTGTTGTTAGTTTTAGGAAGACCTGTTGGATTGTGAGTCATGGAACATGTGGTAATTTACTTTTTGATAATTCTCTTAGCACCAAATAATTATTTTATTAAATAATCCAAGATCTGAGGCAGGAAGAGAAATCATCCCCACCAGCTTTTTGGCTTGAGAGAGATCTTGAGTACCACAAATTTTATGTGCCCATCACAGAAGTTGAGCTCAGCGTTTTTCTCCTTCAGCCTGTATTTACCTCAGATTTTTTGAAATATGAGTGCCCAGTGTACAGATGTCCCCTGTATATGTGGTAATAAGACTTAAAGATATTTCAGCAGCAAACCATGATTTACAGTCACAAAATGAGTACATTCAGAGAGGGCTTGCAGAAGTCAGAGATTTGAAAAGGAGCTGCCTCTGGTTTTGAAGGAGCTGGGCGCTCTCATCCCCAAATACGTGATCTAACCTGCTTCTTAAAATAAATGTACTTTCCTTTTTTTCGGGAAACCTCAACAGTAAAAATACTTGATAGAACCCCATGCAGCTTGCATCCATTTCGTTACAAGCCTCAGAGAGGGCTGCTGCAGGCAGAGAAATGCCATCTATGAATACGGTAGGTTAATCTCGCTGGTTTGAGATACCACATTAAAAACAGGAGCTTCTTTTGCTCTTAAATATGGGAATACATGTGTTACATCCTAACTTCAACGAAGCTTTAAATACTGTGACTGAAATTGGAAGGGAAGATGTAGACAGATGGGAAAGAGCCCGGAGGGGAGTGACAAGAATAGGAGGTTTAGCAAACGTAAGCTGTAATGGAAGATGGAAGGAATTGATTTGTTTAGCCTAAAAATACAGAAGGAAATGCAAGTCACCCACTATGTAAAAGGTTGCTTTAAAAGGCATGACAAACAGTTTTTCTCCGTGACCACTGAGAGATGCAAGAAGACATCAGGCAAGAATTTAAGCTGGGTAGTACGATAAACGTTTGAACTTTTAAGGAAGTCACTGTTGAAAGAACCTGCAGGGTGGGAATTTGGAGAACAGGTTAGACAGAAATCTGTTGAAGTGATTTGGGCACATGTCCTCAGATGATGCAATTAGGCAATCTTTTGAAATATCTTCCTTTAGTGCTGATTGATAACATGTGGAGCTTTCAGGAGGCTAATTTCACATTCTGATCAAGGAGCCATTGAAATGTATGTGGGTGAGTGAAGGATTCATCCATGGCCAGCCTGATCTTCCACAGCATTCAAGACCTCCTCTCTTGCTGCCAGTCCCTCCCAAGGGAGCACACATCGTATGCCAATGCTGGCCCTTCTCATGGCCATGCCACTGCTGGGACCGATGCTCAGCAGCCATGCTTGGCTGGCACTGACATTTTCCTGGAGGTTTCCTGCTTTCTGGCAAAGGAAGGCAGAGCTTATTTTGAGTTTTTTCCGTGTCTTCTCCACCTACGAGGGATGGTTTTGGGAGGAGGTCATGCAGAAGATGACATGATGGATGCATTAAAATCAGAGTGGACAGTAAAAGGCATATCAGGCACACAGTCGATTTGGGACTCTTAAATACTCCACATCTTAAATGCTGGACAGCAGTATTTCCAGGCCTCTAATTGGATTTTAAACTAGTTCTTCACCCAGTATTGGCTTGACTGTCTCCCTCTAATCTGCAGCATCTTGAGCATCCAAAGCTATTTTTATACATCCTTGATGGAATATATTTACTTATGGGTGCCTCTTTTTGCTCACACTGAGGAGACATGCTTATTTGCCTGCTCTTTTTCCAAGGAAACGTAGAGGAGATAAACACTTAAAAACAACCTACCTTCCATTACTGATTTAAATGGCTTATGAAACTCTTAAACCATTTATGATTGTCTTTCATTCTGATATATAGCATACCTATTCTCAGTATTGCTCTCAAACAAATTTGTTTGAAGAATCCAGACAAAATCCATGCTTGTGTATCTGAGGACTGGAAACTCTGTAAGTGAGTAGGCTGCTGTGTCCCTTGTGAAATAATAATTATTTTTTCTACCATTCAAAAGCAACAGCTAACCAAAATAATGAAAATGCAGTATAAAATACATAAATCAGATTTAAGGTTTCTCCTGCAACCATAGTACTTTTTGTGTGTTGTAGTACATATGTCATATTTAATAATATTCAAACTATAATGTCCTTTAAAATGTACATTTTACCCACGCTTGCTGAAATTTGCCATGTAGCAAGAACTATAACTTCATTCTCTTGGGTCTTAAACCTTATGCCTTCTGCAAATTTGAGAACTAATGCAAATAAAACAGACGTTGAGAGAAGCAAAATACAGACATTGAAAATATCTTCCAGTGATGGCATTTACATAATTCCAATCTACCAAAAATCTAACAATTGGGAAAATGAGAGCTTGTTGTATGTAATTCTTGCTGATTTGGAACACGTTTTTTTTCCCTTCATCAGCCACGCAGCTCTGTGAGTGGGAAGTGCATTTGGCCAGTGATGTCCATCTGCATGAGAACACCATGTGCAGCGTATGATGTTCCACATGTTTGGAGGTGTTTCCCATGATGTCAGCCTGTGGGGACTGAAAACATACTGTAGGAATCCTGGGTGTGAGAATGCCTGCGTGCTAGTGGGGCACTACGGAGATAGTTGTATTTATGCTGTTGCTTTGTAGGTGAGACTCATCCCTACGGGCTGTGAATGCCCACAACCTTCTTGTTGCAAATACATTTGTATTGATGAGTAGCACCACTGTCAGTTTTCTGTCATCTCACTTCTCGGGATTCTCCTGATCAAAATTTCTTGCTACCGTTTTATTCTGTTTACTTTTGGCTTAACTGTGTCTTTTCCTTTGCTCCATATTTTCTAATCAGTTCAATTTTTCCTCTTCTCTTAATTGTAAACAACAAACTCAGAAGTTCGTTGTTTTCTTTTTTCTTTCACTGCTTTCCTTTTTTGTTCCATCCTTTGTAAATTTCAGGTTTGAACAAGAGAGAAAAAGTATCTTGCGTGTATCCTGCAAAATCCCCTGTTAAGACTGGGTTATTGAGGCACTCTTATTGTTTTAACACCTAGGAGGATCTCAGTGCATTTTAGGGAACTGCTTGGATGTAATAAGAAATGCGTAATAGACATAGCCTACTCAAACCTGCAATTTGCAGATAAAAGCCAGTGACCAGTATAACTGCAAACTCTGCCAGAGGAGACACCATCAACATGCTGTTGTTTTGCAGAAGGAGGGACCAAGTGTTACTTTTAATACCTTTTCAAAGTGCATGTTTGATGGTCACCATCTTTTCAATGAGCCCAGCATAAAATGTAACCCAGATCTTAGTAGTCAGTGAGGTAGCGTATGCTCACATGGGGACATTCAGATCTGTGTTGGTCATCAGTCTTGCTTGGTTTTGACAGTGCAGGAAGATCTCAGGAGGCTTCTTCACTTCCCTGTGCCTGATGTAGAGGCATCTCTCAGGGAATTGATTTTCCAAAGGGCAGGTGTAGAGCATGTTCCAAAAGCCGGCTGAAAATGTTCAGTTTTACCTTTAGAAAACCAGCATTCCAAAAATCACTACAGGTGCTGAAATTTTAAGCCCAGCTATTTAAAAAGCCACAAAACAAGGCACATCTCGTTCCCTAGATATGTTCTCTCATATATGTCTGAAGGGCATAAAGCTCTTCAAAGCCATCGTAAGAAAAAGCTCTACAGAAATTATAGTAGCAATAACCTGCTCACCATTCCAGCAAAGTGCCTTCTTGAAGCAAAAACTAATGGATACATGCCGTGCTGCACACGGGCTGCCTAATGCACCAAGTTACTCTTCAGACTGTCTACACCATCTCTTCCTGGCTATAAATGTTTTACAGACTTCATGCAATACTGTTGTTTCATGCCTAACGCCAGCTCTTTCCATGTTATTACACTTGGTGGAAAACTGCCTTCAGGAGGCACGCATGAAAAGCCTGACAGCATGAGTAATATATAAATTTGCTATAAATAACTATACTTCTGTAGAAGTGTGTTAGATAGAGAGTAATTGATGACACAGACTTAATAAGCAGAAGGTTAGTTTTTGAGCCAGGTTTTGTTATCCGGGATGGCTGTACTGTGGCAGACGAATACAAAAGGGTACCTGCAGAAGGTAAAGGTTTGTTGTGCTTTTTGTTACCAAGTGTCCCAAAACCTCTGACATTTCCTCAAGAGTCAGTCTAGTCATGTAAGTTACCAGTAATGCAATTTTTAACTTTTATCCATCTATTTTTTATTTCCTGGATAAAACTTTCAACCACTCTGATGTACCAAAGCCATTAAAGATCTGGTATATTAACAGGAGTTGGAGAGCAGGTCTCCTTTCTGCCCACAACGTTTTATTTGCAGTGTTTCTGGATATCTTTCAGTGTAAGCAATTATTCTTCATGCCCTGAAGAAATCCCATGTCACCTTAACTTCTGGTGTATTTAACTGTGAGGGACAGTTTTTAGCCTCTTGCAGAGTTGTTTTTAGAGGGCATGTTCCTCAACTTCATTTTGCAAATTGCTTCCTGCTGGAAATCTTGCAGACCTTGTGTTTCACAGGGAATGGAAACGCAAGCAGGATGGGAAGCAAGGGGTTTTATTGCATGGATAAGTAAGACTTCTGCAGTGATAGGATGAGGGATAACGGTTTTAAACTGAAAGAGGGGAGATTTAGAGTAGATTAGGAAAAAATTCTTCACTGTGAGGGTGGTGAGACACTGGCAGAGGTTGCCCAGAGAAGTGTTCAAGGCCAGGCTGGATGGGGCTTTGAGCAACCTGCTCTAGTGAGAAGTGTCCCTGTCCATGGCAGGGGGGTTGGAACTAGATGATCTTTAAGGACCCTTCCAACCCAAACCATTCTATGATTCTTCTAATAAGAAGAATCTGCCCTCTCCCTCACCCCCCCCCCCAGTTTTTAACATCTCAAAGGTGTCTAAAAAAGCAACTAGAAATTAGTTACTGCACCAGTTCATCTTTCAGCCAAAAATGCAAAAAAAGGAAGCCAGGTGTCAACCTGAACAAAAAGAAGCAGGTAAGATTGGATGTCTTTGGAGAGGGAGCTCAATATCGAAGAGCCAGCAGGGCAAGAACTGAAATGGGGCTGAACCTGCAGACAGAGCAAGTTTGTTCCCCTGCCTTCAGGCAGTGCTGCACTCTGCGAAGAGGTTATTTGCTTACTCCCTTGGAGCTGTAAATTAGGCTCCATTTAAACTGCTCTTGAGTTTATAGCATGTTCTCAGCGAGTACCTATTTTATTTTTTCTTGGTTCCCAAAATCAGCCAGTCCCTTATAATCCATACACTTCTGTAGTGTCATTTTGTTGTTTGCACTCTCACTTGCCCTGAATTTCTATGTTGGCTTCTTTAGTGGATTGTTTAAGTCTGTTGAAGGATCTCCATGGTTGTATTTATTTTGTACAAGCACAACAAGCATTTCTCTTCCGTGTTTTGAAGGCCTGGCTGAAAGCCACCTTGCACTAATTGAAAGACTCTTGATGACTTTATGCCAGGTGTTGCTGAGCAAGATGCATAGGTGTATGCATGCACATATGTATGACTGGTAAAGAAACATTAAAAGCGGCGTTATCTGACTTCTGAAATCACAGTGGGGCTGTAGAAAGCTGCTCAGGATTTGTACCTTTCTCCTTTTCTGCTTGTTTGTATCTCCTTTTGAGTAAGTTTTAATTTTTTTTGTGCTTTCCAAATCCTGCTCTTCCATATTGCATTTGAGGAGCTGGAGTTGCTAAAGCAAAATTTCCCAGTAATATTTGGGAAGGAACAGCTCCATTAAGCACCTTGTGTCAGGATGAGGCCTACCCTCTGGAACAAATTTAAGAAAACCATTGACCTCTGATGAAAGCAGAGGATTTGTCTCTGCCAAACCTGGATTATACTCCTGGCGTCAGTGCAGACTCACTGTGTGATGTTGGCTGGATTTGCAGAAACTGATTTTTTTTCCAAAATAAATGCCAGGCAGTGTGTCTGCTTCTGCCTTCCCTTTGCATGCCTGAATGGCCACAATTTGGGCATGAAATCTTGAGGCTTCAGTCTCTCCCACTCTTTACTTGGGGATAAAACTCAAAAAAATTTTTTTCCAATGTCTAATTTATTAAGAAAGATACTTTTTCACAGTATCACAGACTGGTTGAGGTCAGAAGGGACCTCTGGAGGTCATCTGGTCCAACCCCCCTGCTTAAGCAGGGCCACCTAGAACTGGTTACCCAGAACATCTCCAAGGATGGAGATATTTAAAGGGGGAAGACATCATGGGCTTCATGCTTAGTTGACAAAAAGTTGGCTTGATACAGCAATAGTATTTATCAAAACATTCAATTTAAAACTAGGATTTTATTATGAAACACAACCTCAGCTTAATTGAAATCTGTAAATAACAGCCATGTTTTCAAGTCCTCATTCTGAAGACTGAGGTACTCCAGGCAACAGGACAAGGGTACTTGGTCAAATGGACAGGCTGAACATTGTTGTTGCCTTAGGTACCTCAGTTTCAAGGTGCTCCTTAAAACTGAGCTCCCATGGCAGATAGCAAACATCATTTTCTAGGAGCCTGGGGCAAGACGGGCGTCAGTAGTGGAGTGGTGCCAGCACCTGTTGACTTGCGTTGTGAGTTTAGGAGTCTGTGTGACCGCATCCACAGTCGGAGCCACCTAGGAGGTGTATTGGAGAGATCAGGGGAAATTGTTTGATATTGGATTTTCTCATAACTGTTGCTGATAGAACGTTCCTTTCAAGAAAGGCTTATTTTGGAAAGGTAGAAGGTCCTTCTGATGACTGTGATGATAATGTCTTTCTTAGGTGTCTTCTCACCACGAGCATCTATTTCTTTGTCTCTCTTTGCATGTGTGCTGTGAAGGTTAAATTTGTTACTCAGCCCTGGCTTTAGGGTCTGGTGTATATTTTGGTGCTGATGTGCATCTGGAACACATGGTCCAGTGCTCGGTGTATGCAAACCAAGCTCCTCTCCAGCCTTGTTTTCTGAAAGCTCAGTCTGCACAGGCAACCACCTCCATCATTGTCAGATGAGTCCATGATTTTCATCATCCCTCATGCCATAAGATCCCAAGAGGAGGAGGAGGGTGGACTCCATGCGCAGGGTTAATGTGATTCCTCTGATGAAATTGGATCCAAGGATAATTTTCTTTGACCAGCATCTGAGATTTTTCAATGCTCAATTTCCCTTTTGTTATAAAGTTACCCTAAGTAACATTTTCAGGTGGTTTTGCTTCCAGGTAGCTAGAGAAAGAAGAAAGAGGCCCTCTTCCTGCCGAATCATAATACCAAAAAAAAAAAAGCTCATGTATGTATAAAGCAAGAAAACTTCAGTAAAATCCCATAGGTCAGTACTTCTCCCTTGTTCACCCTGATGCATCAAAACAGTCCATGGAAAATATTATTACCTGGGGCTGGTCCTCATTACTGAGGGAGGTAAAAAGTGCTGGGCTGGTATATTGAAATTTTATCTCTCATCTTTCATGCCATTTCTTACTGATGCATTTGGTTTTCTTCTTTTCAAATATGATTTTTTTTTTAAATCATAGTTTATAGTATAAAAAAGAAAATAAGTACTTCATTTTCCCCTAAATGATTTTAATGATGACTTACATGGCTCCAGAAAGCAGTTTGAAAGGCGCTGCGGGCTCCCTTGAAGACAAGTGTCATCTTGATATAAATCAGGAATATTATTTTATAAATATTTGAATAGCTGTAAACTGCCAATATTGAGTAAAATGTGATCACTGTCTGGAGAGATCCTTGATGTTTCTATCAACTTCAATATATTTTAGTAGCAAATCTACAATCTTAAAAATGATACTAATTTGGGGGAATGTGCCGCCTTCAAGCATCAGTGGCTTCAAGATACTGTTGCAAGTTGGCTACTTCAGCCCTTTCCAAATTAAACAAAAAGCAGCCTTGAAACTAAGAACTCCATTTCTCTTACGTTAAGTTTTACTGTTTTATGGGGGGGGTGTCCCCATTTGGTTGTGTATGTATTTAATTATTGTAACTTTAGAGGAAAAACAATTAAAGACCAAAATATGACTGCAAGTTAATTAAAATTAGCCATTAGATTAGGTAGTAGCATTGCTGCTCTCATCTTTAATTGATTTCTTCCTGGCCAATTTAATAAATTTTTAAAAATGCATATAATAATGTATAGTCTGCTAATAAAATACGTTAGCACTTACAGAAGCATCCCTTATAAATCAGCCCTTCTCTAGGAACCCATGATTGGTGAGAGGGTTGAGAAGAAGCACTATTAGCAGCTTACCTGAGGCCATCTGTGGCAGTCTTATGAAGCAGCAAAATACTTCAAATTAAGTTCACATGTCTCTAGAAACGGGTTTGTAAGAGGGGAAGCATCAAGGGAAATGTTGACAGATATTTAATTATAATGGCAGTAGTGGCTGTTGCTGTGTTAATAGCATCTGGCAGCAGAGTCACCGCCATCTGTTAATGCCCTGAAATTCTGATACAGCGCATCCTTTATGGAGGAATTAACAATAATTAACGAATCTATCAAATGAAATCACCTTGATTGGATGACAGCTTTACCTTGATAATGATAAATTGCAAAATAATGGGGAGTAAAATGTCCACTATGCACCTTTTTACTATAGACTAGCTAATGCCACTATCATTGTGCCATTGATACAGCATCCTGGAGGGTTTACTTTTAAGCTTGTGGTGTGAGGCATCATTTAGTGCATCTTTGTTAAATAATCCTTATAAGCAGAGCTTGAAGAAAACCAAACTTTTGCATCTTAATTTCCATTTGCAACAGATTAGGACTCTACAATCAGTTGCAGTTCTCTTGATGTGTGGTAACTTATTTAATGTTAAATAAGGGAGAAAATGAGGTTAGAATGACAGAAGTGACCCTTCAACCAAAGTCTAGTCAGCCTGGAAGAGCAATCTGACTACCTTAAAGCATTTTGCGTTTCTTTGTAAGCTCGATGTTAAAATCCAGACTATTAACTTCTGATGAATCGGTTTGTCTTCAAAATGATGGGGAAAAATACTCCATTTGTATTTGGAATAATTATTTTTTAATATCTGTTTTTATCAAAGCCAATATTTTGGTCAGTGTAATGAAATATCACTGCTAAAAATAATACCTATAAACAAAGCAATGAGCCAATTCAAGGTCTGGGTGGGTTTTCTTTTCCTCTAAACTCTTCTTTTTCTGTTCATTCCTGCTGAGCAACAGATGGAGAAGGTGGCATACTCTGACTAAATAGAAGACTAGTAAGTAATAGGTAATGGGGGGGTGTTAATTACCGGAAGCAATAGGAGGGAAAGAGTAAATTTTGTGATCTTGAAGTCAAGCAAACTGGAATTTTATTTCTGTCTTCCCGTGTGAGTCAGTTAATATTCTAAATATTGCTCTGGGACCCACAGAGAGGAGGGAACATATATTTTCCTTGTGTCTTTCTATTTGTTCCTAAGTGACAGAATTTTCTTTAGGCTGGGATTTGTGCTGATTCCAGCTACTGATAGAGCTGTGGTGACGCCAAACCACAAGCGGAGGTGTGGAAAGACGGGTTTCCACTGCCTTGATTTATCACAGCTCCCAACACAGGAGCTGTAAATCAGAGCTTCCTTTCCCTTTTAATTGAGTCAATGGATTTGCAGCAGTTTTTTGGTGGGGTAAGGTCTGTGCCTCCAGGGTGATGGTATGCAGAGACAGAAGATAGCCCAAAATTCACCTTGTGTTGCAGTAGGTGGGTGGGAGATGCTATGGCTCCAAAACCTACCTACTGCTGGACCATCCAGATGTGCCATCCCAGATGTGTAGTGCAGACCATTCCCTGTTTCTGCCTCTGTGTTGTGGCAAATGAACTGGTGGAGCAGATTTGAGGATAAAGGCTCACCTGGTGCATGAGGTGCAGATTTAGCTGATTTCTGGTTTTGGAGTCTTCTCCCTAAGACCTGTCCCTCTCTCTTTTTATTTAGCTTGACAGTTGTGTGTCTTGTACATCAACTCACCTGAGTTGTATGACTATGTACATATATGTACAGCATGCATGTACATAGTCATCCCAGTTAATACTGTTAAAATTAGAAGGTGCTTTGAAAGGAAGTAGTTTCACCTTCTGCTGCTTTGACTTGGCATCGTAGGAGGATGTAACATACAGAGATGTTTCTTAAGGCTCAGAGAAAGGCTCATTTCTCACTGTTATTTTCATGTAAGACACAGTTTTCTGTTTAGGAGGATTAGAAGATATGCATTAAGCAGTGTTAAATATGCTGAGGCAGTTGATGTTTACAGCCCTTGTAGAATTATTCATTAAAATATTAACTGCTAGACAGCCTATTTTTTTCAAATTCAGTGATTTAGTAGCCCTCTTAAAAATCATGTTGTGTTATTCAGACATTCAAAGACTAAATAAGACGAAACAAAACTACCAAAATTACCTACAAAAGCACCAATTCTTGGGTTTACATTCCTTAAATTGTCATGGGCACGACGTGCCTAAAAAATTCATGTGGATTTGTGGAGCGGGTGAGCTGTAAAATTTGACTCAGCTCTCTCCCATCTGTACCAGCAGCTTTTCCTAACACACAGCACTGGGAAGATCTGTAAGGGGCCGTATCCTTCTCCAGGTTTCTGCAGACAATAGGTATGTGTGTGCACTAAGCTTTGGTTTATAGAAACTTTTGGCGTGAGGACAAGATGTTACCTTGAAGTGCCGGCTCTCAACTAAATTCTTTTTCCTCCCCGTGCCTTTTTTTAAGATGTTTTTGATGGCTCTGGTCCTCTGTGGAGGACGTGGTTCTCTTCTTTTCTGTAGACATGTTCTGGTTTGCTTCCTCGAGCCCCTTGTGTCCTATTTTCTGGCTGAGCAGGTCAAGTCTGCCATTGCTGCTCTTCACACTGCCATGTTTGATGTATGCTTTCTCCCACATACGATTTTCCTACAGGTCTAGGGTGACTCTGGGGCTCTGCCTTTTCAATGCTTTGTCTTCCTTTGTTAAAGGTGCCAATTAATGTTATCATTGACAAGACTCTGTGAGGAGCCCAGCCACAACTGCACACCTCGTTTTCCATGGACCACTGGAGAGTTACTAGTTGGTGTGATATTTGGGCACTACCTGTCCGGGCTGGATTTCGCCTGGTGACCTGGAGGCAATCCCCCAGGCCACCAAGCCCATGACATTTAAAAATTGCCCACCTGGGGTCGTTGCATCAATTGTGTGGCCTTTAATTTTGGTTTTGATGAGCTTTCTCATTCAGTTGTACGGGTAGAAGAGCCTCAACCCAGCAGAGTGTGACACCATGATGACAAATGCTTGTCGTGCTTTGTGTGTTCCGTAAATACTGATGGTCTCTTTGTTGCATGTTTTTTGTGTGTTTCAGGAAAAAAGTGCCAGTTCAAATGCAAGACTTAAATCTAATAAAGAGATCCCAGGATTAGTACATCAACCCAGAGCAAAGTAAGTTCAATTTTTCTCTTTAATAGCAATAAAAACAATAAACACAGGATTAAGCTGTGAGATTCCGAATTATGGCCTAGAGAAACCCAATTGGTGGTTCCAGCAGCCCTAAAACTGTACCCAATTTAAATAAAATAAGTAAGGTCACCTGTGTCCAGCTGGGCAGCACTTTGTGCTGGCGTCCCTGCAGCATCCTGTCCTTTGCACAGCTAAAACGCAGGACTTAAAAATGTGTGAGATGCATCTTGCGGTGCCTTAAAGGAGTACCATACTGTGTTATTTCTCAGCTTTCTGTACAACTTCCATATAAACAAAATTGTACATGCACTAATGTTCTTAAGTACTGTCGGCTAAGTTCCCTGGGAAGTTTTTGGTAGCTCTTGATTTAGGTTAAGCAGCTGTACTGGCTGGGATTAGGAATGATAAACTTCATCCTTTTAAAACAGTCGGTTTGTTTCTTAAAATGAGGGTTCTTGTGTAGCTGAGAGTTTCTCCATCCTTCACTCGTGGTTCTGTGCTGTACCCTGGCTGACATCAGTCAGCATTACATAGGCCACAAAATATTTAACTCCTGTGACAGAGCTGGTTATTGATATTAGTAACTCATTTCTTATCTAAATCACTTGCATTTTAATCACTAATTGGATTGAAAATAACAGATCACATGGAATCGTATATCAGGTTGGTAACAAAGAACTGAGAAAGCTTTGCTGTTGGATTTTGAACAATAGCAGAACTGCTGTTCTTTATGCCGTGCCTTCAGGGCACTTATTAACTTCAACTCGCTGCATACCAAGTACATTGTACACATTTTCAAGTCTGGAAACTTCAGTAATTTCCTAATGAGCTGACAGTATAATTCAGCCTCCTTTCAAAAGGAAAAAATCGAGTGCTTCAGATGTAATTGCAAAGAAGTTCACAGTAGGGAGGTGAAGGTAAAATCACCCTTCAGTAAAGCTGTACTTCATTATTGTGGCTTGGTCCTTCCCAGCAGGGTCAGATACGTATTTAAGGTGCTCTAACAGGAGACTAATCAGTCTGGGCTAAAATAGGGCTGTTTCTTTTGACGGGTCATCTCTTCTGGTGTATCCAAGGCAGAGAGGCTACGTAGGGTTGGAGAGTCCATTCTTTCATCAAACTCTGATTTTAAAAGTCCCCACAAATATCAGAACTGAGCTTCATTCACCAAATAGCCTAAAGGCATTGCATTGGCAGAGGTTTCTGTCATAGTTCTGTGAAAATAAGGTTGGGTTGTTGGGTAGAACCTCTGCTGTTTGCCCAATCCCTTGCTGTTCACCCAACATACCATTGGATTTCTGTTTATAAAGTGGCTACATGTGTTTGAGTTTCTAATGACCAGGTCAGCAAGTATCTGTTATCATGTGCACAGTGTTTGTTAAGGTTTATTATCTAAAAGCCTTGATAATTCTGACTGCAAGGCAGGGGGTATTGGCATTATACGGAAAAGGGCTACTCTGCTAGAAGAACAGAAATGAATAGATAAATCATCAGACACATCTTGTAGGACCGTTCTTATAGTATAGGTGTTACTTCAAAACAAAACATGGACTAGGTACCAAATTATAAGTTCGTGCTCAATGAAGGGAGTGTTAAAATGTCAGCTATAAAAGTAAGATTGAGGGCCCTTCCCTTTTGTAGGAGGATTTAGATTTTTACGTCTAGAGCCCTAGACTCTATGGTGTATGTAGGGAGCCAGCAGTAGATTTACAGGAGTCTTTGACAGAGATAAAGCGGTTGGTCCTTCCTCTTGACACTGAGTGCTGGTACCTGCCATATGTTGGTGGAGCTCCATCCCTGCACCCTGCCCTGAGCTCTTGGGCGCTTGCTCTGTTTGCTCACTCTCACAACTGACTCTGCTGACATCTTTAGCCAGCTATGTGATCAAGTATACTCCATCAAGTACGTTGAGACATGGTTATAACTCGGGGACTAACACAGCCTGAAGCATAAAATAAAAGAAGTAGTGTTTTATACTATTTTTACCCTGCTAAATCACAGACTGACAGAATGGTTTGAAATGTAAGGGACCTTTAAAGATCATCTAGTCCAACCTCCCTGCCATGGGCAGGTATATTTTTCACTAGACCACGTTGCTCAGAGCTCCATCCAACCTGACCTTGAACACTTCCAATGATGGGACATCCATGACTCCTCTGGGCAACCTGCTTCAGTGTCTCATAAATCATTTCTTCCTTATGTCCAATCTAAATCTACCCTTGTTCAGTTTAACGCCATTGACCTTTGTCCTGTCACTATAAGCCTTAGTAAAAATTCTCTCCTTCTTAAAGTACTGAAAGGCTGTGATAAAGTCTCCCCAGAGTCTTATCTTGTCCAAACTGAACAACCCCAACTCTCTCAGCCTTTCTTCTTGGGAGAGATGTTCTAGCCCTCTGATCATTTTTGTGTCTTCTTCTGGACCTGCAGTAACAGGTCCATGTCTGACCTGACCAGAGCTGGACGCAGTGCTCCAGGTGGGGTCTCACAAGAATGAAGTAGAAGGGGAGCATCACCTCCCTTGCCCTGCTGGCAATGCTACTTGTGATGCAGTCCAGGACACGATTGGCTTTCTGGGCTGCAAGTCCACATTAGCAGCTTGTGTCCAGTTTGTCACCCACCGGTGTCCCAAAGTACTTCTCCACAGAGCTGCTCTCAATCTATTCATCCTCCAGTCTGTACTGATACAGGGGATAAAGGTCCCATCTATTGGCAAATGGTGTTTCATTAGCCTGCCATGAAACATCTGAAAATGCATTCTCACGTCTGCTGATGTGCTTCTTACGGGCAAAATTAAATCTATGTTTCTATTTGGGGAGTTTTTCTTCTGGAGGGATACCCAAGAACTCTACTTAGAATTGCTGGTTTTCTGATTCTTTCAGTTGTTCGTTAATTCTGGCAGTTCCCCACCCTGCCATAGATTTTATAATTTTACATGGCTCCTCAAAATACACACTGTGTATTCCTGTGCATGTTGCATCTCTAAATCGTACGGTAATTTTACTGCCTACCAATCTTCTCTGACAATCATGGTCTGCAAGGGTTTTAGGACCTCTGCTGGGAATTTTCATGTGTGGCAACACAATATTCATTTTTTT
Source organism: Tringa tobata (assembly GCA_033628505.1). Taxonomy (NCBI): domain Eukaryota; kingdom Metazoa; phylum Chordata; class Aves; order Charadriiformes; family Scolopacidae; genus Tringa; species Tringa tobata. The sequence continues at coordinate 2,151,293 of JAHREE010000332.1, read as the reverse complement.
CCCCCCATTCCTTTACTTTCCTTACAAATTATGGTTCAAGTGAGTCACTACAGTATCATCTCATTTTATTAGAAACTGGATCTATGCTGTCGCAAAGGCAAGAATATGTTTCTAGTGCTTACCTACCCAGAAAGGGCTGTACTGCCTTAAAGTCCCTCTCCAAGACATCTGAATAAACAGGTGATGGGGTCGACTGACCCAAAGAAGCTTTTTTTTTTCCCCATCTCAGGTGGAAGTGGGAACCTGAGGGACAGGCAGACAGCTGGGGACAAAAACTCACACAGCCACTGAAAGGTGAATTGTTCCCTCTCCTGAATTACCAGCTTTAGGTTTTAATGCCACTTCTCAGACCTTCTCTTCTGAACTGAGCCTTCATTTATGTCCAGCATAAGCAAATCATTGTATACGTTCATCCTGATAGCAAATGAAGTATGAATGCTAAGCTTTGTAGGAAAGTGCAGTGTGTTGTTGGGCGCTTGGGCAAAGTATTAACTCATTACAGCTGAAAGGATCATAGCAAGGAAGAGGAGTCAGGGGTGGGAATTCAGCAAGCTAAACCAGCTTTTAGTGTCAGAGAAAATCTCCAAGAGCTCTGTGTCCTTCTAACCATTTGGCATCACTGTTAACACTGGCACCAGTCTCCCATCCTTCCTTTTTTGCATCTTTTTCTGTCCCACACTGAGTTTCTGGCACATTTCTCCAGCCCTGCAATGGGCCCAGGCACTTTTCCCTGCTGCAAGTTGAGAGGATGCTCCAGTTTCACCTTCCAGGAGGGATATCACTATTTCAGGAAGGAGGCTCTTACCACCCCCTAACATAAATAAAGCAGACACACCCCAAATACCGTCTGCCATGCATCCTCATCTTTATCTCCTCATCCTTTCCTTTGTGTCCAACCTTCCTGTATTTTTAGCTTGTAGGTCCCCCTTGGGGAAGGGACTGTTGTGTCACCATCAGCGTTTTACAGCCAACAAGGAAGAGTATTTTCCAGCCCTCTTCACTAATGCAAAATCATATCACTTAACCCCTCAGCCTCTTGGTGCTGCAGAATTAATTGAAGTGAATAGTTGGCTGGGTCCATTCAGGGAGCAGTGAGGACCACTCAGCTGGGAGGGGAAGGACCAGCCTAAGCTTGTAGATGTGCCTGGGTGTTGAGCGCAGAGCCCAGCTTTGGCAAGACAGACAGACCATCCAGTGCAAGCCTTTAACCTTATGTTGTAGGCATCTCATTTTGTGGTGGTGATGTCAGCTGTCTTGGAAGATCTTCTGTCTCGACACACAGGGGTCTCTCACTTTGCCTAGGAAAGGTAGCAGGCCATTAAGTTTCTGCAACCTGCCTGGAAAAGGGAATAGTCTCCTCTGGATGCAGATGGGTAGGTACCGTCCCAAGTTTAGCATGCATATACAGCACCAAATGAAATAATCTTTCAGAAAAGGAAATAAAAAATATTTTTAAAATTGTCATTCTAGTCCTCGTATAAAGCGATTTATGTTTCACAGTGGTAAAAACTTACATCTGCGTCCCTCAGCAACTCTGAGCTGCAGTATTGGTATTTAAAATGGAAGAAATCCTCTTGGTACTGATATTCTTCCTTTGCCTTTCAGCATGCACATCTCTGAAAGCCAACAAGAATTCTTCAGAATGCTTGATGAAAAAATTGAAAAGGTAAGAAACAATAAAGCAAACACACATTTTCACTCAGGGGTTGGACACACGGGTTTCCTGGCTCCCATGGGGAGGACAACCAAACACTGTCTGTTGCAGCACTTCGTGTTCTCCAGTCTTTGGAGTGGCTCTGGTCCAAGGTACCCCTTACCACTCATGGGTTAGATAATTCAAGTGTAAAGGAGACCAGAAAGATAAAGAGGTTGCAGGAAGTATTGGAAAGAAACCTTTGTTTTGTGGAAATGTCACCAGCCTAGGATGAATGGCAAATTAACTCAACACAAATGTTTGGGATATACATGGGCTGCTCGGTGAAGGAGAAGAGCAAAGTGGGGTTTTATGCCCTTAGTGATTTGATCTTTCATTTAATCTCTGTGAGAGACAACTGGAATCTTAATGCTGGTAGTAGCTGGCATACCCTGCTTATTTCTTGCTAAATCTCTTCAAAATAGCTTCCAGCTCCAAAGGTTATGAATAGTGTGGTTGTATGTATGGATAACCCTGCCTCAAGACATACACTGAGTACAATAATGGTGCTGGAGTTGTTTTGAAGAAGAGGATGAATAGTTCTTTGTATAACTCATTGTCTTGGTAGCAGCTTTCAGGTGTTTCACAAGTCTTTTACATGAGAATCCCAGCTTCTTTGAACCAGGCACAAATACAGGCTGGGCAGAGAATGGATTGAGAGCAGCCCTGAGGAGAAGGATTTGTGGTGTTGGTTGATGAGAAGCTCAACATGAGCTGACAATGTGCACTTGTGGCCCAGAAAGCCAACCGCATCTTGGGCTGCATCAAAAGAAGCGTGGCCAGCAGGGTGAGGGAGGTGATTCTGCCCCTCTGCTCTGTTGAGACCTCTGCAGACTCACCCTCTGGTGGGACTGCATCCAGCTCTCGGGTCCCCAACGTAAGAAGGACATGGACCAATTGGAGCGAGTCCAAAGGAGGGCCATGAGGATGATCAGAGGGCTGGAGCACCTCTCCTGTGAAGACAGGCTGAGAGAATTGGGGTTGTTCAGTCTGGAGAAGACTCTGGGGAGACCTTCTAGTGGCCTTCCAGTACCTGAAGGGAGCCTACAGGAGAGATGGGGAGGGGCTCTATCAGGGGATGTAGTGACAGGACAAGGAGTAGCAGTTTTAAACTGAAAGAGGGGAAATGTAGATTAGATATTAGGAAGAAATTCTTTCCTGTGAGGGTGGTGAGACACTGGCAGAGGTTGCCCAGAGGAGCTGTGGATGCTCCATCCCTGGAGGTGTTCAAGACCAGGCTGGATGGGGCTTTGAGCAACCTGGTCTAGTGGAAAGCATCCCTAGCTGTGGCAGGGGAGTTGGAACTAGATGATATCTAAGGTCTCTTCCAACCCAAACTGTTCTGTGATTCTATGAGACAGTAGTGAATAGTGGTACCACAACATAGATGGGATTCTGAGACTTCAGGAATTAAGTGGGCTGTTTGGATCAAGCCTAGAACAGAAGCCCAAAGCAAGGCCTCAGCCTTTGCTTATACCTTGAGCTGATAGGCACTCACCAATATACTCTTTACACTTCATATTTTGAAGTGGGAGATCTTACCTAATACTTGATATTAAATATTTGATCCCTCAATTGTAATAAAGTAATTTGTACTCCCAAGTTGTAGTTTTGGATTGCAGAGTAGGAGGGCAATTTTTACTGATGACTCTGAATTTTTGCCATTTTTGCCAGCACTTTTGGTCTTAGGAGTTGGAGTGCTGCAGCAGGTGAATTTCTTGCTTGTTCTAAGCAACAAATTTGCTACACTACTTAAAAAAGCATTTGATGAAAGCAAAAACTTAGATAAAAGGGAAGAGTAGAAGTGAGGAGGAGTTTGTAGATTGTTGAGAAGAGTATTTCTATACCACTGTTTCACAGGAGTAAGATTTTACTTAACCTATATGCATTTAAAAACAGAATTGCTACGTATCCATAATATATCTGCATCTTCTTTGAATAAATCTATTCACTCTATAAATATTTAGATGCTTTTCTGGACATCATCACCTTCTATAATGTCAAACACAAAATCTCCAGTGAAATGGATTTTCCAAAGATCTATTTTATCTACAGACCAGACCATCTGATGGCTGTATCTAATTATGCATTGAGGTTAGTTTTTGTTTTCGAGATTTGTTTCAGGACAGTAATACTGTTCGCTCACCAGCTGCCACATTGAGATGCAGTTGACTGTCTCCTCACTGTTCAGACTGTGCTGTCAGATGCTTGCAGGTGTTCTCCAGGGCTCTTGTACTAATTTATCTTCTAGATCAGGAGATTGCCTATTTAGAGGGAATATACAGTTTTATCTGTCAAAGAGAGAAAGACAGCTTCTGTGTATTTCAAGCTGCTGACAGTTGATGAGATTGGCAGGGGTTAATGCACAGCTGAACATGGGATTTACTTTCTCTGGGGACCTCCTGTGCCTGAGGAAACAGGCTTCCTAAGGGAAGTTTTGGGGGTTTTAATTAATCTTTGCCCACAATACATTGTTTTTTAAGGTGTCTGCCACAAGCGCCAAACAGATTAGAAAATGTGAGGGGTTTTGTTTGATCCCTAAATAGCATTTTGAGTCCCTTCTCCAGGAAAATGGAGGACAGCAGTCGAACAATTAAAAGAATTAAATCACTGAGCAGCTCAGCAGTTACAGCTGAAATAGTCTGCAGAAGCGTGGGCCATTAACTATTATTGATAAGGTCCCAAAACATGTTGTAAAGGTCACTTGGTAACTGTGGCCATGCGTAGTGTTGGATTTGTAATGGAGACACGCTGTCCCATCACTGACTTCTGGGCTGTGTCTACAGAAACTGTACTGTCAGAAGCAAAACATCCCTCAACTTGTGTTGAAATCCCAAGGGGTGTTAGGTCATCTAATACATCTGAGTAACAATAACTCTAACGTGTGTGCTGCAAATTAGCAAGGAAAATTAAACGTGCATTTAGGGCTCAGCAAAATGATTAAATGGACAGGGAGGTAATTTCTGCAATCAAAGTGTGAAATGGAAAGAACACAGGCTGGTGTTTCAGCAACTGAAAATATGAAGTATTTATGAATCCTGCAGATCAAAAAAAAAGCCTTAATGAAATGGTCTGGAGAATTCCTCTAAAAGTCTAGCAGCTGTCGGTACCCAGCACGCGCTCCTGGCTGCCGCTGCGGGCACAGTGAAGCTCAACTCTGTTCTGCAAATGCCACCCAAAGGTAAAAACCAGAATGTCAACCCCAGCGCACAAAGCTTCTGTCTACCAAAATTCAGTGTCAAAACAGTGTGAGGCATTCAGAGGGAGACATCTGTTCCTATCTCTATGTGAGTGGCTGTCCCTGCTCAGAGAGCTAGAGCTGAGCTTGCGTGTATGGAACTGCCTGTGATTATGGTAATTCAATTCTTAGGGCTTGTTGGAAGGAAGAAATGCTGAAAGGAAGGCTCGGCACTCAATGCCGAGGTAGGACTGACTGAGAGTGTCAAAGTCAGCCCCACACATGGGCTTAGATGTTCCTTCTGCTAGAGACAACCCAGTCATTTCAGAGGCAGCTGAATTTGAGCTTTAAAAAAAACCCAAAACCTGATGAGAAGCCAGAGATATAAAGTTATGTAGGAGGTTGGGAATAACTGGGTAGAGTTAAGCAGTCAACAGCACAGGAAACAGTAGGTGTATGTCATACGTAGATGTCCTGTGTATGTGACAGACCATGGAGCGCTTCTCATGATGATGTTTCCATGGCGTAGCAACATGCATCCAAACAGATAGGAACCAGGTGATTGAAAGGTTGAACAGATCTCAGCGCAGCTGTGGGATGGTTTTCGGCTGATGGGATGCTGCTGTAGTGGCAGAGAGTGAACACAGCTTCGGGGCAACACCAAGGCTGGATGTGCACTGCACCAGGAGAGATGAGGAAAAGGAAAGACCAGGTCACCTGTGAGGAGCACGAGGCCCGAGAGTTGTGGGGAAAGCTGGCTCAGAAGTGCTCCTGACATCTGCGTGGGGTTTCATACGCACTGAAGTTACTGTGAGTAGAGTCACGGGCTTTGCTTTTGGAGACAAAAAGGCACATGTATACAAAGAGTTTGGGAAGAAAACGAAACAGAGACAGGCAGCTCACCTGGCGACAGCGTTATCATCGTTTTTTGAAAACTGGGCTTGCCTAAAGTCATATAAATATATTCCAGCAGAGGATGAGCAACAGGTTATAGCAGCAATTAAGCTCGAGGAGAGAGCCCCCGCAGGGTAAATTAGAAAGACGTGGGTCAGAGGTGCAAGTGATTTGCTTAAGCTGAAAAACCAAGGCAGAAATATGACTTTGGAAACCTGTGAAGGAAGCAGAAAGCAACTGACACAGCCCTCCTAAAGTGAAGGCAGCAGCCACTGGATAAATCTGAGATCAGCTGCATGGTGCCCAGAAGAGGAGAAATGGGCCCCACCAGCTGAGCTGGGACAGGGAAAGTTGCTGCACTCATCACTGTGTGATAAATCTGGTTTTGAAATGCCGTTGCTGACTGAGAAGATAAAAATGTTTCCTGGTAACAGCATCCCTGTCTGCGTGACACCTGGTGTTTTCTGCTGGCTACAGTGAGAAATTATCGCAAAATTAGGCCATTTGTATTATTCAGGCAAATAAATTAGTTACCTGGGTTCTCTCTAATCTTGCAGTACAAGGACAAATTTAGTCAGATATTGGGTATGGATTCACAAAGAGTGAAATTCTCCAGCCTTTGGGATTTTTTTTCCTTCCTACATCTCAGCTTTATTTGGACCCTGATTGTGCAGGACCACACGCAAACTCTACCCCCTAAAAAGAAATACCGTGATTTGAACAGGACCACTCAGAGCAGAGAGTTAATCCTGGGCACAGTCTTTGCAGGCTCAAGTCCACAGACTAGAGGGGCCCTGTCCCACCAGGGCTTGCATGAAAATAGGAAATAAAAGCAAAATTAAAAGCCGTGACGTATAAAATGTTGAATGCTGAAAATTTGCCCAATTTAGCACCTGCTAGTGAAAGCATCTTGATGATGGCTATCACAGAAAATGGTCTGAGAAATGACTGCTTTCTCTGAATCCTACACACAGAGCAGTAAAACGATCATCAGAAATTATCTCCTTTAAGTATATGTTATTACTGCAGGCTGTGGCACAGTGTGTAGGCAGCTGTCTTACTGTAGGAAAAAATACCAAGGCTGAAGTATAACTGAACAGTTTACAAGCAGTTTCTAGGAATATATCTGGGGATTGTACCCCCAGAAGAAAAGCATCTCTGGCTTTATGGTTTAAAAAAAACAACCAAAAAGTCTGGGTAAGCTGTACCAGAGGAAATCATTCCCAGTCCCATCATTGTAAGTTGTTTCCTACATGGCTACAGTGGCTTATAAAAAATAATCACAATGCAAACATGCTCATGGAAAAAAAAAAAAAAAGAGAGATTAAAAAATATCATAGAATGTGAAGATGTCTTGCTGCAAACCCTCATGTGGCTGGTGGATACCCTGAGCCTGAGGCATCGTGTTTCTGCTGCTGCAGGCCATGTCTTTTGGGTCAAGAGATAACTTGGTCTTGAAAGCCGATCTCAGAGTCGGTTTGCAGGGGTTTCTCCACCAATCCCCCCACCTGGCTGCCGGCAGCCGGGTTGGAGACTACCGTTTTGTTGTTGGAAGCCATGGGAGAGATGCCCAGGGGCATCCCCTCGTTAGTATACTGGGCATGAAAACATGGGGAGAAGACACAATGCAGCCTCTTGTATCGTATTTAAAGAGTGCTGTTAGAAATAGGGGGGGAGGGTTGCTAACCGAAACGCATGCAAGGACAGAATTATTAGGCTAAAGCTCATTAGCAAAGTTGATTGCTCTTAATGACTCTATTGATTTTTCTCTAACAAAATAAGAAACGGACAAAAATTAGCACAGTATACAATTATTTAGTGCCGCCTCCCAGCATTTTCTTCCCATCCTTTCTGTGAGTGCTGTAAACAAAACCAGATTGATGAAGAGCGTTCCCACCGCGGAGCCAGGCTCGCGTTTCCCAGCGCCGACCCTCTCCTCTGAAAGGGACCACTGTGTCCTGCAAGCCCTTTCAGCAGTGGCAGAAGAAAGGGCTGCTTGGTGCAGCTCATTTCCCTCTCCCCGGCCAGCCGGCCTCCTCTTCCTCCTCTCCTGGCCAGGGCCGGGGTGTGAGGATGCTGGTGCCAAGCTGCAGAGCTGTGGCGGAAGAAGCATCTCCTGAGCTGCCTTCTCTCCCTCGGCGAGTCCTCCAGCCGCACAAAAGGCTATTGAGCCAGGAAGGCTTCTGCATTCGGGCAGCGTGGGGTTTTGTTTATTGGCGTGTCACCCCCAACAATGGGCAAAAGGGCTTTTCCTGTGATTTTTTTTTTTTCTTTTTTTTTTTCTCTAAAAGGATATCATCAGCCGTGATACGTGCCCGGGTAGGGGCACCAGGATGGCAGTGCTATCTAGATGCAGCGAGGGGAGAGAACAGGGGAATGAGCCTTTCTGGTTTGGGTACAAGCAGCAGGAAAGGAGCATAAGGCATTTTTTTTTAATTACCTTAAATTCACACAAATGTGTTAAGGTGTTTCTGTGGACATCTAGAGAAGTTGAAAGTTGGATTTTGAAACTGCAGGGGAGGAAGACAGGATTTCTTGGGAATTACCTAGACTTGGATGCACATGTTCCCATTCTCGTCTTCCTCAGTGTAGTTCATTTATGCCATCAATCATTAAAACTTAGTTAATAGCCCATAGTATTCAGGGGTATTAAAGGCTGGCCCATACGTTCCAGTTATTAGCTCCGTGCTCTGTGCCTATGGCTTCTCTGGATATGGGAGCCTGCTCCCCTGGGCAGCAGTGGACAGGGTTTGGCCAGCAATCCTGCCACCCTCATTTTCCACCCATGATGCTGCTGTGTTGGGGGGGGCACATTTTTTCACCTTCTCTGCTTTTTTCTTTTTCTTCCTGACACTCGCCTGCTCCCAAAAAAACCCCCTCACCATCACTTCAGTCTGAACTCAGATACTACCACGGTTCCTCTACTCACCCTGTGGTGCTCAGCTGCTGACTGCCACTTCACGTAGTCAGTATTTCAGTGTGGTTTCTTCAGAAGACCTTACCAACTTTGCAAGCTGTTAGCTCACTGTTTGGAGTGAGGTTTTTGCCCAGCCCCACCAGGATAGTTTCCCGTCTCAAGCACAGCAGGTCTCTCACTGACTGCAGCTATCATCTCCTCCAGCATCTATCAAACACCTTGTGAAACAAGCAGGGGGGGTAAAAATTGACATTTTTAAAGTATTTTGCTGGACTGGGGCCATGGTGTTTAGCAGGACCAAAGCAGCCTTCCTCCTCTGCCAGCAGGGAGGTGGAGACCTCTCCTGCCTTTCTGCCCAGGGAGTATGAAGGAGAAACCCTGGTGTGTTGGATTTACAAGCAGCAGGGAAGGCAGCTTTATTCTTTCTCTGATCTTTCTAAGGAACAATGACCTTGTTATTAATGATTAAGTTTCAATTAGGGAATAGGCTTTAGACAAAGGCTTTTTGTCTAAAAAAAAAAGAGAATTGTAACTTTTTTGACTTCTTTGTAGCCTAGTTTCTCTCCTTCCTGCTCTTTTTAGGATGATAAATACCCATTGCTGTGTATTTTCTCAAGATCTCACTTACAGAATCAAAGAATCACAGAGTCACGTGGGGTTAGAAGGGAGCTCTGGAGATCATCTAGTCCAACCCCCCTGCCAAAACATGTCCACCTAGAGCAGGTTGCACAGGAACGTGTCCAGGTGGGTTTTGAATGTCTCCAGAGAAGGAGACTCCATCACCTCTCTGGGCAGCCTATTCCAGTGCTCTGCCACTCTCAAAGTAAAGAAGTTCCTCCTCATGTTTAGGTGAAACTTCTTACATTCAAGTTTGTGCCCATTTCCTCTTGCCTTGTTACTGGGTACCACTGAAAAAAGACCAGCCCCATCCTCTTGACACCCTCCCTTTAAGTATTTATAGACATTGATTAGATCCCCCCTCAGCCTTCTCCAGACTTAAAAAGACCCAAGTCCCTCAGCCTCTCCTCGTAAGAGGGATGTTCCAGGCCCCTCATCATCTTTGTAGCCCTTTGCTGTACCCTCTCCAGCAGGTGCCTGTCCTTCTGGGGAGCCCAGAACCTTCAAGAAGATGCTGAAGCACCTGCTTAATTTTCTGCTCCAGGTTTTAAATGCTGTTTCCTTTGTACTTAAAGACTAGTATGTGTTTAAGCTTGCTGAACTGGGCCGGGACGCATCAGCCTTTGCTGGGCTGAGCCCCACGCACTTTGTGTTCATGCTGGAATTAAAGGCTGGGCGTGTGTTGGTGTGTACCTTTGCACGTCGAGGTGGGCATGGGAGTATGTGGAAAACAAGTTGTTTGCTGTCACAGCCGATTCCCACCCTTGGCAAAATAAGCTGAGCCTGCCAAAGCGGGATGGTCCTGCGGGTTGTTTCGCACGGACCTTCCTTCTCCTGAAGAAAGAAAAGCAACATCCTCTTAACTTGCTGTAAAACCCAAGTGAAAGCAAAATCCCTAATTTTTGCATGCGAGCTGCCAGCCTGCTCGTCCTTCCCTCCAGTGTTATTCTTGGCATGTAAGAAATGCCTCCCTTGCCCGGCATCGCAGCACGTTCCTGCGCGTGGCTCTTCAGCGGAGAGGGGCAGTGGACGTGAAGACTCCAGCCAGCCGCCAAGCAGCCCTGAGTGATGTGCTCTGGGCAACCCTGCTTTGGCAGGGGAGTTGGACTAGATGGTCTCTAGAAGGTCCCTTCCAACTCTGACAATTCCGTGATTCCTCATCTTGCCCCTGGATGTTACGGCGATTTGGGCATCGAATTAGCTGCTTGGGTCGGGGTTGCAGGTCCGTGTCAGGCTTGGCGGGTGGCAGAGCTGCGTGTCACACTGCAGGAGGGCGTGGGAGGTGTTTCTGGCGTTTCAGGCAGTTCTCACCCTCCTCTTCCTTCGGGCTGCGCTGCCGCTGCCCACACACGCTGGCGGGAAGGAGCAGGATGCGGGAAGGCTGGGATGGCGGCAGCTCCCTGCCCACCAGCAACCAAGGGACGTGGCCTTGAAGGCCACCTCCCAGACAGCGACGTGTCTCCATCCCCTCCAGCATAAAGATGGAAATGAATTGTCTGGCAGCAGCAGTCTGGCTCTCGGCAGCCTTCAGGCGGTGGGCGAGAGGCGGTATTTGCACACTGTAGGAAGGACTTTTTTAGCATGCTGCTTTTTAAGCCATTTCTTGGCATCCTTTTGAGAAGCAAGGCACTTGGTTGCCATAGAGCAAACCCAGAACCAGAAGAACGTCAGGAGGAATGGGAAGGAAAAAAGGCCAGACACCTTTCTTCAGTGTTTTGGGTCTGTTTGAGTGTTTAATGGCACTGCCGGCCCCTGGTGCAGAGCGTAGCGGGGAGCGATGGGCCACAGGGCTCCCTCTTGAGCAGGAGGCCGGGGAACCAGGTAAATGAATCTCCTGGAAATGTCCTCAGCCTCAGTTACCCGTCACTACTGGTGGCTTTCACAGCTCTAAAGCACGTTGGACAAAGCCTTCGTTGCCACTGGCTTGCTCTCATGGTTTTGTCCAAAAGTCCAAACCAATGGTTTTGGGCTTTGCTGCAACGTGTTTCGGTGTTCCCTCTTTCTGAGTCAAACCTTTTACTTTAAAATTTTTTTTTTCTTTCTTTCTTTTTGGGTCAGTGATTACTGGATTGAAATTAGGGCTGATTAGTCTCTTGGGGATTTTTTTCGATGTACTAAGAAAGCCCTTTTACTAATAGTGTTGGGCCGTAGAGAGCTGCTAAAGCACCGCGCGGTCCTGGGTGTGGGCCTTCCAGCACAGCGAGCTCTGCAGCCACAGCATCGTCACTGGGACGTTCTGTGTGTCAGAGACATTTTGGAGTCTTTGTTCCCAGCACGTACACCAGCTGCGTATCCCAAATAAACTCATCAAGAAACATTTCTCCCTTTTCTTTTTTTTTTTCTTTCACCCTCCTCTTCCCAGGCAGGACAGTTGGCACGTTTTGATCTGTGGGGCAACCAGGTATCCTTTCAGTTCATAGAGTTTCACCCATTTAACCACCACAGTTCTGGTCTCCTCTGCTTACAGGGTGTTGTCGAGCTTTTACACTTTATTTCACGTCTGAGAAAATCATGTTTTTCCTTTCCTTCTTTGCCAACCCTTTGCTCAGTTGCTGGGATTTTCCATGCAAGTGCTCGGGTGATACACCCAGCACATGGGAAACAGTCCAAAGGTTAAGATTTTTGACACTGTGTTTGAGGCACTTTTTTTTTTTGCACTATATGTTGGGTGGCTTGTGTGTTGAAAAGCTCAGCTGTGGCTCTTTCTGTGTAGAGAAACAAGGACAGCGGGTCCCGTCCGGTCCTCTTTGCAAGAAACAGATAGTGAGGGACAGGACATGTCTTCTCCAGACCTTCCTGAGGTTGATACATAGGTAGATGCTGCTGCAAGTCTTGTGTTTGGTACGAGATGGAAGGTGTAACACAACTGATCTGTGTTTTGTGAAGCTTGACCTGTTTTCCCCCATTGTACAAGTGTGATTTCAATACGAATAGTATCTTTTTCTCTTAGGGTGAACTATTGCTGAGGTTATCAGATGAAATAGTCTTGTTCACAGCAGCTGACTTGCACTGCTGATAGGATTATGTGCTTCGTTGCTTTTACCTCAGAGATTATGTTCTTGCAATGGACCTATTGGGTTGTGTCCATCAGGCTGTATCCGTACATAAAATAGTTTTGTAAATCAGATGATTGGATTCCCCACGGAACTCAGTATAGGGGATGAAAATGATGAGATTAACTGTGGCAGAAAGGGAAGGGTCTCCTGTCCCAGTTTCATGCAAATCTTCCAGAAATGGTTGGAGGAGTATGGTCCCTGTGGAGGAGAATGGTCCCTATTTCTCAGGTTTCTACCTAGCTCTGAACTGAAATCGCCTAAGTTTCGAGAACTGAAATATATTAATAGCACATACTTGATTTATGGTTTTCCTGTCTTAAAGTAGTCATTTACAAACTGTCTGGCTCTTTTCCTCACAGGGTCGTGATTATTGTTCAGAAGAGGAGGATGTCACATAGTGCCAATTCTGCCACTCGCGCCAGGAGTACTACTGTGTAAATAGATTACAACCCAGTTGAGACCTTTTGGAAGTCTTCTAGAGCGAACAGCACTACATAACAGAAGAAGATAATTTCCACATTATATGCTCCATTCAGTTACAGTGTTTCTTAATGAACAGATGAGGAATATCGCTAAGAACTCGTAAGAAACTGTTTTTGTTGCTGCTAGTTAAAACTTGTTGCAACTTCTCACTTTTTTCTGTGTCCAGATACGCAGCAAATCCTTAAAGTTAATCCAAAAGACGTTGTTGATTTTATTGAGGCTTCTGGCCTGTTTTCTATCAGATGAGGTAGTGTTATACAAAGCTTCCATAAGTGAACATTCAGGCATCTAAGAAACACCCTTAAACTGTCTGTCAGTCCGCGGTCAGGCCGGAGTGCTTATTAATGCTGGTGATTTCAAGCTTCGGAGATGGGATGTTTTTGCCATGGCAGGCCTTGTTTCTCTGCTGAGAAGAAGCTGAGAAACCATTATCCATTAAAAGCATGTTATCACTGAAATACTGGAAGTGATGCAGGAGCAGGAATTTGTATTTTAAGAGGAAAAAGAGTTTCATTTAATAGGTATCTTAATCAAGGACTAAGCTTGCAGTATTGGCTTTGCTGAGCACGAATGGGAGTGTGATCACAATCATTTTGAATCTCTTTTTTTCTAAGAAAATAAACATTTTACTGTTTTTATGTATTCTTGTCTTTTACCATTCCTACAACACAATGTTTTAAGAATCTGGGGACAAGGAAGGCAAAACCAGCGCTCCATGTTGATGAGTCTCTGGATCTAATCTCTTAAAGCAGCTCTGTGCCAACTGGGGGTATCTGTTGCGTGTCCTGTAGAGTTTATTTTTCCATATTATATGGAGAGGATATTGCCTTCTCAAAAGCAGATGTAATATTTTTAACAAATGCTGTCATGAGTAAAAAAAAAAAAAATTAAGGAAAAAAATACACCTTTTGTATTTATTATTTCAAAGAGATTGTTACCTGTGCCAATATTTCTTCCTGCTTTGACCCCATTCGAGGTTGAGGTTTGCATCGCATCCCATGGAGGAACTTCTTCAGGACGTAGATTTCTGTATTGTATTGATTTCATTGCTGATATGTGTGAGGTATGTGCCTGACCATGAGATTGCATCATTAATAGCATCATTTGCTGATGTGGCCAACACTTGAGTGGGGCACTGAGTCCAAAGGCCTGTAACGTTGGCCATTTTTCACTGGAACTTCTGAAAATCCGATCCCTTTAAAGGTTTTCAAGTTCCTCAGAAATCATGTGTGACTTCTGAGAAATCTGTAAAATATTAGGGAATTTCTTGACTAAAGAGATTTCCTCCAATGTTCACATCAAGTTCACTCCTTCAGTCCCCTGGTCTTCTGTCAACCTCAGTTTGAGTAGAGTGGTTGCTGTGTCACAGGACTGGGACAACTCTAGCACTACCTGCCTTCAGTAGCTTTCCATATAAAAGCTTAGTGGCAGAGTCCTCTCAGGTTTCTCCACATGCATCTTTATCCTGTTAGTGGTCAAAAATTGCCAGCAAATTCTCACTTTCGCATTTTGGCACCTGCTTTGACCACATGACTCTTCCTGAGCATCCCAATGTCCCTGGAGATGAGGTTTCACCATCTTCCTCCCATCACATCATCCTTCTTAGGGCCGTTGGCATCTTTCAGTGCTACAGAGCCATTAGATCTATTCAGTCTTTCAAGGTGATAATGCTGTCCTCATGCATATGATTTTTTTTCCATAATTTATGTCAGCTCTCGAGCAGGTAGCCATGCTAAGGAGAGTCAAGAGACCGCACATTTCAATTATTTAAACACTTTAATTAATAAAGAGTCCTGGGGCTCGATCCCACAACTCCTTCTCTTAAAAGTGCTTTATAAAGCTTTCATAAGTAGTACAAGAGTGATGGAACTGGGTCTGTCCTTTTGAAATGTGGTTCATTTTGTAGATGCCAAACTCTCATGTATAAATTTCCCCAGACAAACCCTGTGCTGCAGACACGTCATGGTCTTTCAGTACACCAGCCTCCTTTGACATGGAGTTTCTTTCAGCCACCTCTTTGTTTTATTATTCTTTTCTTTGCCAGTGATGATGGCACCAGAGGCGTGGGCTTTGGTGGAAGCTTTGTGAGAGAGGAAGAGCAAGCCCCATCTTGCCTCTGTGCTTAGTATGACCCTGGTGTTAAGCAGCAAAGTGCTTTAGTCTCCTGTGTAAATAATAACCTGACTGATGTACCTTTAGATGACAATCCCAGTGAATGTCGGCATAGACTGTCCTGCTGCTGCTTGTGGAAGCTTGAGGATGGCAGGTCCGGTCATGGTGGTCAGGAGGAGCTTTGCCCTGCTACCTGAAATGTGGTTGTGTGTCTTACACTTTGTTAACTCCTGATTTTTCTAATGCTGGTCCGAGGAGGAGCTGGCTCTCCTGCGCGCCGCTTCCCTCTCACTAGGTTTCGGCAGCTGGCATTTGTATTCCTGAGCTTTTTCGGGGGCGAGGGGAAATCCTGCCCCTGCATGCCAGCACCAACCCTGAAGAAGCTTTGCCTCGAACTCATCACCCCGTACCCAAGAGCAGTGTTTGACAGAAGGCATGGCTTGAGCCACAGGAATCTGCACCTGGACTAGATTAAAGAAACCCAAAACCGTATGGGTGCTTTTTTCCCTTGGGACCCCCAATGGGAGATGTTCTGATGCAAGACAAGGGACCAGGAGTGGTTTCTCTCCAGTGCTGGGACTTTGAGAAACCATTGAAGGATTTGAGCATATCTCCAGCCTGTCCCATTTGGGACCGAGGCTTCGCAGGAGCTTTGTACAGTCAAGTGGACTACTGCAGGATTTTTCCACGATGTCCACATAAATTAGGCTCTGTAGGAACCACTGGAGAGCATATCTTGGCAAACTCTAGGCTGCTTTAAAATTTTGTGGAGATTCCCACTTTATCATGAAGAACTGGGCAGGGTGTTGGACACTCTCTGGGCTTTTGCTGGTGTGGCTGGTGGCTTTTAGGAACTTGTCTTGGACTTGCTGGCAATGTTCAGCAAATGCCCTTTCCTCTGATTATTCCCCTAATCTCTGTTTGGACTTATCTTTTAAAAATACACCTGGGCTGATTGATGCAGGATCCACTTTGACTCCCTTGAAAGTCTCGTGCTTGCAGGTGTTTGATCTGCCTGGTGCTACTGGGCAGCACAAGGACATGATGGTATTGTGAGTGATGGGCAGCAGGAAACCCATAGACAAATGGAGAGGATGGATGTACAAATAGATATAACAGAGAAACCGGCCTGCAGACCGTGGCCAAAATGCCCTTGAAGAGGATCATCAAAGCAGCTGGTTAATTACCTCACTACTAATGCCACAGTTTCCTGACTCCCATGAAGCCTTCTCTGATACTGGACTTCAGCCCCAAAACTATGCCATCCAAAACTTAACATTAATTTCTTCCTTTACTTCCAGTCAGAGGAGTTCTTATTAAGTCTGTCTCCTGGGTTCCAGAAGAACCAGCTTTGCATCCTCACCTGCAAACTAGTCCTTTGTGGCCATGCACAAGCCATGCAGACTCCAGGTTGACTTACTGCAACTCTCCATCCCTTTGTGCACTGCAGGTGTAGCAATGCTTTCCAAGTCCTGGCTGCACAGATGAAATTTTCAGCCCACGGACACCCTCGTCCCATTGTCCCCACGTGCACTTGGGCAGGTTCTGGCCTTCTCAGTAGCCAGAGGAGTCCTGCCTGGTGCTGCCACAAGACACAGACACAAGCCACAAGCTGCTGCAGGAGAAAGGAGGTATTGATCGACAACGTTGCATTATTTCTTTG
Organism: Tringa tobata; assembly: GCA_033628505.1. NCBI lineage: Eukaryota > Metazoa > Chordata > Aves > Charadriiformes > Scolopacidae > Tringa > Tringa tobata. The sequence goes on along the minus strand of JAHREE010000332.1, from coordinate 2,134,679 downwards.
CAGTGTGCCTTTTCATTGCTGAGAGCCCTGCCCATGAAGCACAGCAAGTACTTCAAAATCTGAATTATGAGACAGGAGTGAATGGGTAGATGAAGCACCAGAGAGACATGTTTAAGCTCTGAAGACATTGCCGTTGTCGTACGAAAATTAAGACTGAAGATAAATACTCAGTTCTCAGCTATTTCGGTTTTATCAAGTCTATAAACAATAATTACCTGTCACTTTGATTCTGCAGTTAGCGATGACTCAATTCCAGATCGGCTTGGCTGGCACGTCAGACCTTCAGGACAGGAGAGGCTTCCAGCTGGGTAATGCCTGCATCTGCCGAGGAATCAATTTAATACAAGCTTTAAACAAAAAGGGGTGATTTGCAGCCACTGTTGGCATTTCTGTCCAACCAAGAGCTTTGGTGAGAGTGGCTGCTTCACAGGTGACAGTCCGTGATGCCACGTAGGCCTCGTGTCCAACGGGCATGATTTATACTCACATTTTACAACACGTCATTTCCCCCTTGTGTTCTAAACTGAGAGCTGGCAAACTTGAGCTGTGATGGCCCAGTGGGTGCCTTCACCTCCCCAGCATGGGGGGCACCTCCCTCACCTCCACGTCACATCAGCCTGTAAGGAGCAGCAGCAGCACAGCTTGTCCCCCTAGTCCCTGCCACCCATGAAGAGCATCAGGCTCCACACACCAGCATAATTATCTCCGTCAGCTTAAATTTCTGACCCTGCAAATGTTAAAGAACATTTTCCAAAGCCAACAATGAGTAAAGCTGCGTGAATGTAAGCGTGTCTCCAGCAAGAACTCCCAGGGGCAAGCAGGATGGAGAATTGCTGCCTTTTGGCCCCTGCTCTGGGTCCTGCTACCACTGGGAAACACTTTTCTGGCTGAAATGTTTCCCTATTTAGTTTCATTCTGGAGATGTTTGGGGAAGAGGAGACAAGGAATGCAGAGGTGGTTTTGGACGGGCAGTTTGTTTGCTTTAGTGTTGGGGAGGAAACCTTGATATTGAACATCCAAAAAGTTGGGTAAGCTCTGAGTGAAAATTTCTATTATCATTATTTTGTTGTTGTGGCTGCAGCGTTCAGCTAAAGGAACCAAATCCCAGCTCAGGGAAACTGCAAAATGTGAAAGTTGGTGGAATTCCAAAGAGCATTTCACATCTAGGTAAATGCTCTCTTTGAGCTTGAAGATGGCACAGTCGTCACTGTCATCAGCTGCTTCTTCATCATTTTCTTCTTCATTATCATTGTCATCATCATCAACTCACGTAAGACTGTGAACCTGCTTCATCAAAGCCAACTATAGCACCATCCTCATGGACATCTACTCTCTGCACCCACCGCAGCACCTCAGCAGTGTCATGAACACCAACAGAACAACTTGAGGGGAAAATTGTCCTTTTTTGTAAAGGGTTGCCCACATTATCAAAGCTGACACTGTCTGAGTGCAGCAGTTCTGGGCGGCAGCAGGGCCAGGAGGGTGTGGACGACCCCACCAATGACTTTCACCCTAATTACTAAAAAGCAGATTGAATGAAGGTGGTAGGGGCTGAGCTCCAGGCCTGAGCTTGTATCTTGATCCGATGGTGCTGCCTATCACTGATTTATCCTCCAGCTGTCACACAGAGAAGTGAATGATTTCTTCCCTGTCGGAATGACTTGCCTCCTCCCCCCTGCTCTGCCATCCCCCGTGGTTTCTGTTGAAATCCGGAGCCCTGAGCTTGTATTTCAAGCTCTGTTCCTAGTGGCAGCCTCTCCTTAGCGGGTCTCTTCACAGGAGGCTTTGCCCTGAAGGGATGTTAGCCCAGCGTGTGATGCGGGGCTGGAGCGTGGTACCCTGCACGCCCGGAGCTGGAGCAACGAGCATCTTCCACAGCTGTGGACTTTCCTGCCCCCCTCCCCGCTTCAAGGTGTGAGTTG
>JAHREE010000332.1:2098107-2132411 GCA_033628505.1 Tringa tobata | reverse complement strand
TGTATATATATATATATTTTTTTTTTTTAATTAAATTTTGAGACAAAAAGTTCTCCAGTGCAATTGCTGCGAGAAACTAGAAAGCTACGTGTGGGAACTGCGTGATATTCTCGGGTTTTTGGCATTCTGCTTTGTGCCTATTAATAATCCCCCGGAGTGAGTCATATGGAGATGCATTTATTCACTGAGTCGGAGAGAGCTGCTACCCAAAATAGCAGCTGTGTAATTTTTTATGATGCTGTAATGCCAGTGCGGCGAAGATTGACATCATTTAAGAGAGATGCTCCCTGCCTGGCAATCAGATAACCCATGTCAAGCCCTAAAACACACGTGGAAAGCCACGTGCTCAGTTACATAAAACAGCTGGGACAACCAGCCTGTGGGAAATGCCATTTCGCCCTTTCCCTGCACATCTTTTTTCCCCCCTTACACCTTTCTAAGCCTTCTTTTCTAATTTTCTTAAACCAGAGTGTGATGAGCGTTGGGCCGGAGGAGGGATGGGGAAACGGCTTTTGCTGCGGAGGATCACTCACCTCTCTGGTGAGCAATATTTACTCCGTTACCACCCAACTGCCTGCCCAGGAGAGGGCCGTAGAGAAGTCCTAAAATGTGTCTAATTCAGCACGTTCAGTTCTGAATTGCTCATTGTTTCTTTTCGCCTGTGTTACCGCTCCGCTGCCTCCGCCTTTCCCTGTGCAAAGCTCCAGGCATCCTCCTCGGCCGTGGCTCGTGCCCAAAACCCAGCGACTCCTTCCCATCCCGGTGCCGGCGGCCTGAGGCGTCCTGGAGGTGAGAGCAGCACCTGGAGAAGGTAGAGAAGGAAGGCAGAGGAATGGTCTTCAGACTGTTTTAAGAAAGGGTGAAACCCATTCTCTGTGTTTCCTCTCATTCTCTGCCCTGCACTGCTGCCATCAGGTCTGTCCTGGTGTGGCAGCCCGTGGGGTGTCCGAGCCGTCCCAGGGTGCTTCTGGCACTCCCCACAAGAACGTCTGTGGTACCACCAAGTCTCTGCACACTTTTTTTGAGCAATTTTGGTTTCAATACCTCCGCCATGGGACCAGCCCTGGTGTCGTGTCATCACGCTGTGCCCTCCACCGAAGGATTAACAAAGATGAATTCGCCCAGGCTGGGGTTTAATGGCTTGAGTGAACTTTCCCAGGCAAACAGTGTTTTATAGAGCCCATTCCAGCTGGAAACGTTTATTAACTTTATCTTTTTTATGTAGCGCATAGGAAGAAAATTGGACTCCTGCCAGCAGCAGTTTCGGGCTGACGTGAATGATGGGCCTTGGGACAAGCAGCAGCTGAAGAGGAATTTTTGTCAGAGTCGCTGAAGTCCTCCAGCTTCGGGCGCCCGACTAGAAATTGGAAGTGTGAAAATTGAGTAACAGCCCATCAACACAACTACTGGCATAAAGTAATTATTGAGCACAGTTTTAGTAGGACACGTGATGTACTGGTGCTGCCGTGTTACCCCTCCCCTTCGTGCATCTCTGCAATGAGGGTTCCCGGCGAGCAGAAGTATTGGGAATGTGTTCAGACCCGGAAATAAGTAACTAAATATTCCTGATTTCTTATGGGAAAATAAAAATATAAAGAGGGGCAGGGACAGCAGTGCACTCCGGCTGCAATTTTTCTTAGCACTTTTTACCCACAGTGGATGAACGTCTCTACCTGTTTTTTGGGTTAGTTCAACACTTGATTGGGGAAGAACACGAGCAAACCAGGGAGGTAGGGATGGGGCATCCCTGCAGGAAAAGGCAGAGCAGGCAGCAGGCCCCAGTCACTATGAAGAAATTTGGCAAACTGCACAGGGATGTGGCTGCAAAGGGCTGCTCCATCACCCTGGAGATCTTAGTCCTGAAAGGTTTGGTCCAAACCCCTCTTCCCCCTCCCTGTCTAAGCCCTTGCCCACGGGCATTCACTCAAAGGAGATGCCACTGAGGAGCACGATGCATCTTGTCTGCTCGTGCCAGCACTCCTCTTTCCACCTCTGCCTCACGGGTTGTTGTGGTAATCTTTTTTATTCTGATTGATTATTTTAATTGTTTCTGCAAACCCCAGGTTTACACTGGACAGGATCCTGAGGCTGTTCCTTAGTTTGCCCATCTCTTGAGTAGCATCACCCTACACCATCTGACCTGTTCGTCTGCCCATCCCCGCTAAAACAAGGAGCTGCCACCACAACTGCAAGGTCAATAGACAGTAGACACCTATTTAAGGAACACCTACTACTCCCAAAAATAAGTGGATGGAAAGGAAGCAGGTAGGACTTTAAGTGTTGCTATATACCCTACAGGCCAAAACGCTCTTCGAGCATCACGGCTTAAAGGTCCTTGAAGGGATGAGGAAGGCAGAAGGTGCCTTTGCTCCAAAACAGTAGGTTGAAGAAATTTAGCGCTTCATTGGCAAGGTTCATAATGGTTTTTACTTAATGAATGTCATAAACATTGCTGAACACTTAGAATCATAGAATTGTCTAAGTTGGAGGGGACCTTTAAGATCATCTAGTCCAACCATCAACCTAACTGATAAAAAACCATCACTAAACCACGTCTCTAAGCACTACATCAACCCATTTTTTAAATATCTCCAGGGATGGTGCCTCAACCACTTCCCTGGGCAGCCCATTCCAAGGCTTAATAACCCTTTCAGTGTAAACATTTTTCCTAATATCCAATTATATATATCCAATATCCTAATATCCAATAGATATTTCCTAATATCCACTTGAACAAGTACTTAAATTTAGGGCTCCTCCATCTTTTATTTTCTTCACCTTAACTTCCATGGAGGAATAGCTCATGGGAGTAGAGGTGTCAGAGAACAGTTGATAACAGAGAAAGGAAAACTGTGTTTCCTCTGGAACTTACCTTAACCTACTTGCCCGAGAGAGACCTGTTTTCATTAGAATTGAAAAAAAATAATAAACAAAGAGGATCTAAGTAGTCATACTTTAAATGAACTTTTGAAGCTCTGTATTCTTACTGCAGGAACGGAATTTTTTTTTTTAAATAAAAATGCCCAAGTCATAGAAAAACAGAGGCTGAACCAGTCCAATTAGATCAGGCTGCTGAGAGCCTTTCCAGTCTACTTTAGATTTTATACTGAAAAGGTGTTTTTCTGATTATATAGTGTATCTCTGGTTTTGGCCACCCTCGCAGTGAAGAGTTATCCCTTATTTCAGAATCCCCTGCACTGCAAGGTGTCTGTTGCTTTCACCCAGGGCTGTGCACCCCCATGCCCTCCGGCAGCCAGGCTCACAGTCAGGGTGAAGGCAGCTCACTGGGCAGCTCAGAAACTGCTGTCAATTTAGCACAGCTTGACCAGAATATTTACATTTTATTAAATCTTTACAATCAGCAATTATAATCAAGTACACAATTATGTACACAGATTATATACATTTTAGCCCAGACTTTTACATCACAGTACATAGTTGCCCTTAGAAATATTGTATACACTTACCACCAGACAGTAAAACCCAACAATAGTGTTACAGCACCTGTTATTAGACATCTTTCATAAGAAAATATACGGCTGTAAATTGGGCTGGATAAAAAAAAAAAAAAAAAAAGAATCTTATAAAATCTGAACATACAATATTTCATTCACAGAATGTTTTGTGGTTTGGTTTTTTTTTTCTCTATGTTCTGACTGATGCCTTTTGCATAAGATGTCCCACTTTTAACCTCTCAACATACACATACTCATTCCTACCACTATGCCTTCAGCTACGCTGGCAGCAGGAGGAGAACCAAAGCTGGGCTCATTTTGAAACTTCATTAAGATACAATAAATGTAAACAATTGAGAATATTCCTCTAAGATCAAATAAGAACTTAATCGGCTGATCTGAATTACACGGCATGGAATAAGTGCTAGCTCCAGCTGTGATTCCCAAATTCTTCAGTGTTCAATACCACACAAATAAATGTACAATACCATACAAAGGAAGAGGAGACTACTGATGAACAATGTACCAGCAATATTCCACACGGAGGGAGCAGACTTCTAAAAAAATTTGGGAAGAACACTTACACCCCTCGCCAAAAGTTTTTCTTTTTGATGAATACATTCTTCTTGACTTTTTAAGATGACAGTGAAAGAAAACTGAATTATTTTCAGAGTGATATGAAAAGGTTAAACTAACACCTATTTCCTCGTAAGGAAATACAAATTGTAAAGAACCTGAATAAAACTGCCCCCCCAGTTTAGTCCTCTTTCCCAGAAGGTCAACCTTACCCGATTCAGTTCTGTAAACAAAGCTATGGCTCTTATGATGGTTTCAAAGGTAAAGTAGAACAAACTGAAACAAAACCGAAAAGAAACCCCAACCCCAAAGGAAGGAGGCAACAGTTGGATATCTGAGGTAGGCCACCACCAAAATGATGCTTCAAACATCAGAGTTCTGGGATCATTCAAAAATCCCTCAAAAGGAGAGCTAATATCTGCTGCTTTATCAATGGATGTGGAAAAGCAATTAAATAAGAATGAGCTAGTGGTGGCAAGAAAAGTTCATCTTTTAATAAAATTTTGTATCTACACCTAAATTTTCTGCAAGTAAAAAAAGAAAACCTTTAGCTGCTATACCGGCAGTCTTAACATAATGAGCAGAGGGCCTCTACAACTATAAAAATATTTGATTTCCACCAAAAAAGCTAACAAGGATGAAGATGTAGCCCACATCAAAGAGCACGGGAACAAAACTGCTCCTTTTGTGGCACTAAGCACGGACAGAGTGAAAACTCTTGATCTGCACCCAATAGGTTTGATCCTGCAGCTGACTGCACTTGGCCACGTTGCTTTGAGTCCAGGCCCTACCAGGGGAGCGCAGTGTCCCTCAGGAACGGACCGGGGCTCCAAGTAACAAAGGACACTTAGAAGGCTCCCATGATCAAATTCCTCACATGACGAAACTCACATGACAAAAAAACATTAAAAAAAAAATCTCAACTGAAAAACGCCAGCTGCTTCAAGCCCTACTCATTGAGTCCAAACCTCCATCCAGTTATTTGTGCAAAGGAATTATAACTACATTTAAAAGCTGATTTGTTTAAAAGGACACTTATTCACTATTCCACTACCTCCTCATTTTCTCCTCGAAATTACCTCCTACTCAAGTGATTTAAAGTTATCATTCAGATTATGGATAATAGTCTGACTGACTGTCATGCTCTCAAAAGGTGCCTGTGCATTTTGATACTCTTGAAAGCAAGTGTCATTAAGTATACATGTATACAACATTTGCCTGGGATTTCTTCATTCATACTGTACAGGAGTATACATAAATAAATACAGTATGGCTGTACTAATTAACAGTTGCATATTCAGCACACAAAATTTCACCAGCTAAATGGAAGGTGCAATTCCGATTGGGGCGCTTTTTTATTCCATTGTAAAGATGAATATAAACCTTCATTTTTAGCCTGGTGCAGCATATAGGCAGTATTAATTTACTCTTTAATATAAAACAATTCTTTGAACCACAATTCACTAAAAGCGGTTTATATAAATCAAGTTAATTAGTTTTTGGCAGTTTCTTTGGACACAGTCAAAACGTCTCTCGGTTGTTTAAAACATCCCCATTTTTATCTAAATAATGCTTTTTCATAATAGGGATTACAAATTAGGACTCACACTTACCTGTAACAATCTCCTGGAGTAACATATCAGTCATCCTCGCGGTTCAAGCCACTACACTTTGAGCTATGGACCCAACAGCCCAAATGGCTGCGCTTCACTGCGGGTACTGGCCTCGCTGCCTTAAGCATCACACGGATACAAGTCGCGTATAAAAAGAACGATAATGCAGTCAAGCTGTTAGAAATCAAATTTGTAGAAAAAGGAAGATTTTTTGTTATAATTGATCTAGTTCTGTTTAGTGTCCATTCAGAGAATATTGCCAGTTTAAATTCTTTATCTCAGGGTGCATTTTTCAGCCTGGAAGGCCAAAAGGAAACACCTGTAACTCAACATCTACCTTGTCCACTTTGCCTTAACCTCAAGCGTAACTTCCACAACACACCGTGAACCTGTATCTGGTAGACCCCAAAAGGCTGCCTTAGCTTCCCTGATGGAACCTGCTTACAAAGCACACACTGCCTTTGGTTTGTACAGTTTCTCTAGTTGAAAGTGGAGCAGAAGGGAAAACTCGCATATCATCATGGTCGTTCTTCAGGGTAATGGATGGAAGGAGTGATGAGCAACACCACCACGTCTCAGTATGATGTGTCAGGGCAAGTTCTAGCTGTCTTAAAGACAAGACAACCGGAAACATAATTTCACCCGCTGCTGTCAATGAAGGCTTTCAACTCTAAGTAGAGATGAGTGAAAGCCGCAGCCGTGGCTGACCTAGGGCCTTCCAGTGCGCTCGCCGATAACCGTTACGTGGCGTGTTCGCCCCACTGCCTTCAACTTGTGCTTTCCAGAGACCAAGGGAGCGTGACCTCTTGGAGCCTGGAAGGCAGGAGTTGGGCTCGTTCCCCAAATGAGCCTCCTGGGTTACAGCACCGTGCAGTGGAGCCAGGCTAATGCTTCAATTGCACGTTCCCGTTTTTAAACGGGAAAAATTAAAAAAATACAAAGAGCACGTGCTGGATTTCTGTGGTAATTTCCAGGTGAAATTTGGTTGCTCATCACAATACTGAACATGTTTACTCGTTCTCAGATATCAGGGCCTCGCTTTTACCCAAAGAGTTCTCCACTTGTTTATTAACAAATAAGTTATTATTACAAGTCATAGCTCATCCTTTTCCATCATTTCAAATGCTTCTATATCTTCATTCCAGTCTGCTAATATGGATTCCATAGGTTGGACTTTATTATCCCAGTTAACTTTGGAATTTGACTCTGTCTCGGTATTTTGTTCCTGAGGCTGGTGATCCCCTGGCGTACATGCTGGCTCCGCAGCGCTCGCCTCATCGCTTCCAGGGACGGAGGAATCCTGATTTGAAACGGAAATGCTGTCACTGTCTGCGTCAGCAGGAGACAAAGAATCAGGGTCAGTAACATCAGAGCTTTCTCCTTCTTCAGGCTCCTCACTGACCGCACCAACATCCTGAGATGCTGAAGGAGCTTCTTCTGAATTCTGTTTATGTGAATCGTTTTCAGATAATTTCTGGTCCATATTCTCCATTTCCAAGTCTTTGAGAGGGGAGAGAAGAAAAAAAAAGAAAAAAACACTTTTTTTTTTAAAAAATAACTACTAGGAAGGCAGCATTTTATTATTTATTTCATAAGCAAGGGCACCTCCCTTGACCTTATTCCTCAAGGAAGTGCAGACTTTCCATTGATATGAAAACTTAATGTTACCAAGAAACATATTTTACAGAGGGAGGTGAGGGAAGACATTTAAACAAGGGCAAACAATATAGTGAGATTAGTTTTGGTTCCTCAAACTGGAATAGTGACTTCTGGATCAGTACTAGTTGCCATCTTTCAGTCTCAGGCAAATACCCACGGCGTGCACTGAACTTTAAAGCACTCCCAGACCCAGGATCCCACTTCTAAGCAAGTGGGAGACAGTTTCTTAATTTTACTGAACTGTGAATTAAACAGAGCCAAAGCCAAAACCTCCCTTGTCACATCCCCACTCAAAGCAACTAACATACCTAACTCAAGTACTGATTTAGCTTGTAACTTTACAACAGCTGCCCCATTTAACCACACAGATTTATTTGGAGTGAGATGTTTATACCTAGTATACAGGACACTAATATTTCAGGGCTTCTAGGGAGTTTAACTGAATATACCATGTTTAACACGGGATACTTACTGCTATCAATAATGTAGTTTGGAATCATTTTACCTTTAAAGATTGTTGCTGGGATTCCAAACGGAAGCACGAGGAGGGGGGAAGAAGCAGATATGCATTACAAATACTCAAATGCAGAGCTATCTTTTGTACTTAGCATTTTCTTAGAGCAGATTAAGCATAGTTATAAACAGGAGAAATTTGTAAGCAGCTATGAAGAAACAACACTGTAGCTTTCGATATAACACCTTTGCAAATGTGCACAAAACAAACGCTGTCACTGGTTTACTAGAGATACTTGCTCTTCCATACTCTGCTTGGCCAAAGCAGTGCTACGTGGAAGGCTGACACAGGGAAAAACTAGAATTTTCTATCATATGCAAACATGTTAATTGGAAATGTATTAGCTTGCAATTTTCTCGTATTATACAAGAAAAACTGCAAAACATCTGAGGTCAGCAGCCTTATTTCTCCTGATAACAAATTCTCCTTAGATAGGCAAAATAGTTGTAACAGTTGTCTCTCTCCTTTTGGGTACCAAGCACGTCACTGGGGAGGTTGATAAGAGAGAGGCATTTACAATGTAGGGCACTGAAAGCACTTATGCTATTCCTGATGCCACTTCAAAGCAGATTGTGACAAAAAAAGGTTCAAAAGGAATCCAAAAGGCTGTATTTTCTCATTTAGTCAAAGTGACATTTAACTTAAGAGCAGTATTTCTGGATGTTAGTGTTAACTTGGGAGGGGTGGCAGATAATGACACATCTCAGATATTTGTTGTTCCATCAAAAAGCCATTACCAATGTCAAACAGAAAACTAGAGCTACCAAATAATGCATTTGCACCTTTGGGTAGCAATAGAAATCACTATTATACATTTCACATTGTGCCACAGCACAGATGGAAGCTAAAATTGTCTAAATAACCTCTAATCTTACCTCTGTCTTTTGCTTTATCAGAAAGGAGCACCTCCACAGACTCATACTCCCGGATTGCATCCAATATAATGTTTCCTTCCTTATTGAAGAGGAAGAGCATGGGAATTGTGATATCGTCTGTGTTCTTTCCATCACCAGCCATTTGGAAGAGAGGAGCTGTGTCACTACTGCTTCCCTCATTGTCATCTAGCCAGACGCAGACAAAAGGAAAAGCAAGCAAACCTCCTGTTAGATAGACAGACTACAGCTCTGAACTTCAGCAGACTTCTTGAGTGGCTTTCTACTGCCCGGGCAGTTCAGAGGGTCTTGGGCAGAAAATATAAGTCGGTTGTAAAAAGCAAAAATCCAACTTGTGCACTTGTTTTCCTTATCAATTCTCCTTTCTATCTCAAGTCTTCTTCAGTAGATACCACTATTTCAACACTCAGTGATCCTTAAAATAACAACTTTTCATCTGCAAAAACCGTGACAACCACCCATCCCAATTTCTCTAGCTATACTTTCTGTGCAGAACCAAACAAAAGCAAAACATTTCTTCATCTTCTAAAAGTGCAATTTCTGTGCTGGAGCACTGTCATCTCAGAGAGTTTAACAGCTTCTTGTCAGCTTTCCAGTATCTTCAAATCTGCAAAATATAGGTTACATCTACACAAACTTAAGATTTTTAAGAAGTTAAGATTTTATTTACCAATAACAATGCCACCTATTGCTCCAGCTTTTTGAATGTTCCGTGCCTTTTCAGCAAACATACACTGGCCTCTTTGCATCAGAGCAATTTTCTCTTTCACCACCTCAGGATTAGTGATTTCTGAGCATCCATTATATGGCTTAATGGTTGCAACAAATCCTCTTGTCTGTTTGGAAAAACCAAAACAAACAGAAAGAGAGAATTACAGCACTAGGTTCAAACTTGCAAAAGATTCCTAAGCATGTTCATTTCTTCAATCACTCTAATGCATCTAGTGCTGTCTCTGTCAGTGCAGGCAATCTTTACGCTGAACCTGGAGTTCTAAGAAGCCAAGAAAGACCGAGTGAAACCCAAGTTCTCATATTTAGTGTATTTTGTCTATACCTGTGAACTGCTGTCTCTGGAAAAATTTCTTCTTGTCAACTGCTAGTCTGGAACTCCTCTTTTGGGCTGCATCTTGCCCAATCCAAGTCATCGAGTTTTCCTACTGCTTCCAGTAAGGACCATTGCCTCTGTGATATTTTCTTCTTCCATCTAGATACAGCCTTTTACAAAAGCTTGTATAAGAACAGCCTATTTTAACTCTAAAAGAGCTGCTGCAAATTCATGGCTGACACAGTAGGAAGAACTTCCCTTAAATTAGTATCTCTTAAGATATGCACTGCAGATTATTTAAATTTGTTTCAAAAAATCATACTACATATGCATTTTAAATCCAAAATCATGCCTGATGACTCAGGAGCAGAGCATGGGCCACAGACCGATAAGCCACTCATCTAAAAGACTCTCATTGCTGTCACTGTCATTGCTGCGCTCTGTCATTTTAACCACTGTAATTAATTGATCGCTCTCTAGCTGGCCATCCTGCAATAGCACCAGTACTGTAAAATTTAGGCTTATGCAATAAGGAAAGTAACAGAAAGCTAGGAACAGATCACATACACATGTCACATACCCCTGCTTTGTGTTTGGATAAATCCATTCCAAACTGTGCTGGGCCAGCAGTTAAGACCACCCTGCCGAAGAATGGATGGGAAACAATTTGAACAGCACGAGGAGGTAGCTGTTGCTCTTTCTGTTGCTGACTGGAGAGTTCAATCATTTCTTGCATGAACCGTAAGCCATCTTCAGCATCAAGTGAACTCGCTGCCTGAGTAGTAAAGAAACAATAAATAGTTTCTTCTTAAATGTTTGAGAAATTTTGGAAAAAAAAACCAAAACAAACCAACCACCCCGAAGTTAGGTTTGCTTGGATCACTGCTACGGAGAATTTAAAATACAGAGTGAATGCTCACTGACACCCATTCATCATTTCAAATGAGAAATTTAAGTTTTTAGCATCTCCACTACACTGTGGAGAACATATAGACCATACAAATCTCCTAAACAAACAGAAGTATCTCCCACTGAAAACTAGTATTTTCAGATAAGATGCTATTAACTGCATCACTTTGACAAGAACAGCCTCCATCTATTTTAATGGAAGACTGGTTAAAAATGTTGCTGAGGCAAAATATTAACAAACATCAACCTGCTAAAGATTCAAGCTCATGTGCCCCTTTCTGCCGTCTGGCTGTCCTGAACTTCTAAGTGTTAAATCTCATTGCTAGTAGTATTTTACTAAAAGTTTTCAGAAAAAGTACTGTCGGGTCTTACTTGCACTGCATGCTGTACTAATTGTACTCTTCCATCTTTTAAATGAATCAAACTGACTCCCATCTTCTTCAGTATCTCCAAGTGTTCAGGATTACTGGCCATGAAATCTCTGGCTCTCAATGGTGGTTTTGGTCCACTTCCCAAACTCTCTTCTCTGCCAAAAGGTAGTAGAGATCAAAAGTTTAAAAACCAGATTATTCTTGAAACAAGACTTTCACGTTATTCCTATCACCACAAGATTAGAATTCTTTGGAATAATGTTGAGTACAAGCTTCACTTGAATGCAACTTCTCAGTCAAACTATCTTTTTTAAAAGTTGTCACTATTATCAATAATTTTGTGGTGCAAAAAAAGCACACATAATGTTGGTAACAAAACTACCATAAGCTAGCTCTCATTTCGAAATAGTCTGCATTATTTTAAGACTGACTAAAAACAGTTTTGCTCATACAATTGCTTCTCAGTTGTACTCATTAAGTATAAATACCAAAGAGGTGTTCAGGATAAACTTGCTCAGCTTTAACAGACCACCCTAAATTCTCCAAAACAGGTGAAGTTATGTATCATAGAATCATAGAATGATTGGTAGTATGATTTGCTTCCTACAAAGAAGAGTTGCAGAACTCTTCAAGAGACTACAGAAGTTAATTTTACAAATCAAAGAGACATATTTCCTGTAATACCTGGGCTACAATTCCCACTCTGAGTATGTGGCTCATTAAGCTCCTTTTGCTTTGGAAGATGCACTAATTCCTGCTGGCAATGAACTAAGTCTTGCTGATGATGCCAGACAAAACAGAACTGATTTTTCCTGTAGCTAGGCTATCCATTTCAAAAGGACTCCAAACTCAAGCAGAGCAAGCTCCAGTAACACTTCGTATTTCTCCTTCCATGCATGACAGACTATTCCCCTCACTCCTACACTAACAAAAGACAGAAAATATTCCTCTTACGCTCTGGAAATACCCCTAGGACAGCTCTTATCCACCACGTTTTTCAAAGGTTCACGAATACTCTGAGCAAACATAGGGTCGTTTGGGAAAAGAATCTGGGTGTTCGGACAGGTCCAGTCAAAGTTGCTGTCATCCAGCTCTGTGTACTCTGTAGTCTAAAATGAAAGATAGAGACCACCTATTAAAAATGTAGGTTACATTTTCATACGAAGAAAATCAACAGATAAATCTACCCTTAAGTAATTTGTGTACTTGGGACGTACAGCAGCTGAATTCAATAAATATCCTACAACCACACACATTCCAGGAACGAAGAAAACGTCACTCTTCTGTGCCACACCTCGTAATAATAAAGGGCAACCAGTGCGCTACAACCCCTTTCTAGGAATAGATAAATACAATACCAGTTCTAACTTGTAACTTACCAAACTTGTATCCACAGGATCTAGAATTTTTTTGCAAAACCAGCTAATCCTCTACTGGCAAACAGTACTTACCAAGCCCACTCATGACATAGCTAGCACCCCTGTACTTTTCTGTGCTGGACAACTAAAGGAAGTAGATACAATTCCATTTGCTATTGCCTTTATGCTGAGCAGACCAGCTGCAGGCCTTAGGTAATTTTTCCTTCATATTACTAAGAATGCCGCATCTTTTCATACGAACAAAAGATTCTCCTCCTCAGGAGCCATACAGACTTGCAAGTCTCAATGGGGAAAGATGAATCTATATATAATTCAAGCAATCTCTATTTTCAGACAAGATGACAGAGTTAACATTTACACAAATTGCTGTTTTGTAACATGTGAAGCCAGGTGGAACATGCACAGTAATTTGGAGCCATATTTAGTCTGTTCTTAGTCTGTTTAGTCTGTTCTTACTCTCTCACCTATAAAAAAATTAATGTATTTATCTCCTTGCAAAAAAGCCTGTTTGCAACATATTAGCTACTTAAAAATCAAGTATTTAAAGGTTCCCTAAAACCCAAGATCTAAAAAGCTATTAATTTACTAGAATAAACACTTTAAAGTACCTATGTTTTTAGTGTGACAAATATTAGTCACATCATTCAAGAAAGGTCTTGCAAGCACCATTGCAAGCATCAGTGCAGTAAGACACGACTTTTCCTGTTTATAAGAATAAATACAAACAGGATGTTGGGTTGCTACTACCAACTACTTCACAGACATTTTGCCTTACTAGCACTGTGTTCATATTAAAAATAATTTACACATTCCATTTATTCTTATCATTTTTTCCCCCATCAGATAAATTCCATAAAGAGTAACACACTCATCTTCACAGCCTTTTAGCTGCTTAATGCATTTTGTTGACACCATTTTCAATGCATCTTTCTTACTTGTATTATAGAGGTTAGCAGCTTTGACTTAAAGAGCTTAGGAAAACTGCATTTGAACAGTTTACTCCATCTTCTTTATTGGCCTTTTATTAACATTTGCTGTTCTCAAGAGAACTACGTATGTTGGGCCAGAACTGCACACAGCATCAGCTGTGGGAATCCTGTCTGCCTCAAAAGTATCAACTTCTCACGTTATAACGAAAGTTATACAAAATGCTCCTTCAGGTCCTTCAGAGGGAAGAGAACTTCTTGCATAGTTTAAAAAGCACAGTCACCGTTTCCAAAACTCAAAGACAAATGATAAATGCTCAAGTACAGAACATTCATAGAGGGTACAGGATTTTCACCAGCAAGGAACATGAAAAAACAAACCCCCATTAAATGTATTACTGATGTCAGACATTAAGAGCAAGTAACTAAAAACTGTTTACTGACTAATGCTAGAGTCCATAAAACAGAGTCCTTTATGCTCAATTTTAAGTTTTCTCCAGGACCCATGGCTTGACACACACAAAAATCAGCATTTTCCTCCGATCCAGGCATTATTGTAGAACACATAGTGAAGGGTAAAAATAAAGGGAACTAGCATAAGGGAATTTACATCTCCGATGCCCTGGACACCTTTCTATTCCCTTTTTCACGCATTTCTCTTGTTTGCCACTACTATTATTGCCTTAAAGATTGATTAATTATGTCACCTTATTGAGCACAAAACCAAAAAAGAGAGTATTTATAATGCTTCCCAGCACAGTTGTATCATTAGAGGTTACTTTGGAAGGTTAAGTAATTTATAAACCAATAATTGTTCTCAGTTACACAATAGATGCCTATTGCCTGGAGTAAAACAATCACATACCCAAAAGGTATAGCTGTACCTTGTCAAACTAACTTGTAGCAGTCTCAAAAAACCTTTCAAAATTTACCAAGGGTTTGTGCAGTAAAATAAGCAACAACTTTGGCATGTTGTTGCAAATATATTAGAAAAAACAACAGAAAATAAAGATTAACATAAAAATACCATAGCATGCTATTTTCAAATTTATACAGAGATGGGGAATAATTTTCTTTTTAAATATTGCTAGTTTTCCACAGCTCTTTCTTCAAGATTCAATGGTGCAGAATCCAGTCATCGAAACATTATTCATACTCATGTGACTAAGTATGATAAAATACTTCATATTAAATGAAGTGTTTTAACACTGGTATACTTCTCTAAACTATGATTTTTCCTGATTTTTTTTTTCATTTCCTCTTATAAAAAAAAAAGGAACTGCTTCAAAGCACCACTAAAACTGATTTAAATTTGAGCTGTCACTTACTGTATTTTTTTTAGAGATGGTTTGGTTTGTAGTGGAAAGCCAAAGTGGTAATAGATGAGCTTCTGTAGTGAAGATATAATCTTCAATGTCAAAAATCATATCTTCCTTATCAGCAAACAGCAGGTAAAGATATTTAAACATCTCGGCCAGAAAGAAAGAGTCCATTCTATAGGGAAAAACCAAAACAAATCATCATCATCATTAGGAAGACCCCTTTTTCTGAAATATCAGTAAAACAAATACTTATATTGCTTCATCTCTGAAGACTTCATGACTATTATTGTTGAACTGAATTACATTAGTATTCTTTCCACATGGAATAAACTGTGTTTGGAGGGAAATGATTCAGCATGTTCAGTACAAAACAGCATTATAGAAAAAACAAA
Organism: Tringa tobata; assembly: GCA_033628505.1. Classification (NCBI taxonomy): domain Eukaryota; kingdom Metazoa; phylum Chordata; class Aves; order Charadriiformes; family Scolopacidae; genus Tringa; species Tringa tobata. The sequence continues at coordinate 2,117,357 of JAHREE010000332.1, read as the reverse complement.
TAAACCTCTTTACTAAGTTATAAATTTGAAGTATATTTTGTTTGAAAGTAATATGTCTATTGCTCTGAGACGCATGAAACGTTGTTAACTAAAAATATTCTTACGTAACAAACTATAAAAGTATTGATGTAGTTTATGACAAACTGGTAATTTAAGACTTGGGTTATCAAACTGAAGGCAAACAGCTACTCAAAAGTCAATTAATTCAATTATATAATCATTTTCCTATAATCTTTTTGTGAAAAAAATAATTGCAAAATGCTTTACCTGTCTTCATGACTTCCTGTACGAACATCTTTCATTGCAGCAAACCCACAAGGTACTCTTGCATACTTGTTCAAGTTTTCAATGAGTGTTTTTCCTACTTCTAGATAGTAAGGGTCCCCAGTAGCCTGTACAAAGAAAAATAAACAAAACCCAAACCCAAACATATAGGCATTTACTTACTGTACAATTAGCAGCTTTCATTTTCCTAACGGTAATTTATTTGATTCCATACCTTCTCAGACACCAGTAAAGTCTAATTTATTGGTAGTGCTAAACAGTGACAAGAGAGACTTTTGAGATAGTACTGTATTATCTTTTAAGGATATGCAGATAAGCACATGCAAATACCTACAGAAATGCAAGACATTTAGGCACTGCTCTTCTCTGCAAGGTACAAGTGGCTTTTGCTCTTAGAGACTAAGATCTCTTTGAGAGAGATCAACACCACCTGAATATCTTTAAAAATATGGACCTTTGACACTTAAGAGTTTTCTTTCTAATTCTAGGCTTATAAAACAAAATTCCTAGAACAGTTTTTGATAACCAGTACTTCCATCTTGTTTATAAACAGAACTGGCTCCAGCAGATAAAATAAGCTGGAGATAGGCTACTCATTCTATATTGAAATAAACCACCAACAAAATAGTAGGTGCTAGACAAAGTGACCAAAAGTCAGAGGAATGAAAGTGATCTTACTTTATACAAGAAGTAAGTGCTTTCGGCAAATTCGGGCCTTAAAGGATGCTGAGCCCAGTGAACTCTAAAGTCTGTTGTGAATGCCTGAGGAAGAAAAAGAACAGACAAAAATAAATGCAAGAATGAAAACCAAACACAGGTTTACCTTGAATCATACATCAACTTTATTACAATAGCTAAAGTATACAGCAGTAGAGGACTGAAGGCCCAACAGCACTCTCAGGAGGCTACAAGAACCTCTGTCCAGCTGGTATATTTGAGGCCAAAGCCTAAAGCAGTGCTCAAGCCCACTTAGCACGAGTGAGACTTGGTCTTGTGTTTGTGCAGGAGTCAGGATACCACCCAGCCTCTTGACAAGCATCCAACAAGTGGAGTTTTGGCAAAGGTGCCAGATAAGAACTTGAGCTCCAGGCCCAGGAGGCAGTACGCAGCCATCAATTGCTCCCACCAGCACAAGCACACGACCGCTGCTGCAACCCAACCAAAGCAGGATGGGGAAGGACCGCTACATAGAGACCACCTGAGCTTTGATAAATACCATTTTTTCAAACTTACCTACCACCTGATACTTCCAGTGCATTAAACTGTCATTTCAGACTGACAGATTGTAAGCAGCTGTTTCTAACACAAGAAATACCACACACTAGAAGTCAGTTATCTAAAACCTGCCTAGTCTGTGCATTCACTCTTCATATGCACTGGCAAAAGCCACTTGTGTGGCCTTACTTCTAGTTCATACCAGGGTTTAAACTGTTTGCTGAAGGGGATGGCATATTGGCTTAAATACAATTGATCTTTCAAAGTTTCCTTCATAAGTACAAAGCACTGAAAAAACAACCCCCCAAAAAATGCTTAAGGAGCCAAAATGACACCATTTTAAAAGCTCTCAAAAAAAAAAAAAATCCTTCCAGTGCTTAGAAAGCTTCTTTGGTCTCAGTTTCCACATTAGGTGAATGCAATGTTAATTAAAATGTTCTCTAACAAATAAGCTTACGCCAGAGGAAAGTCACAATTCCAAATTAAGTCAGAAGCTCTCTCATATATTCTGGGTCATCACAGAATGACGACACACACTTCAGCAATTAAAAAAGCTTTTCTGTGCAGTATTAACTTGCTCAAAGACTGCACTTGCAGTAGCTACAGACAAGTTTGTGTACCTATTTTCCAGGACATTACGCAAAATTTCAGAACTTCCTCTCAGAACAATTCAGTCTTTTGTTTCCCTCCTTGGGTTACTAAAGATGACTGTGATCTTTAGCATTAATGCTCTTATATTACTAAGCAGTTACTACTACATGTGCTCATGCAAGTTTTACATACTGAAATGAGTCAAGGTCAATTTTGAAAGGCTGAAATATAAAGTCTAAGCAATTATTAATAGCATCAGCTTCCTATTATTGTGTTACATACAGCATAACTGAAGGAAAAATATTTCATAGCCAAAACACAGTTGTCATACATCAGAGCTGTAAATCATATAAGAATGCTGTGGAAATGAGCCTTTGGCTTTAATGACACACACATTTTTTCAAATAGATAGCTGAGACTGCTCAAATTGTGGTAAGAATCATTCTACACGATCAAAAAATTACCACCTTACCTCTGGAAGAAAGTTATGCTTTTTTATAACCTGATACAACATCTCATGAGTTTCAATAGCAGGTCTAATATCGCCCTTCAACACCTAAAATTCAATAATAAAATTAACATTAGTTCACCGTGCATAGGAATAGTATTCAAAAGTTAGGCATACTCACTGTGTTCATGTAAAGCTACAGACCAATTTCTACATTTCCATCAGATACATACTATAAATATTACCCCCTTTCAATGTAAGTCATAGATAATCTGTAAGAGCTTTTTAAAATCAGTGAGCTCATTAAGACTACTGCCTATGCTGAACAATGATCTCTATCATTTATAAAGAATTATGGTGAAAATGTGATTTAGTTTGTCTTAAAAATGTAAATGCCACACAAACTAGAAAATTTGTCACTACACTACTAAAAAGGCAGCCTCATTTGAGTGTTTTCATGACTAGGAGCGAAGAGAGAAAATCATACAGACATACTTTTCTTGATACTCAAGACGTCCAGAAATGCATGTTAACTGGCATTGAAGTGACAGCAGAAGTGAGTACAGAAATCCCCATTCAGAATTTTTGAAAATCAAATTACTACGTTTGACTTGTCAATTATATATCCAGTCTATTTAATAACTTACTTGTTATTAAAATATTTTGCACATGGATTTTAAACCTTACCTGCAATCCAGGGAAGAAAGCTAGCAAAGAATCCATCCAGGTCCTAGCATTTAGCATTGGTTTATGAATATGAACATCAAGAAGAAGAGGTGGTTGGCTAATGTATCTCATTATGGCATCGTAGTGCTGACAAACATCAGAAAAACATGAGTTTATATTATGAATACGTTTTATAACACAGATATAGATCACCAAACTATGGCATTTTATTGCAACGAAAGAACCAGTACTGCACTACAGGTAAGGCACATTTGTTATGGCTGAATCTTTAAGCACACGCTGAACAAAGCTCTAATTGCTTTCTCTGAACAAGAGAATTCTAAAACAAATACCTCTCAGAGGTATTGAGATATTGAGGAAAACAGACATAAAAAAAACCCAACAAAGCATCTGGTACAATCACGAGCATATGAGCCAAATCAATAGTTAACAGACATAACTGAGGCAAAATATAATAATGGTGGCTGCGGGTTAGGAACATGAAGTAATCATTACACTTAAAGTGTAACCAACAGGCTTTTAGCTACTGATTTATTTCAATTTTAATACTACTTATGATATAGAATCATGCTATATTACATTATTTTATGATATAAAATGTTTTTGCTGGATATTGCTATTTAAAAAAAAACAAACGCTCTTATGAAAGAATAATGATGCTGACACTGCTTAGTCATCTTATGAATTTAGTAACCTAAGTGTGTTTTTCACCTTGTAAGTATATTTAAATGTATATTGGGCTTTAAGATTTGCAGTGCAATGCAGGATCCAGACTTTGATTTTCAGGTCTTTTTTGTTGCTCCAGGACAGAAAGAAATTGTACCATAGCTTGTAACAAGAGGCTCTTATATTGTTTTGTTCACCCAAGCTTAGCAAAAAATCATATTAAAAAGGGTTGGCACTAGACACATCAGAAGTCACAGAAATTGAACTAAAGATCTCTTCATAGGCTTCTCAGGCTAACAGCTGACTGACAATATAATTAGTCTTAGACTTGTCTTACAGAAGTCACAAACCTGAGTAAAGTGTTAACTTACTGTGTTAAATCTTTCCAGGAAACTGTCATCTCCCAGCAAGACATAGGCTTTTAATAAATATTCATAATACGAATCTATTCCTGCTCCAACTCCACTGTCTAGAAACAGTAGAAAATGAAAAGGTGGTTTTACTTAAGTAGCCATATCAATATTTTCACATGGTTTCATTTTGATTTTAAAGGCTCTTTCAGTAAAAGGAAAAGCCTCCTATCACTTTAATTAAGGCACAGATACAGAAACACAACACTGTGTATGTCTACGCTAAAGGTTTTGCGGTAATATGGACAGACACACATTGAAGCCAGTTGTTTCACTTCTCTCACAAGAAAATATTTCTACTGGCTGCCATATACAACCACAGACCTATTTATATTTCTCCTATATATTTATAGTAGAATCTCTGAAAATTTATCCCAGGAATTCCCCTCTCAGTATTAAAGTGAATCAGAGAACACTTTCTTTGCAATGAATAAAACTAGTTTATCTACCAAAACACCATTTCAGAGCAAAGCCAGGCTTCATTGCAGCAGGTTTCTCCAGCCCTGAGATTTATCCACCTCCTCTTGCCTATTCCATTAACATTTTTAAATCCTCTACATAAATGTGTATAGTATACAACACACCTTTGCGGACCCAGTCTCCAGTGTGAATATTAATAGTAACGCCCACTAAATTGCTGCTGCGCTGTCTCTTTTCCCAAATAAAATCGAGCGCTTTCCGTGCATATTCCTGCAACAACAAAAAAAATGCTCATTAAAGGAAATTGTAGAGAAACACAGATACTAAAGAATGTTATTCTTTTGTCTATAGAAATTAAGATGCCATGAAGTAATGTTTCCTATCTAACAATTATAAAACTCAGTATTACATTACATACACTTAAATAGTAGGATGTTCAGTCCACATTTTATATAAATAGTTAATTCAGTTGCTGATTAGAAAGAATGGTGCTTGTCTACACTACTATTTGCCAATAAGCTGCATGGTCTTAAGCAAGTCAAACATCCTTCCGCAAGTCTCCTACTCTAAAATACAGAAAGGATAGTGTAACCTAGTTAAAAAAAAATTCAAGACATACAACAGCCTTAGAATCAAAATGGCTGCATCTTTTTAGACATCTCAATGTGGAGCAGCGTTCTCTTTTTAATGAGTATACAAGTTATATATATTCTTTATATACAGAAAAAGTAACTTAAAGGTAACAACCTACCCAACAAAAATGGCTCTAAGTTGCCAAACACACGTACAGAAATTTAGGGGGCCAAGTTTTATCAAAACACTCAACACAGACCCAGCTCTGCTTCCACATGGTTCCATGAAACTAAATGAAATACTAGGCCCATGATGAAAGATTTTGCAGATTAGAATTTTTTGAAAAGCCTAAATATTTTCATTTAGCTTCTTGCTGACAATATAGCCTTATATAGGCCTTGCACAACTTCAGTGGAACTACATGAGTGTGATTTTTTTTTCCCATTGTGCATTTTTTAAAGCTGCATTTTAAAGAACAAGTATCTAACTTTTCTTCTTTGTAGTTCTAACCCCTGTACCCCAAAACTATGCAAATACTATCTTTTAGCTAGTATTCAGTCTATTTGCCTTGTTTACTTCTGTATTACTGTAACTACTTTCAAACAAAATTGCATCCTGTGTTTTTGAAGTCAATTTAACACTTTAAAAAAAAAAAGCCCACAAACAGAACAAATCAGAACACACGCAAACTTTTTGTGCAGAACAGCTAAGATATGCACCCATTTGATAAACTCAAAAGTATTCTTCCAAAATTACAGAAGTGTAGCAGAACACTAATGGATACCTAATCCCAAAAAATAAAATATCATGGAAAGCAAACCTCAAATATAGATGTTCCTGTGAATCGGCTTAAAGCTGCAAACTCAAGGATCAAGGTACCTGCACAAGCTGTACAGGTATCAGTTTCTGTTCCTGTTCTTGCTTCTGGATGTCTTACACCAAATTTTAAGTTAACCTAGAGAAGAGCAGAGATTATTGTCTTTATTTTTACTAGCTAAAAGACTTTACACCCCTGTGATAGGTCTGTAGGGCAACTATATAATTTATGCTATTTCCAAAGGCAAAAAAAAAATATCACACACACCTCTTTTTGTTTTGCTCTGTTTTACCACACACTGTCCACTCAAACGTACATAAAATTATCCAGATATACCTAAAATACTTAACCCTGCAAAACAAGGACTGACCCAATTACCCCTTGCCTGGTTCACTGGACATTTGAATAAAAGAATACTACCCTGAAAATCTAATTCTAGCAATATATTTACCAGCAACCCAGAAGCTCTGAACATCACAAGTTCTCATGGAAATTAAGCTTCATAAATACCTCACTACTCCTGGCTCCAGAGAGTACCTGGTAGATGAATCCACTTTTGTACCACGCACAACATAATTTTCTGCATTATGGAGATGGCTCCCTCAGCAGAAATTGTCAAACCCCAAACATTTGGAATTAGACATATTCACTAGAAAAATGCTGATTTACTAAGTCCACATTTTTAATTTATGGAAAAGTTTCCAGTCAAAGCCACATCTCACAAACTCAATGGATAACATGCATGTGAAGTTGTTTTCTGTACTTCAAATAACACATACTATGCTTTATTTGAATTTGATGAAAGCTTTTACATTAAGTGAATACTTTTAGATTACAGCTACCCTTCCCCTCTCAGAAAAGCGGATGTAGACCATGAAGATTAATCAGATTTGTGCTAAATTCACAAATGCTTGCATGTTGATCTTTCACTGTCTTAGGGAGAGTTATATACCAGAACAAAAATTACTCTCCTCACCTACTTGGTGGTGCCTTTAGCAGCAGAGAACAATAGACAGTGAATAGACAAGGTTTCTGCAGCTTCTATTTACCCACAGCAATACTAGAATTTTCAGAGCTGGAAACACAGGGATTCAGAGAGCCTAAAACTGTATTTTAAAATACTAGGTAGCATGTATTACCAATAAGCAGTTTATCAGCTTTTGATTCACGCTTAATAAATATACAAGTGATTTTATAAACAGAGATCAAAACAAAACAACATAAAATTTGCTTACAGAAGTAATTCTGAAGTGCAGAAACCAGAGAACTTACTCTTGGATAAGGGAGACCACTAGTGGTGTTAAAAGCTGGTAAAAGCTTGTAGCCTAGTTCCTTTGCCATCTGCAGAAGTTCACCATTGTACCACTGCATATATTCACCTTTTTCTTTCAGCATAATTGCCACTGAATGCCCACCTAGGAGACCTCTAAGAACACAAGAAAAATTATCCACATCTCAATGAGTATATTAATCTCAAGAACAATACAGCAATCTCTACAATTTAGATGACTATGTAAGGAACTGTGCTATGGTCACATGGCCCTAATTTTCAGAAAAGCTGAGCGGATGCAACTCCAATTACGATCAAGGTGAGCTGTCAGTACTTTGGAAGCAATTCTTATTGCCCAGGATTGAGTCCTAAACTATAGTTGAATCACTGATTCATCAGTATAGTTACGCATATAATAGCTTAAAAACTAACCTGCTCCAAAGCTGCTTTGAGCAGTAAATTGGACTACAGACCTCCAGAGGTCCCTCCCAACAGATCAGAAATAATCTATTACCCTAAGTATTGAAATATTCTGTTAAATCAAGTATTGAACAGTGTAATCTGTAAGACTGTCTCCATTATGAAAAAACACTGCTACCTCAGCACGCACAGGATTTTTTTAAGCAAAAAAGTTACACCTGCAGCAGTTAGATGGGGTCCAACTCGATTCAGTACCACTGCATCGATTCCAGCCTCACATTCTAAAACCCTTCTTAGGGCAGGTGTCGAGCTATGCTAACTGACAAAGGCACAACTGGTTTAAATGAGGTGAAATAGCACAGAAAGGTATGCCTTAAGGACATTTAGCTAAAAGCCACATTTTTGAAAGCTTTGAAAAGATTAAAGTTACTCACCCAAGGACTCTTATGTTGGTTTCAAAGACAGATACAACTACGTCGTTATCTAAATTAACATCCTTTATTACTTTTTTTACAGCCTCTTCAAACTCTTTGGTTTTATTTAACACCTGGAATACAAATGTAACCAGGGGTTTAGGTTCCAACATACCTAATTCAATCACTCTCAGGTGTGGAAGAACAAGCACAATGAATTAAAAAGGAAAGCATTTAACATGCCTTAAATTGATAATCTGGTCCCACAGGGGCATATTCTGATACAGTGCAAAAAGACATGAGTATTATTGTTTTTCTCATGAGATACATGAAAAAGAATAAAAACTGTACACAATGAACGAAGTCACTGAGAATATACCTAAACTATTACTCAGGGATTTATTTGTTTGGTCCTTCCCCTACTCCCATGTCATGACTATAGTGAAACGGGACTCAGCAAGCTGCAGGCTGTGCTGGCAGAGTGGGCAAAGACTGGCCTGCTGTGATGCCTCCAATTTCACAGAAACCTCCTATCCATGGACTAAGGAGCCACATCCTAAATTTGGTGAATCATCCTAGCAGTCTTCCTCCTCCCGACAGCTTTCTCCTTGCGTCTGAAGAACAGCTCAGGCATTTCCTGCAGATTTTCTTTCCCACTGTCTTACTTTCAGTTCAATCTTTTAAGAATCCTTGCAACTTATCCAATTTGTTACCATAAGTGCCCTTAAATTTCACAAGAAAATAATAAATAAACCACAATAATCCATTTGAGTGTCTGATAGAAACCAGGAGTTCCAGACTCTGCATTATCAACATTTGTGGTCCCGATTCAAAAGAGCCAAGGGACATCTCACAGCACATCATAAAAAGAGAGCAGCTGTCAGAGAAAGAGCATTATATGATTAACACACCAAATCAGTGCTGTAAAGATTTTCAAAACTTTTTAGATTTGTTTACCTGGAGACGTGAATGGCCAAAAATTCTTAATTTCCAAAGTCTATTTTATGATGACAAAATATGTCAAAAGGATTGAAATCTAGCAAAAAGTAGTTTATTAATGATTGGAGTCTTTTAATAAGAGATGGAACATAAGTTCGGCAACACTTCCTGGCAAACACGTCCAGCTTTGCTTTTTTAAAAAATATATTTAGGAGCATACAAATTCATCCATGAAACATGTACATAGAATTTAAAAATATAATTAATTCAGTAAACATTAAGAGAGGTTCACCCCTAAGTCAGCATGTTGTTTCAGACTACAACAGGAAGGAAACTCACATATTTTTTGCTAAGTTAGAGCCCAAGAAAAGCAAGATAAGAAATCATCAATGAAATGTGAAGGAACTTTTCAGTATTCTTTTTGCAACAAACTCCAAACACCATGAACGCAGCACTTGGAAGTTCTTACAAGCAATAGCCACTTTGAACAAAATCAAAATCTAAAAATAAGTCTGAACATCAGGAGACTTTAGTTTATCAAAGTTCAATAGACTTAACTTACCACAAGAGTGTCCAAGGTATCAATCAAGGTCAGTGAAAACCTATGAAACAAAATTTAGAGCAGATTTACTATTGACCTGTATGTGTAGAGATTAAATACTTTTAATACTAACCAATAGCATTAGAAACTAAATTCTCACAGACCACAAGCTGCTAAAAAAATCAGTTGTACACAATATGTTTAATATCAAAACACCCTACTAAGTTTCTTCCCTTTGTCAGTGACCAGATTAGGAACTGACCGAAACAAGCTGTGATTATGAAGATAGCTTTGTTTACTGTAAAGCTTTCAAACTTCTTGTGAGCAAATTAATATTTTATTTCTATTCTCCAAACAAATCTACTAAAAAACCCAGTAGAATGGTTCACGGTCTTTTTCCAACCTCTTTTTTTCTTCCTTTTTAAAAAAAAAATAAGAACATTGACTTAAGTGTAATAACAAAAAGATTTAGGAAGATCAAAAATGATTCCAAGCTAAGTTTCTCCTACCAGGAACTGTTCCATTTACGTACTTCAGAAAAAGCTGCAATTTGTTGCAATTTAATGCAGTGTTAAAATTAGTGGTGAAAGACTAGGGAAAATGCTGTTATTTTGTTATGAACCTTCTACGTGGGATACAATGGAACAGGAAAAGGTACAATAAAGGGCAGTGAGGTGGGGCTGAAAGTACATAGCAGCTTGTGTACTAGGAATAAGTGAACAGACTAGAGCTCTTCAGCCTGCAAAGGCTAAAGAAGATTTTTCAAATCACATATGGCATGAAGAAAGTGAATGAGAATCTACAATTCACTGTTTCTCACAGTAAATTTCACCTGGTGCCATCCAGCACTAGCAAGTGGCAGGTTTAAAATAAATAACTACTTATTCCATAAAAAGAGAACACCAAGTCAGATCCATACTGTTTGAAACAGGAATATCATAGTAAGGCTTGTCTTGTTCATACATTCTTCTCTAGGCCTGCTCTAGTGCATACCAACCTGAGTGGGTCTTCAGCCTAACCCAACAAAATTGCTCTTATGCTAAGAAACACACACCACACATAGAATAAAATTTACAGAATATGACAGTATTAAAATTGAAAACTTTGGGAACAGTTGCAACTGCCTATTGAAGAACAAGCATCAAGAATTTAAGAGGTGCCCAATGTTTGATACCCTGTAGGCAACATGTGACTCCACATGGAGCTTAATTAAAATGTAATTAAGTGGTCATATATTATAATTTTCTTTAATTTGCAAAGATATAGGACATTCTGTGACTGTCACTCTACAAGAGAAAGAGATTAACTAGTGGCTACACACAACTACATAACAAATACACGGGGAGATTAGGCATTGCACAGCTATAGAGAAGGCTGGTGCGCAATTATGCTTCCCAGCCCTCCAGGGAAGCAGAAGTGCCCTCGCTGTCTCACCCTGTCATTCTGTGACTGCAGAGCCTTGTACAGAACAGGACTGATGAGCCAAATGGCAAAAAAAAAAAAAAAAGATTATATAAGAAATCTAATAAGTATAGCTGATTATTAGGAACAGAAAAAAGCACATATACTGAAAAATAATAAATACACTATTCAGTGCATATAAGGGGCTGAAAGGTAGTTTTACACAAATGATAGTATGTTTTTATGTAAAAAAAGGTCATTAAAAAGAATGCATGAAAAGGATTAAAAATATATTTTCTTGACACTTCTTTCTCATCAGTCATATCTCTCAACTCCTCCAAGGCAGCAGGCTTATATAGGAATCTCTACACTAACGAACTTTTGTGCATAACAAAAATAACAGGCTCAATATCATAAAGTGAATTAGAAGTAGTATTTAAGACAAAGACTTCAGCTTTGATTAATACTAGACTGTTTAGGGACACTAAGCAGTGATACCAATTTAAAAAAAAATCAGCTATTTGTTATTAAGTATTTGCTCTATAAACACAAACAGCACACATACAGACAACGTTCCTTGTGAAAAAAATCAATTATAAACACATTTAGAGTAATTCAATTTCACCTCTGATTGTTCAATTTAAGATGGAGAAAAACAGTCCTGAAATCTACATTTGCTGGCCAAATGTATTTTGTGCTATAAGCTACCTTAAAAGGAAAAATACGAAGAATTTCAATGTCTGATATAATGTTTTATACTTTGGCAAAGGCGTCAGGCTACCACACACATGATAATCATTTGACTAATTATGTTTTCAGAGAGCTTCCTACTAAAAAAAAATAATTTAAAAAGCATTTGAAATATCACTTAAGGCCAGCATAATGGGTAACAGTTTACTGTCTGTGCAGCTGATAATTAACCCTTATAACCCCTATTTAGTAGCCAAATTTACTAATAAATGACAGCTCACATTTGGAAGGCTTTCCTATGAAAAATACTTAGAGAATGACTTAAAACCAAACCTCTCTTTGGCTCTCACTCACTGGTCAACTCTTTTTTTCCGATTAAGATAAAATTTCACATCAGTTAACATCATGGAAGGATATAATAAAAGTATTTCTGCCTGAATTGCAAGAAGTTCACAATCAGAGCTTTCTTTCCAGTAGCTTCTCCCTCACTCCCATAAGAGAACTTAAGAGACAAATTACAGATTTGTCTGCACCCGTAGAATCTTTTTCAACAAATGCAAGCTTCTGGATATGTCAACCGAAGGAACATGTTTTATGGGCTGCAAACTGTACTTCAATTCCTAGATGTTTACATGAGACAGAAACTATTTCAAATACTAACTTTCCCAAGGCATCATCCACATCGCCTCGACTTGGTTCCTGACCCCGTACTCGTCCACGACAAGTTAAAGGCATGAGTTCATCAGCTGGATATGCATGCTCCTGTAGGGAAACAAAACAAGGGAGTAAGTTATAACTGTAACAGCCAGTTCAGCAAATCCTCAGAGCTCACTGAAAAGAAGCCCAATTACCCTGTACTTCAGAAAAACTGCATGACAATAACATAATTACAGAATCTTTGAGGTGAGGGATCTCTAGAGGCCAACTTGTCCAACTCCTCTACTCAAGCAGAGCCACATAGACCTAGTTGTCCAGGACAACATCCATACAACTTTTGAGTATCTCCAAGGAAGGAGACTCCACAACCTCTCTGTGCAACCTGTGCCAGCACCCAGTCACCTTCACAGTAAAAAAGCGTTTCCTGATGTTCAGAGGAAACCTCCCGTGTTGCAGTTAGTGCCTGTTGCCTCTGGTCCTGTCACTGGGCACCACTGAAAAGAGCCTGGCCTCGCCTTCTTTACAGCCTTCCTTCAGCTATTTATCCACATTGAGAAGGTCTCCCTGACCCTTCTCTTCTCCAGGCTGCACAGCCCCAGCTCCATCAGCCTTTCCCCAAAGGAAAGATGCTCCAGTCTTCATTATCTTTGTGACCCTTCGTTCAGCTCTGTCCAGTATGTCCGTATTTCTCCTGTACTGGGGAGGCTAGAACTGGACACAGGACTCCAGGTGTGGCCTCACCAGTGCTGAATAGAGGGGAAGGATCACTTCCCTTGACCTTCTGGCAACATTTTGCCTAATGCAGCCCGGGATACTATTAGCCACCTCTGCTGCAAGGGCACATCGCTGGCTTGCGGTGAACTTGGTGTCCACCAGGACCCCCAGCTCCTTTTCCACAAAGCTGCTTTCCAGCTGGGTGGCTGGAAATGATTAAGCTGTGAGCAAAGCAACAGGACCTCCTTCACCTTCTCGCTCTCTCTAGCCTCCCAGAGAAATCTGGAGCAACTAACAGCACATCTAAAAAAAACCACACCAATTAACTTGAATAGTTAATTGCGTGCTTTCTGCAACAAGGTGCACATGACACTTCCTATAATGTTTCTTAGACAGAAGTTATCATCTCAAAGACAAGTTTAAAACCTAAAACTAATGCAGGCATTATCAAGTGGCTGATATTTCATGGAGAAATCATTGGGAATTAGACTTCAAAGTCACTTTAGAAACATTTCCAAACAAACATAAGTGACATAGGGTCACAATCAATGACATATAAGGTAACTCACTTAGAAGGTAAAATAATAAATCAAGAAATCACTACACAAGGCATAACAAAAGATAACATTCACAAAAAAGCTTACCAAGACTGAGCTTTCTACAAATATAACATTTATTTTTTTAAAGAGAGAGACATTGCAAGATTTTTTTGGAAAAGCAATGGTTACCTTCCATATTTGTAGAAAAAGCTCTCTGCGAAGCAAGCTGTCCTGTAATTCTATTTCTTGTCAGTCAGGCAGAAATAACAGGAGTGACACCATTGCCTAAGTCAAGCACACCGAATAAAATGCCTGCTCCTATTTCTTCTCAAGTCAATGTAAATTTTGTAGGTTGAAACTACCACCAAAATGGGATATCACATGAAATAGACACAAATTTGAAATTCATCATTGTGCAACAGGAGAGGTTTACTGAAAATTTTTCAGAGTGGTCACTGACATTAATAAAGACGAATTTTAAATGTCTCTAATTTCAACAAACATGCACAAGATTGCCTCTCCATTACAAGCCCAGAACAAGTGATTTGGGATGGAGCTTCTCTCTTTTATTTCACCAGAAAACTGGCTGCTGTACTGTGCTCTTCAATTCTGCTTTTAGTAGAGAACCAACATGTGGCAGGATGAAAAAGTTTAATTACTGCACTGAAACTGCAAGTAAACACATTCAAAGTCTTTCCAAATACATGGTACAAAAAATAATCTATATTCAAACGTGAAATAGACAGAAAAAGAAGGCATATTCTTCTATAAATAAACAGCTCTTACAGCAACTTCTTTTGAAAATGATGGTTTTTTTCCCTGTCTACCATCCTCCCAAGTATTTTGGTCTTTGCACAACTCTTTGTTCTCCTCAAGTTCAACTACAAAAGCCAGAATCTAGATCATTTTAATACAGCTCAGATAGTTCTGAATATCTGCACAAAGTACTCAGAGAAACAGACTAAAGAAGTACACGGCAAAAGCAATGTCAAAACTAAGATCTCTGACTTAAATCATGGAGAAAAAAGGTGATAAAAATTGTAGAGAAAATGGACTTTCAGTCTTACAAAATCATAAGGAACTAAAAGCATTCTGAAAAATAAAAGTTCTTATTCTCTGTCAAGTGATTTCCCAACTTGTAACTTCTCCCCTTTCAAGTAACCTAAAAAGGAAGGTAGCAGGAGCCATTAAATATAAAACATGGCACAAATGTTACAATTAACATATTTCTGGAAAACACTATACAAGTGAAGTTCAACAGATATTCTGGAATTTCTACACATTCTGACCGAACAGATGATCATACTGCTTAATGTCAGGACTGTAAGTTCAGGGCAGCACAGAACTTGAATAATGAAAAAAGACGCATTGCTACTAGTACTGCAAACCAAGAAATACCTCCTGGACTCAAGTGACTGACATTTTCACATATTCTTTCTGACAGCCAAGAATAAAAAAAAAAATGCTGATTATTACAAATATTGTTGAAAGACTGAAAAACAATCCAGCAGCCTTTTAATCAAAGCTCCTGTTAACAACTGAAAAAAAAATAAAAAAGACAAGGGAGTTTCCCCCCAAGCAAACATGAATTTTCAGTCTTCTAGCTACGTAAGTCTAAACCGCGTATTAATAGAAACAGAAAATCAAAACTTTTCAGGTGGCTGTTTCAAAAGCAGCTGCAAAAATACTTAATTCTGTTGCTGTCAGAGTCAAGTCTGATACCCTAATCTTGTCTTCAACTTTAAACAAGCAAGTCATATTTCTCTGTTTGTTTAGTGTTCCAGCATACGTGGCAAGTAAATATCCTTTTGACTTCAAAGTTTCCAGGATAGCTGAAGTCATTCTCCTCCTTCACCCAGAATTTTTTTCCTTCAGAGGTAGCAAGACACCTACCAGTTTCAAATTTATCACAACAAACAGTAGAAGCACAGATCCTTTCTACTGGCATGTAACCTTTTATCCAATTATGCCAAATATGTAACAGTTTTGCCTTCAGAATGCCATGGGAAACCCAAGTCAAGTGTTTTTCATGGTCCCAAGTAACTAGTTGTGAATTTTCATCAAAGAGCCCAATTTTTTTTAAACTAAGGTGTCAAAAGCAAGAGCTAATGTTAAAAGGATGAACTACAACCATTTTGAAAATACTTTTGCTTGGCTTTCTACCCGTTAACTCTATAACTCTCCTGTACTGTATAAACTTGTAACTCACAAGCTTTTAATCTTGTATTACATATTAAAGCATTAAATCATAATACAGAAACTGGGACATGTGGCAAGATACTGTCAAGAGACACGTTTGTTCTGCAGGAACTGGCGCAACTGAAAAGAGAAAGGTTTCTGCAACAGCCACAAAGAACGTACAAAACGATTGTTAATGTGACCTCAGGAAGAATGAATATTTATCTTATTAACATTTACAAGTTCTCCTCAGAAGTGTATTACCTATAGTATATTTGAAAGTAATTATTATTTCAGGAAAGTCAGTCAGTAATTTTTTATTCTTAAACATATCTAAGCTAAGCTAACGTATTTCAAGGTTGATGAGAGTGCAGAATGGCTCACATATCCAGACATGAAGACACCTGCACAGAAAATCACAAGGCATATTAAAAGACACCATAGCGAGCGTGGCTCACTGTCATATGACAGTCACATACTTAGAAGAGGCTCTAATGCGTAGATATCACACCAGATCCCCTTTTTGTTTGACTTTGTTCTGCGAACACTGCTTGCTTGTAAAAGAGCTACCAAACTGCATCTAACGGACCCTACCACAGAGATATTTTATGCAATTTTTACCCACAAAATAAGATCAAGTTGTATTCTCCAGAATCTGATGACCACAGACAGCTCTCCTTGAGCTTCCTTTTCGTAGTATTTTTAGGATCCCGGAATTTCAAATCAAATAGTTTACCAAAGATGAAAAGTGCTCATAGCTTGATGTAAGATAAACTGGTTTGAGAAAAGCTCAGACAGTTAATGCTAGCAATTCCTAGCTCCCATTCTGAAAGCCACAACCCTTTCAACTCTGCTCTTCCTGAAAGTACAATCTGTTCGTTTCTTTTTAAAGGCTATAAAAGTGCTTTTATTTTAGCTTTGGTTTTGCCCCTGCCTCCCTGCTATTTCTCTAGAATGTCATGTACCGTAGGTTGCTTTCTCTCACAGGTCAGCAATAACAATTCTGAAAAAATTAAACAAAGAGCTATTTTACTTACCATATAATTGCTATATGCATGATCAAACATTTCTAGCACTTGGTTTCTAAAAAAG
This sequence comes from Tringa tobata, assembly GCA_033628505.1. NCBI lineage: Eukaryota > Metazoa > Chordata > Aves > Charadriiformes > Scolopacidae > Tringa > Tringa tobata. The sequence continues at coordinate 2,100,391 of JAHREE010000332.1, read as the reverse complement.
AAAAAAAAAGAAAAAGCATTAGTGGTCTGCCTTGTAATGGCCTTTATCACACTATGTTAGATCAGTAAGATGTATTACACTTTAATACCTAAATATCAGTAAGATGTCCTCTACTAAAGTACTCAAGTAAATGAAATATAGCACTGTATTTTTTCCTAATTTGGCTACTTTCATTCACTAATTTCTTCACATAACATGAAATTAAGTATTTGGGGGATCTCTTTCAACCTCCTGTGTTTCCTCTTAAATAGCTGTAGATGTCACCAACACATTAAAGCTAGAGATGGGACAAATTCCTTGCTCAGCAAAAAAACCAGCAAATAGAATTATGTTCTGCTTGTAATCACCAGTACTAAAACCAACTGACACGGCACAAATTCCTACCTATGATTCAGAAAAGGACTGTAAGTTACAAGATACACCTCTTCCTTGCATTAGAAGTCTTAGCAAGCAAATACTAAAGAAAACCCTTGTAGATACAATTATTTTACATGTTTGAAAAGTAGTCAAGGTGAGAAATGCTGGTAGATAAAATCGTACTTTTTTTTTTTTGAGAGAAAGACAGCACTACGTCCAATTGTTTCTAACTGTCCCACTGAGGAGCCCTTGCAAGGCAAAAAAGCATGCTAATTTCTAGGCTACCATCAGCATAATTTACAATCTCTGCTAAAACTGAATATAAAAGAGACAAGAACACCACAATTATAGTCTAAATATCCAATTTAATTTAATGACTTGGATATTTAGGAAGTCATTTTAGCTCATCGAATGCATTAAGTCATCAAAAGAGCAGAGTACGATGTTTTTTTCAGGTACTTCACCCACACCATCCAGTTTGCAGTTCTGGGATGGGTTGCAGCAGATGGAAGCCCAGGGTCTGGCACACAAGTGCCAGGTCCAGCCCAACTAAGCGTACAACGCTGTTCGGTGACGTAGCATGCAGAAAGCTTCTTCAAACTTACATTTCTCTACATGCGACTTACATTTCAAGTGCCTTTTCTGAAAGATTTTCTGCAACTGACATGATCTTATCATTAATACACAGATTACCTGCTGTTATTCAGAAATGACCCAGCTTGGAGTCCCTAGATACAAACTGTGTCAAGTACATTACTTGCATATGCCTGGGGTATCAGATGATACACTGAGTGCAAGTTATGAATGCAAGAATTTTAAAACCTTCACTGAATGAAGGTTAAACTCCTTATGTAGTTACATGAAGAAAACATATAAAACATTATATAGTCCAAGTACCCTGAGAACTGTAACCTTAAACACGAGAGTTAAATATCAACTTATATCTAATGGTTGCTTCTCCACCAGACTTTTTGCATCATTATTCCGTGCAACTGACTAGTAGATGGGACGAGGATGATGATGCAACTGCCCCAGCAATACAGCGACATCATGATAGGCTCGTTTGCATGTTTGTCTAAAAAAATCCTACTCCCCACAGTGCAATACCTTCCCACCTATATTGTAATTTTTATTCTTCAACTCAAAACCATATTAAAAGTGAATCAGCTTCTTGCAAGTACATGCATGGGGGATCTAGGTAGTTTACCTTATATACAGGAACTAGGAGGTAAGGAAACATGTAAACTTTTACCTTTTTTATGACTCCCAAAAACTCATATGTTCCAGAGGCATAGCCATAATTAGACAAACTGACTATTTCTATCACTTTTACCCATAACTACACACAACCACTGGCTACAATCCTCAAGACTGGAGTTCCCAAGAGTATGGCAGAAGGCTTAGACCCCACACACAGCAGAGGTGATGAGGAGCTGCCTGCCCCAAATAGCCGTGGCCACCTCAAACACCGATGGGAGACCCGATGCCACGCATCTCGTACACTCTTCGGGGTGGAGGGAGGAAGAAGGGAGAGGAGAGACGTTCCCGGAGTACCGCTGGGCAAGGGGCGCACCCGTCAAGCCCTGACGGTAGCACAGATCCCACCCCGCCTCAGCACGGCGAGGGGACGCCGGTGCACCGCGAAGCCACCAAGGGCGGTGGACTCGGCGCGGGCCCTGCCGGCCTCCGCCCCGGCCCCACAGGGAACCGGCGGCCCCGAGGGCAAGCCGGCGCAGCCGCCGTTCCCCCCCTACTCCCGGCCCGGCCCGGCCCGCCGCGGTAGCGCTCACCCCAACCGGCGCTTCTCCTCCTTGCTCATGGCCCCGGCGCCCGGGGCTGCCGCTAGCACGGAGGAGGCAGAAAGCAGGCCAAGGGCCAGGATCTTCCACGGCCTCCTCCAGCGGGGCCCCCGGTCGCCGCCGCCGCC
>JAHREE010000332.1:2032010-2097852 GCA_033628505.1 Tringa tobata | reverse complement strand
TACAAAACCCCCAAATTAAATTACCACATGCACATAAAAAAACAGCTTCCCAGCGATGGAAGGGAAGAGCTTCTTTTATTTTCATGACAAGCGTTTTTACAAAGTTATAAGCAAGATACAACGTGTTTCATATCCTGTCCTGGCAACTCCGTGAAATAAAAAGGGTCACATCCCCCAGCCCGCACCCCTCAAGCCACCACAGTGCTCCTAACCCTCAACCCTCCAGGCTGTGAAAAGTGACTTACTGTTGTTCCCAGTTTACAGGAGAAATGACTCATTCCAGGTAAGTGTAGGAAATTCCAAGAAAACGACAAAAATTACTTAACAAGTGGATTATTATTATTTTTGATCAGTGGTCCAACACTACCTTGCAGATTGCTGACCTCTAAATTGCTGTCGCCTCTACCCAAGTCTGGTTAAAGACAAAACAAAATGCTACTCTCTATCCATTTTGAAACACCTGAATGTACAGAAAACATCCACAAAGGCAAAAAAATTCAGTCCCCTAGCCATGAGGAACTTCAATTTAAGTTGCAGAAGAGACTAAATCTTCCCTGTTCTTTCCCATCCTGCTTGTGAAAAACAAATATGCTGAGCATCTGCATTTAACAACTCAGTTCTTTAATACTACAAGAAAACATTATCCAGATCTAAGCCTGCCATGGAAATAACTCCAAAATGACTAGGATGGGAACGTTTATACCAAATACTTTCTGTACAGATGTATCTAATTCATATTAGTCATAAACAGATTTTGTAGGAGACTGCAGCCTTTTTGACAGTTGCTGTCTTGCTAGTCCTCTTTCGTACAAAACACTGTTAAAAATACATTATGTCCCTTAATCTTAGCACGATTAAAAAGAGACTGCTGCTGCTTAACTGTAAGGCACACGTTATAAATTTGAAGTTAACATTCAGTACCAATTAGAAATAACTAATGATTTGTAAAAAAATTGGCTGACAGTGGTTTGTGTGTTTACAAATTAGTATTTTTGCAGGAAATATAAGGAGGAGAAAACGAGTCAAAGTACTTTTGCAAGCAAAACATCTCTGACCTTAATGTTTCCACACCATGGCATGGCTTCTGGAATAAATAGGAGTTGCATTTTTTTTCCAATAGCGACGTTGCAGTTGGTCCAGTTGGTCAACTACGTTCCTTTCTTAGGCAGTAATATTTGCCTGTTCCTCTAGTGTCAATTCTCTGTTAGTATTATAGCATGTTTTGATAGCATTAAATAATAGACTTTGCACAGTTTGTTGAAGTTAAATGCCAACAAGTATTATCTGCTTGGGACTTTGTTATTTCTTCCCATGTCTTTATAGGCATACATCCTGCAGTCCTTACTGTACTTACCATTACTCTTTGCTGTACTGTACTGTATTATATCTATCCACAAACAGTCTGAAATACCGGGCCAAATTTTCAAGGTGCCTTAACTGACCTCTAAAGCGAGGTCAGATTAAAATGCTGTTTTTTCATTTCCGAGCTTTTCTGTGCACAGTCTTTATATTGTGCATGCAAACGATGCATATAAGCAATTTTGTGCATAGACCATGATTTGATATGGATGATAATATGCTGGCTATGAAAGCAATAAGTCTCATTTTAATAACTGATTTTGAAATGTGATTCTGCCCTCCATGAATAACCTTCGGCTCCTTTTGATTCAGTTAACATCTGTATTAGAAATTATATGCAATGATTATGATATTTCACAATTTTTGCAATTTATGGTATAGTTTAGGCACCTAGAAAGGCTTACAGAACCCAGTAATTAACTCAGTAAGAATGGGAATGGCAGGACTCTGAATATTCTGTATTATATAGTAGGTGAATATATTTTATGGTGGGAAGTAAAACAGAAAGATGCTGCCCATTGGTTACAGTTATTGTAAACATTCTCATCTTTCCCTTCCATAAAATAAAACAAAATAAAATAGCCATAAAGTGCTCTGGAAGGCTAAATAACCCAGAAGTGCAGAGTGGGACTGAGAAACCTGCTCCCATATTTTCCCCATTTTAAATATAGCAATAAGAGGAAAAAAAAAAATCAGAACACTTGCTTGTCTTTAATATCCATCAAAACTTTAAAATAATTAAGTGATCAGTTTGCAGAGTTTGCTTTTGAGCAACCTACTAAATTAACTATTTGGTTCTGTTTAACTACTAAAAGTTTTATTTATTTCCCATATACTGCATGCAAATACTAAAAGCATCCTTGAATAGCAATGTATGTACCAACCACCTAAGATTCATAGCAGTACTTGTGAAATCCATGCATTTAAAAATAATGAGCTACTCCCCTGCTAAACCACTAAGAATGGTTCAGTTGTTAAAATAACTTTATAGTTGGGAGTGAGCTGATTTTGAAGCGTTCACTGGTCCATAAAAGGTAGCAAATTTTAAGTGAAAGATGAAGTTCCCCAACGGTAACCTGGTTTTAAATATTGAGGGCTTTAACCAAAAAGAAACCTATCACCCATCGCTCAGGAAGGGATTCATGCTAACACTGCAAGAGCTGGTAATACCACAACAAAGCCCATTTCCTCTAGCCCCGACCCAAGGAAGTATTCAGAATTAAACAGGGATTACTGGAGTAAATGAATCCCGCAGGGCTGGGCTGAAAAACGTTTCTTACTCTTCAGAGTTTTGCTGTGCATAACTATCTTCTCTGTTTTCTTCTGCGAAAATATCTTTCACTTCTGTGCTTTTTATTTCCGTGTGTGAAGATGATTCATCTTCTGGCTTTCCTTCACCCTCAACAGCTTCTGTATCTCCTGTGACCTGTACGGCACTAACCTCGCCCTGCTCCAGCACCAAAGAAACTGGCATGTCTAGCAGTCCTGTTCTTGGGTTTTCTGTATCCAGAATGGGCACTTGTGTTGTGTCTGCATTTTCAGCAGCGTTACAAAAAAAGCTCTCAGTCCCTACCTCCACTGGGATGTCATGGCTATTCCCTGCTCCTCCTTCCTCCCCATCTAATATTTCGCCTTCAGACACATTTTCAGTGTGTTGCTCTGGCTGCCATCTATTGCTTTTGCAGCTTCCCACGCCTGTGCACCAAAGGCTTTGCTTCATCTCCACCTCTGCCTTTGCCTCCTGAGGTGTATCTGAGCTTTCCACCAGCCATTCTGCTTGTGCCGTATTGCAGGCCCCCTCAGACACATTCACTAAATTCCTACCATCTGCCCCAAAACTAGATGAAGATGGCTGGTCCTTCTTGAACTCAGTGCATTCTGCTGCACCTTCACTGGTCATCGTCTGGCTCACTTGAATTTCTGCCACAGCCATTTCACTCATCTCGTCATTCCCTTTATTGTGCTCCTGCATCTTTAATATCTCAGCTTCACAAATCTCCTTCATGTTCTCATGTGGAGTATCTGCTGGTATCTCAATCGTTACCATTAGCAAACTCCTTATCTCATTCACATCATCAGGGGATTTACAACTCTTTTCTTCTGACTTGCTTTCTTTTTCAAGATTGTCCCCAAACCCTGCTTTCCCTATGTTTTCATCCTGGGAAATAAGCCTTGTCTCGGTACTCGTTCCTTGGTCATTGCTTTCTTTTTTACTGTCCTCTTCAAACCCTATTCCTACTGCATTTTCACTCTGAGATAATTTTTCCACGATTTCTTTTTCTACCTTGATTTTCTTTTCAGCATTCCTTAAAATCTCTGCTTCTGCTTCATTATCATGTGGGGAAGTCAGCTTTATCTCAGTAACTTCTTCCCGAGATTTGCTTTTTTTTTCAGTGCCACCAACGAACGCAGCATCTGTTGCCATTCGACTCTCAGACGTTACCGTTTCCTCCAGCACTCCTTCATGTACCTGAAGTTCTTTTTTAGGGCTGCCTCCAACATCTTTCACTGCAGTCTCAGTCCCAGAATCTACTTTTTCCTCCACAGCTTCTTTTTGTGTCTCAAGCTCTTTCTCAGTGTTCACTGCATGCTCTGCTTTCACCATGTCTTCGTTCTCCAAAGCAGTTTTTCCCTCTGCAACTTCTTGTTTTGTAAGGGTAGCTGAAAGGGACTCCTGGTTTTCACCAATGTCTGTAATGACCACTTCTTCACTTACGCTTGCCTGATCACCAGCGGTATTAACAGAAGTGACTGCCTCTTTGTCTGATGACTTTCTATCATCAGGATCCTTCTCCCAAGAAATTTTTCCTGTCACAATGAGTGTTTCGTCACTGTGAGTTTCAGTGTCCGACATCTCGGCTCGGGCAGAGGAAGGCTTCTTCGCAGGAGTGGTTTGTGCCGATCCTGAAGGGGTCTTCAGGTCTGTTAAACTGGACACACTTTCACAGGGCAAATTCAAGTTATCTTCAAAGAGGTTGTGCTTCTTCATAGTGGCAGCTTCTTTTATCACTAAATAAAACAGAAAAACCAAACTGTTTTGGAAAGACTGACAGAGGTACATTGAAAAAGTGTTTTTCTGAGTTTCTAATGTTTGATATTAAAAACGACAGTAATTTTCAACTTGCTTTTAGTTTACATTTCTTTTTTGAAGGTGGGGATTTTATCTGTGTTGAATGATGGAACTTCAATATTGACCTAAGCATTGCTGTAATAGAGGCCCCGCAATGCACAAGGGTAATGTTTCAATGCAGAAGTATTTACACTGAATATATGAATAAAAGCGTGCTTATTACATTAATTATTATACTGATACTTTGGAACAGGAGTGCCAAAGAGGAGCTAATAAAACATACTGTGCAATACAGAAGCTTGTCTTTTATTCAGAGTACAGACAGACAGACCCAGAGAGATACAAGTATTTTATATATCTATATATGCCATCAAGAATTGTTTAGTTTTCTGACACAAAAGCAGAGATTTGCAGGGAGTACTGCACTGCCACCAGTGATGTACTGAAAACTGCATCCAGCGGTACATTTCATTTGGGGAAATGCATTTTTGCTGCTATATAATATCACCAAGTCTTTGCAAATAAGAGCGTATTTCAATCCTTGGCCCAGGGAATCAAGACAAAATGAAGTTGGCATAATTATATTTTGTTAGAAACAGGCTTGTGCCAAGCTATCACTTTGAATTTCCCAGGTTTAGTAATGCTGCCCCATAATTCAAATTTTAGGGCTTGCCATGCATCTTTAATGAGCTGAATCCAAACACTGTAGCATCGTAACCACCAGTCCTTGGGAAAGTGGGACCTGGGTCTGAAACAACCCGGTTGGGACTCTGGGAAGCTCTGAAGCAAGAGCTCACCAGCCAACGGCCAAAATGTTGTTACTGTCACCTCAAGAATGTTCTCACCTTTCAGAGTTTCTTCAAGCAATGTCTGATGTAAAATCTCTTCATACACGTTCTCTACTTGGATCACGCTAGTGTAATCAGCAAAAATGAACTGCTCATATTTCTGCAGCTCCTGTGCACACACAGAAGAAAGGAAGAGATATAAAGAAATGAGAGACTTTGAGAGTCCTACTTCAACAGAGCACCTTGGAGATGCCATCTAGCAAGTCTTGCAATGCTCCTTGCTGGCTTTTGAGGTGAACTATTTGAACTATGACTAAATGAACTATATATGTTCACAATTTATTATGCACTTATCAAACAGTATTCTTGCATTGCAATTACATTTAGAAGTACAACATCACTGCCATCTGCACTATAATAAACAATTCTGAAATAAACAGCTGGGGAGGAAATGACTTACTCCCTGTTTGTCCAAGGTGGTAAATCCATAGTGAGCACAGCAAAGACAGGGTTTGGTTTTGTTTTTCTAATAGGTGTGTAGCGTTTTTAGCTTACTGATTTATATGCAACTGGCTGTCTAGACAATAAGTGAGTCATTATCAGTAAGCAGCTGTTTGGTGATCTATTGAAAGTAAATTAAGGGACCTCTGCCCACTTCTAGAAGAGGCACCTACATACAAACATCTGGAGGTTTTCAAGTAAAAGGTCAGGATTGGGCATGTCAATTGTGCCACACATTTGCTTCTGGAGCTGGCTGCTCACTTCTGCAGAGGCACAAACACAACATGCTTGTGGGAAATTAAACAGAAATGGCTTGTGGGAAGTTTGCACCACCACTGCTTCCTCCATCCTGTATGACAGAGACATGATGTGGGACTCCACCCTCTCTATATATATTCAAGATGATGAAATGCTTGCCCTTCTGCTTAGACAGCATGTCTTGAAGGCACTGCTGACACTCTAGAAGACACTATTATTTTGTGGACAGTAAAGAAAGCAGTGACTTAAAATCACCGCAGAAGACAGTGATTTTAAATATATTTTTGAAAGTTGTAAGTTTTAATAATCCATGCTCAAAGACTCACAAGCATAGCTTGGCAAAAGACTTAGTTTTAAACTTGTTTTTGAAACTGAAACAAGCTGGAGAGCATCAGCAAGAGCAGCACACTGGGTGAAAGCTTACAGCTCCAAGAACTGATGAGCATCAAGGGAAACAAAAGGGCAGAGAGGCCAGAATGGCTTCGGGCAGTCATCTTTCAGCAGGTCTAGTGAAAATGCAAGAGGATATGCACGGGCTTCATGAAGGGTACAGACTATGTATTACAGAATATTTAGATTAGATATTAGGAAGAAATTCTTTGCTGTGAGGGTGGTGAGACATGGAACAGGTTACCCAGGGAAGTTGTGGATGCCCCATCCCTGGAGGTGTTCAAGGCCAGGCTGGATGGGGCTTTGAGCAACCTGCTCTAGTGGGAGGTGTCCCTGCCCATGGCAGGGGGGTTGGAACTAGATGATCTTTAAGATCCATCCCAACCCAAACCATTCTATGATTCTATTTATTTTGAGCAAAGGTGAGCAGCATTCCAACTGGCCTCTGATGCAGCCACACTGCTATTATATCCATGAAACCCTGGTAGCCACACTTGCTGAGTACTAACCTACCCTATGATTAAGGGCAACAGAGACTGTCTCTGTATGTTCGTTTCCTGATTGTTGACGCAATTACTTCCGTTTAAAATCACTGAAAGCAAGCATGTGGCCTGTCTGCTCGCTGCTCCTGCTGCCCAAGCAGGAGCAATTTGGCTTTGAAGGAGGTTGTCAGCAGAGGTTGTGTATAGTCACAGTCATGCCTCCAGGTGCTGCTGAAGAGGAAAGTGCCCCCTCCCACGGACTGAATTTCAGCCTGCAGAAGGGCTGCTGAACACAAGGGCAAGTTCATAACCTATAATTGTAGCTGCCAAGAGGAGTCCAGTTTGAGGGGACTTCAGATCTCTAAGGAAGAAATGAAATGGGGATGGGCAAAGGTCTGCAATTATCTTTGAGAAAGCAAGCTGTACATACAGTTTCCCTGTTTCCTGAAATCTTCCCTATGCTTCACATCTACCCAATCTGTGAACTGGCAAATTTGTGTCATCTGGCCGAGCAGGCAGCCATTCTGCACGACTCCCCAAGAGAAAACAGCTTTACAGAGTTGGCGATTTACTGCCAAGGTGTTAATTCTTCCCTGCCTTTTATTATTGGGGTTTTTTTAATCACAGAAACCTACTGGTTTGCATGTTGAAGCCAGTGTCTTCTGCATTGTGGGCAAAGTAATCTGTACCAGTGCTTCTTGAAATATCTTCTTCCGGATAGTGCTGCTGTCATAATCATATTGCTGTCAAAACAGAAAAAAGAAAAATGAGCCTAAATGTGTTTGGGGTTATTAATCACTCATAAGAGGAACTGGTTCTTATTAACCTGTGACAGGTTAATTAACAGGTGACAGGTGAATCCCAAAGGATATCACATCACAGGCACACCCAGGGGCTTGTATTCCCATGCAGGTTCAGTTTTTACAAAAAATCCCTAAAATCTGGTTTTATGGGATCTCTTTCCCTTCATTTTTTTCTGCCTAGGCAAGAAACAACCCCCTGATTGCTCTCTCCATGCACTTCCTCTTTGGAGAGTAATGAATTCTAGGGGTGGGCAATTATGAAGCTAATAAAAAATTATTTACCCAGATCCACAGCATCATCTCTAGCTGATTTAATTGCAGCTAAAAGGACTGCACATATAAATACTTTTACAAGTGTCTGCCCAGAACTAGGTTTTACTCCCAAAATGAGCAGCTTTGTTAAGTGCCACCAAATCAGAATTTCCAGCTGGATGGTAAGAGATAGCTTCTTTCAAAGACTGAGATAAATTCACATAAAATGTGTTTTCAGTTTCCAAAAAGTCAGAACCCAAGGTCTTCCAGAGCAAATGCTGCAACATTTACCTTCAGTACTCTCAGCTTGACTTTCTCAATGCTTGTCGCAACTTTGGCCAAGTCTGCCTGGCGACTTGGAGAGAACAGCTGCTCAAAAGTATAAACTGCATTTTCCATCAGCTAAAAATAACAATTAAAAAACTGTTAAAGACCAGTAACATAAAATTCCTACAGGTGTAAAGAAGCATGATAAATGTAACCATTAACCTAAATTGTACTTTTGAGAAGGTGGAGAAAGGATAATGGGCCTAAAATCAATAAATATTTCAAGTACTTTAAATGATTATAGCAAGGGAAGAAAAGCCTTGTTTAGTTCAGATGGCAACACTTGGTTTTGGAATGAGAAACCAAAAAGAAGATTACCTAATGCAAGAGAATAAGAAAATGAAACTGCCTCAACTTGTATCTTGAGTTTACAGGCAGGTCAATACTAGGAAGTCTGCGAATGTAACTGAACAAACAGGTATATCAGCAAACTTACTCAGAGTGGATTCGTTTATGTTGTCCAAAATCTTTCTGCTCTATCTCAGTTCTCAGAAGGTTAACATGCACGGAAATGTTGCAATAAATAATGAAAAGTAAGCCTTGGTATCATTATTATGCTATCATGGCTTTCTTGTATAGATTTAATCTCATGTCACTATCCAAACTGATGGTGAAAAAGACAAGAAATAGAATCGATCATCTATATAAAAATGCCATAGACATTTAGATTAGATATTAGGAAGAAATTCTTTGCTGTGAGAGGGTGGTGAGACACTGGCACCGGTTGCTGAGAGAAGCTGTGGTTCCCCCTTCCCTTGAATCGTACAAGGCCAGGTTGGATGGGGCTTTGAGCAACCTGGTCTAGTGGGAGGTGTCCCTGGCCATGGCAGGGGGCTTTAGATGATCTTTAATGTCTCTTCCAACTCCAACTCTAACCATTCTATGACTTGCAGATAATGTAGGATTGGACTATACCGACTGTATTTATAAATGGAAAAGGAGAAGACGGAGGTTTACTCAATTTATCTGTGCATCAGAAGGCTGTAGAGTAAAGGCTCATGCACTGCAAGACCTTGGATACAAGAAAAAGACAGGATCAGTGCAGAGTTAAGTTTAAGGCTAATTAAAAAAAGAGCTTGTTTTTTACTTCAATTTTTATTTGAAGCAATTTATAAATTGGCGTAGTTCTGGTGAAGTCACTAAAGCTGTTTATGCCCGTTGAGCACTGTGCTCCCAAATTTCCTTAGATTGGCCACTAGAGGATGCCAAGCTCCCAAGCCAAGGAATCCTGCTCCAGCCTCACCCCATTTAGACTTAAGCCAAATGCTTCTTCTACGTTAAGACTATGTAAGCATAGACATGTTGGAACTTACTCGTTAATAAAATAAATGTCCATTGACACAAAGTGAAACTACTTAGTATTCTTATGAGAAAAAAGCCAGCCTTTTAAAGAGAGAGAAGCAACAACAGCATTTTTAGATACCAGACTTTTAAAGAGAGAAAGGCAATAACAGCATTTTTAGAACAACTAGCACTTTAATTTCATTTACTTATGGAAATTTTGACTCGTGTTCTGTTCAGGAAAAAAAGTCCACTTGGTTTACATGGGATATATTTTCTGTCTAATTGTTTGACTTGACCCATAGACTTCACTTATTGAAAGACATTTTATTTGGCAGCATTTTGGAATGGTTCCCCCTGAAAGACCCAAACAGGAAATCAGAATTTTATTTCTGATAATTCTTTGGCTGCTGATCATGGCTGTTTCCATATTCATAACTCTCACTCCACAGAACCGGAACAGCTCCATTTCACAAGATTACCGACTAGATTATTCAGTTTCTCAACTACGGATTAAAATCACAGCATTCAACAAGGCCAAATCTGCCTGGGATCTGGCAATCAAAGTAAGTCTACTGGCCAGCTCCTAATAGATTTCTGGCCAGGCATCCAGAAGAAATAAAAGCAAAGCAAAATTATAACCTATACCAATACACACTAGAGGGGAAAAAGAGGTAGAGTCCATTTTTCATCTGAAATGATGTAGTCACTTCAACCGTTCTCATGAGAAGTGAAGCTGGTTAAAGCACCTACACACAACTACATCCTGAGACATCATCTGTGTCCAAGTAATTGCTGGTTTCTAACATTAATTGTTTTACTTTATATTCATGAGAAAATAAACTACCAAGGAGGAGACATTATATTTTGGTAAAATTAAGACCCTTCCTGAAAAATCAACCCTTGACTATGGAAATCAACTAGATTTTATTTGGTTACAAGCAAAACTTTCTTGAGTGTTGAGACACTGGAAATTCAGATCATGGAAGTTCAGGGGAAGAGATGATCTATCCAAAATTTTTGTGCCTTGCCAAAAGACTCACAAACATGCAACCTCACAAATATAAATGTCAAACAGCTTCTAGCTGTGTTTTTCTTAGGTTTTCTTACCTCAAATTTGATTGAGAGATATTCTGGGAGTTTTGTGCAGGTTTTTCTCAAGATTACTTTGAAGCAGATTAGACGGACAAACCTAACCTGTTCTCCCAGGAGAAAAAAAATGGGTCTTACAGTACCTCTTGCATAAAGTTCTGTGTCCTCTGAATCACAAAATCAATGTGATAGATCTTGAAGCGACTCTTGAGGTCTTGAAGGAGCTCCTGGAGGAGGTTCACTTTCAGATAGCAGGGCTCCATTTTCACAGAGTTGAATGGTAGTTTCATAAGCTGATCCACATTCTGCGTTCCAGTGGAGGAAGAACAAGTTTGGAGAGAAAGCAACCAGAGGTGAATTTTTAATAGAGAATGTAACAGTGGCCCTAAAGCAAATTCTGTTATCTACACTCTAGTTGCACAAATACTGCAAGACTTTAAATGACAAAATCAAGCACTAACATACTACCACCTGGGAAAGCAAATACTGCTTGTCCTTGTGCTGATGTAAAAGGCTGCAGTTATATTTTTCTCTTACCTCCTTTAGCTTCGTGATATCATTTGTATTCTGGAAATCCTGGATGATTTCATTAACTTCTTTATCAAAAAGTGAGCGGACTTCAGTGAATCCAGAACTCACTGGACCCATGAGCTCCTCCAGTATGGATGTGAGAAATGGCTGGATAAGTTCTGTGCAGCACTTCTGGGCCGGCTCAGAAACAGTAGCTGGAGTGCCAGACAATACAACAGTTGCATTTAGGCTACTAGGAGATACAGTGAAAGAAGTAATCTGATCTACTTTAAAATGAACTAAATGCCTCCATGTTTTTCCCTGGAGTCACACCTCTGTAAAGATGAGGGTGATGAGAGTGATGAGAGTTTATAGTTTTATGAGTGACAATGAAACATCTTTTCCCATGCCCCACCTAACCAAACTCTAACAGCTTGGGGGCACTGTGAGAGCAGAGGAAAGGGCAGCTGTCAGCATTCATACACACTGGGAGGTTTGCACTGAGTGTGTCCACAGTGATTCTATAAGGAGTTACCCAAACTCGGTACTCTACAGTTCACTGAAAGCATCGTAGTACGTTATGTGAGAATATCAACAGAACATCCTGAGTTTTATCAAAACAGCTCCTAAGTTATCAGCTATTTATTTATTTGCTACTTTAAGCAACATCAACTAATGTTTTGTCTGCTTTTCACACTCATTTTTATATTCATGGCAAAATTATAATTATTTCACATTAGTTTAAACCCATCGAAGAAGCCCTTTGGTTGAAGTATTCCTTGGTAGCCTATGACTTTGTCACATAACCAGAACCCGGTTCTGTGGAGCATTTCTAGACATCAGGTCAAAATCACTACACTTACAATAATGCTCACGTAACCTGTATCTGCGTTACATAAGGCTGTCCAAGTGAAAATGAAAGCAGAATGAGCTTCAGGATACTCAAAACCTGTCAGCTCTAGATCCAACTTGAGAAGACCTGGTATTCTCATAGACACAACGGCCACAGGTATCAGTTCCCAGCAAAGGCAGCAGAGGCTCAAAGCATTTGTTTTCTGAAAATCAGTGTCTCCAGTTGGATTTTTCAAAACACATGAGAATTTCAAAACGATGACATCTGGTAATTTGAGCAACACAATGGGAAACATTAAAAAAAATTGCTCCACAACACAACTGCTCCTCCACTAACCTTTGATTTTTCCGGCTAAGAAGTTTTTGGAGTTCAGAATCTGATCCATGTCCGAGCGAATGGTTCCTTCAAGAGTTTTTGCAAAATCTCTGCATTCTTCTTTCAAGGTACTTAATCCTTCTGACACCTGCTGCTGGACTAAGCCATAAGTTTCTTCTACAATCTAAACCCAAATTAAATTAAGAAGCATAGATTAGAATCAGCACACACAGACAACTGCTGTGAGAAACAACTACTGTGCAAGTATGAGTACTTACACCAAACCAGGCCCGCTTCCTATCATTTCTCTTTCCTTTCATTTTAGGCAGGATCATTGTCTGAAGGTTAGGCAGGAGTTCCTCCATCACAAGGTTGCTCAGGATCTATATGGTCAGAAGATTAAAATGACATGTTCACACAGTGTTCTTCATCTGAAAACTTGCATCACAGAATGACGTGCAAACACAGGCAATCTCAAATATACAATGGCTTAGCTATCCCAGGTTGCCAGGAGGTAGTCTCCTCCCAAAACCTTCAGATTCTTGAACAAAAAAACATATGAAATATATAACCTAAGAAGATATTCTGTGACAAAGGTGCACGACAGCAGAAAGGCAGGGGCAAGAAAAGTGCTAAAAGGACTTCTACACATAAAGTGGTCATGAGAGAATGTAGGAAAACTGAGGAAAAGGTATCATTGCCCTATTTTTGGTTATTTCTGTAAGTAAATTGTTGGTCTATCATTGCTGTATTTTTCTAAATTGACACTGAGTACTTTTCTCCCTCAAGAATATTTTCACTCTGAAACAGGGTTCAGTGGTTGTAGAAGAGATGCATCACTCTCTGTGATTCCAGCATCTAACTGGCAATTCAGTCTTGCAGATGGTTCCAATTAGAAAGAAAAGGCATTGGACTGAGAATACAGATGATACCAATTTGGGGAGGGTCAATACACTGGCAAGCAAGGCTGCTATTCAAAGGGACCTAGATGGGCTGAAGAAATGGGTGGACAAAAACCTCATGGAGTTCAGCAAAAGCAAACGCACAGTCCAACATCTGGGATGGAACAGTCCCGTACACCAGTACAGGCTGGCAACAACTGGCTGGAAAGCATCCTGGTGGACAAGAAATTCAACATCAGTCTACAAGGTGCCCTCACAGAAAAGGGCAATAGCAGGTTGAGTGAGAAGAACATTTGCCTCTATGCAGCAATTGTCAGACTGGAGTGGCATCCAGTTTGGGGTTCCCCAGTACAAGACAGATCTTGACACGCTGGAGTGAGTCCAGCAGAGGCTACCACGATTATCAAGGGATGGAGCACATGACACGTGAGGAGAAGCTGAGGGAACTGGGTTTGCTCAGCTTTAAGAAGAAAAGGCTCAGGGGAGACCTTATTGCTGTCTACCACTACATAATGGAGGATGTTGGGCAGACAGCCAGACTTTTCTTGGAAAGGCACAGGGAAAGGGAGAAGGTGGCGGTTACAAGTAGCAACAAGGGAAATAGCAATCAGGTATTAAGAAATATTTTTCACCATGGAGGCAATTATGGGAACAAGTCATGCAATCTCCAACCTTGGGTATCTTCAGAACTCAACTGCACAAAGCCCCTAAAGTTGGCTTTGCTTTGAATGAGGGACTGAACCAGATAACTTCCAGAGATCCCCTTTTAACTGAACTGTTTTCTGGTTCTGTGGTTCTCTACCTAGCTTTGTACAGAAAAAGCATCGAAGTCTGGCTTCTTTGACACAGCAAGAATGAAATAGTGTGAGATAGATTCCTAGTTTCATTCACTGGCACCCATTTCAGAAGTTTTCTTCAGAATTACCCACTCAGGCTTTGCAATTCCTCTGCCTAGATATGAACCACAACTTCTTCCTTGCCCATCCCACTGAGACGTACCAAATAAATACACAGAGTTACAGACACACATCTGATTTTGAGAGTCTAGGCTTTACTCTCCATTATTTTTTTTTTTATTTATGGACACTGTATCTCTGGCCTGAGAAATCTACAAGACCACTCTTTCTCCTGCACGTTCCTCTTGCTGTTAGCCAACAAGGCAGACTATGTAAGCAGAGGGAAGCTGTTCATCATGGGACCTGCCCTATTTCTATTTCTTTGTGATCTCAGGTCTCTGAACACGTTTCCTATGGAGGGATTTATCACTGCTGGGGATATATGCTGGATTCTTGAATTTCTCTACTTAGAATCATAGAATCATAGAATTGTCCAGGTTGGAAGGGACTTTTAAGATCACCTAGTCCAACCATCAACCTAACTGATAAAAAAAATCACTAAACGATGTCACTAAACACTATGTCAACCCGTCTTTTAAATACGTCCAGGGATGGTCATAGTCATAGTGTTGTCCAGGCCGGAAGGGACTTCCAAAGGTCATCTAGTGCCTCAACCACTTCCCTGGGCGGCCCATTCCAATGCTTAATAACACTTTCAGTGTAAAAATTTTTCCTAATATCCAACCTGAACCTCCTCTGGCACAACTTGAGGCCATTTCCTCTTGTCTATTGCCTGTGACTTTGGAGAAGAGACCAACACCAACCTCTCTACACCTCCTTTCAGGTAGTTGTAGAGAGCGATAAGGTCTCCCCTCAGCCTCCTTTTCTCCGGGCTGAACAACCCCAGCTCCCTCAGCTTCTCCTCATAAGACTTGTTCTCCAGACCCCTCATCAGTTTCGTTGCCCTTCCCTGGACCCACTCCAGCACCTCAATGTCTTCTTTGTGGTAAGGGCCCCAAAACTGGACACAGCACTCGAGATGGGGCCTCACCAGTGCTGAGTACAGGGGCAAAAGTGTCTTGATTACTTAAAGTGCCTTGATTACTTAATGTGTCTTGATTTTGAACGAATTACCTCAGTCCCATATTTGTTTCCCTCAACCTCATGATTCAGAGGAGGGAGGGACTTCTTTTATTTCTGGACATGTTCGTTTTCTGTTCATAGATCTTGCCCAGGTGCGTTTGTGTTGGCCCACAGTTACAGATGCACAGCTGCCCATTTATGATGGCAGAGGCAATGCTGTTGTGCTGTACAGAACAGCACATAACCCTTTCACCAAGGCTTCTTATCCGTCCCGACTGCACAGCACATACGAGGTTGTCCACAACCTTGTGAGAGCTTTGAAGTGCAGTGGATATCCTGCAAATCAGAGAGACATAGCAACCCTATAAAAAAAAGACAAAATGCATCTTAAGGTTCTGTACATTTCTCATTTACTCTGGGTAAAGGATTACTGCTTTGCCCAACTGGTTCAGTCAAGTCTCACAGACAAAGTACGTAGTCCTCCTTCCTCTCCAGTGGGGCTTGAACAGAGTCTATGCCAAGTGATGCATATTTGAACCCAGCTCTTTCCCTTGCCCAGCACGGTCCTCATCCAAGGATCACTGCCCTGATGCGCCCAGCTGCTGGCTGAGCAGAAACACCGCTCAACTTCACGTTTTCATCATGCCAGAGCTTTTTCATTAGTGCCATTTCGTTCGTGCCAGTGCTCCCTGACTTTCAACCTCGCGTGTTACAGCTGCCTGAGCAGGTTTTAGGCACGAACCAACACCACGACAGGGAAATGGCAGGAATTTACACAGCAAAAATAAGTAAGCAAGGGCTCTGACTGCATGCCACATAGTATAAAACCGAGCACCCCCTGGGCATAAGACAGCCCTTATAGAAATATAACACACAATACTTTACTTACTAATATGCCTGCAATATATAATATTTATATATACATATATATTTTTTGTTGTTTCATATAACTTATGTTTTTATGGAATTTATGGCCACACCACCACTCAAATTCAGCTATGCTGACTCAAATACCTGCCAAAACCAATGGATTAATTCAGGTCCTAAACTAATGATTCACTTAAAAAATGTCTCACAAATAACCCAAACTGGAGCACCACAGACCAAATAATAAATGCGACAATGGATCAAACATACTCTGAAAACGCCGAACTCTCTGGAAATATTTTTAGGAATGCTGGCTTGGCTTTATATTTCTGTACTAAAAGGTGCATTGTAGGGGCTTGAGGATTTTTAATCCCTTATTTAGCTATCCTTGATTTACCAGTATGTTATTTCTACATTCATGTAGCACTGATCAATGGAGTTACACTAGTTTAACATTGGTGGGCTGTAGCGCTCTCACTATGAGGCTGTACTGTTGCTTCTAAAAAGCATTGTCAAAACTTTCCTAGTTTTAACCCTGTAATTTCAGCTCTTACTTTCAAAAATACCATCTACAGTTGAATTTATGCTTTGTTAGTAATGAAACACTGAAAATGAAAAGAACAAGAACAAAAACAGGAAAAGGAACTTTCATGACACAAAATAAAATTAATAGTAATTCAGCCGAGCGACTGGGAACTTACTAATATTATATCCATCTTACTAATATTATATCCATCTTGCAGTTTGGAGGCAGAACTGTGTGAGCTAATGTTGCAGAGATTCTGGCATTATAAATGAATGTCAGGGAATATATTTATTGGCATTCTGCAGAGATTTTTACAGCAACAAATTGTAGCTTGCTTGTTCCAAACTATTCACTTAGCTTGGATATTTGCCTAAAATAATTATTATATTTGGTCAAAGCAGGCATGAGAACACACTATACTTACAGAATGAATTATTACTAAGAAGATAATAGTGTAACTAGTCTGGATGTCTTCTGATTACAGTTCTCTTGAGGTATATGGGTTATGACTAAGTAGTTGGCAAGCAACAGGAAAAATAAAACATAAAATGAAACTAGTGCTATAATAGCTCCATAACTTGAGGGAGGAGAGAAGAAGATAAAAACTCTCACTCCATCCACTGGAAGGATGAAACTCCTTATACTAAAGAATTTATTATCAGATGTTAGCAGGAAACCTCAATCCCTAACATGATGGCACTGGGAAAGACACCGTCTATAGATTCTTCTACAGTTTCCACATTTTTCAGCATTTCAAAGGTAGACTTCTCCCCAAAGAATAATCTGGTTTCTTAAAACAAAACCCTGGATTGTGAACTCTCCATCAGGCTTTTTTCCATTTTCCCAAAGGGAAGACAGATTTCATCAAGGAAAACACCCCGCAGCTGGTACTAAAGTAAATATTTGCTGCTGAGTGTTCAGTGCTTTGGAAAAAAACATTATAAATCTGGGCCCAACTAATGTCTCAACTGCACTTAAAGACACCTGGAGTGATGCCAAAGGGAGTTACTTCAGTGACCATCAGTGCTCCCAAGCTGCTCACTCAGGTGCCCAAATACAGACCCAGACCCCAAGGTTAGCATCTGATCTCTGAAGAATTGAAGTTCGCAGATTTTTGGTGTTTTGTGACTGCTACTCCGTAAGACTCTGTTTCAGAAGCCTGGCACAATAAGTAGGTCTACTAGTTTATCCGCTCAGGACTAAAAGCTTCATTCCCAAAGAACGGGGAAAGGCAAAATTAAGAGATTCTTGAAAATTCATGTTTAGCTGTTATTCTGTTCTTCGTAAAGCCTGGTCTCCTACAATGGCATCCAGAGGCGTTACAGGACAAGTAATGGGAAACTGTTGTGTTAAGTAACAAAAGGTAATAGGAGCAGAAGAAAAAATTTCTCTTACCTGCAAAATAGCTGTCATGAAAGACAGAAAAACCAAGCACAACCCAACACAGCTGACAGTGAGTGTCTGCTGCATACAAACCGTGGATTCTGAGTTTGGTGTGTGTTGGTTTTGGTCTCACTGATTTACCAAAACTATGAACAGCAGCAAATGTGGTAGTGGGATGTTAGCAAGTGCCTTGCTTTAGACACAGAATTTATTCACCAATAGACGCCGTTGCATAAACATATAGTAGATGTTTCAGCCTTTCGTGGAAATCCAGCACAACACAACAACTTTAGTTCACAGTACATTTTCTTTCACTTTTTAGTTAAAAACTCAAAATTGGGTTTATTAAGAAGAAATATCACTTATGTATCAGTAAGAACTATCTTGATATCTTGGGTATTTCTGCCTACTAGATTTTCTTTTTTAAAATGCCATTTTTTTCTCAAGCGACTTTATAACCTTCACTATCCTTAGAGCTGCCATATCCAAAGCCAAAAAAATAAAATTAGGGAGATATTTTTTTACCTCTTTTTCGTTGCCGGTTATCATTTCCCACGTCCCATAGTGGCCTTTCTCCTGCCGGAAAAACTGAATGGCTTCTAAGAATGCCTCGACTTCATAAGTGGTCTGCTTGAGAAAATCTAAGGGGAAAAAAAAGCAACATAAAAGACTTACCCATAAATAACGTTTAAAAAAATAACTGTCCTTTTGGGATGTATTTTCCTGTTCCGTGTGCATCCAGCAGTAACATTTTAAAGTCATTTACTAAACCTGAATCTGAAGACCTTGGGCTTTCATTAAGATTTAGAAGCATAATGTTAACTATCACATTGCACATATGAACTATCGCAAGCCATCCCATCTAAGCTGAGAAGTTAAACCAACACCAGCAAGTGTTAATATGGAACACACGATAAGTAAGAGCTTTATGGCAGCAAGCCTTGTCTGTGGTGTGCTTTGCCAAGACAGTCATTAACATATGAAAGCTCATCCCTTGCCTTTATACCTATAAGCAATGTAAGATGGTACATAGGAAGACTTTGACAACACATGCCAAGGCCAAGAATAGGGAGGTTATACCTCTTTAATTTCAGATAAGATTAAGTATTTAAGATACTGATAGTTAGCTGACTGCAGCATGTTGTACGCCCTTGATAAATTGCTGAACCTTGAGTTAATGCTCAATATTCTTTAATTTGTTTTATTAAGGAATTGATGATCAACATGATTTTTCAGGGACATACACTAAATCAGACCTGGACAAAGTAAGCACCAATTAAGCACAAAAAATTCTGACAAAATCGTGCTGCTTTCCCTAAATATTTCAGAAATGTTTAACCACAGCTCCAGAGTACCTGGTTGTCACCCCCAGCTACTACTGCTAAATGGTAGCTCTTCCCAAAACCAGTGCAGTGGCCTGGTGACACCGTTGTACAAAAGAGATCACAGCACGGAGAAACCCAACCAGTGGCTGAGTTATTTTGCTCTTACAAACTCTGGACAACCAGTCATGCAACAGATACTACATCTCAGGCAACTTTTTCTTTCCAAACTGCTAAAGGCTTTCAAGATAGTTGCAGCTAACAGTCTTCTTGACACGACAGTGCAGAAAACCACAGCTAATTAAGGCTGCAACAGCAGTCACGCGGCAGAACTAGTTTGTCATGATTTGGTGAGAAACAGTCCCTCTGCCTCAAAACGTGGAAAAGCTCCCTAGAGCAATTAGGCTGCTTGACAAACCTGAGTAAGAATTTTGGGCTGAAAAACCAGCACTGAAATACTTCAGGAATTTAAATGCTGTGTCTTTCCTATGAAACAGAGCTTCAGAATTTTTGTCAGGATTATTATCTCATGGGAAAAACAAAGCCATGATGGTTTATTGTCTCCTCTTCAAGGTTATTTACTTGCAGCCTTGATCAGCTGAAGTCCCGTTGTGCATGTTAGGAAGAAAGGAGGGAGGAAGAAGAACGGTGATTATCTCAAAGGTAAGCATGCTGCTTTAAAAGATACTGGTATGAATAAACAATGGTTATGTGAAGCATCAGAGAGTAAATTCTCAAGCCTTGTCTGTCAAGCAAGATGATTCTTTCAACTTGCTCATGAAACTTCTAAGGAGAGAAGCTTTATAGGAGGCTTGCATACATGCCGAGGGCAATACAGGGATTATACAAATGATGGGAAACATGAAGGATTAGCAGTGCAGTAATGCCTGAAATGTCTCCTTCATGTGCTTTACACAAAAAGGAAAGCTACCGAAACTTCCAATTAATTTCATCAAGGCTTCACCCTGGCTACTGCTTGAAAACAGCGCTGGATAGATTTTTATCTACATAGCAGGCAAGAGGTTTCAGATCTGCTAAGAGCCCAAACGTCAGAACTTGCCCTTTCAGAATCTCCCCTGGGCATAATAATTACTTCAGGAAGGTATGTTATACATACTGAGGTGCAGGAAACACACTCTTAGTGCCACTCTATAGATACCAACCCTGTTCTGTGGATATTTGGAAGTCAAGAAAGATCACACAATCCCAACCATTCCTTCACCGGTTCCTCCTGGATTTATAGCATTTTTAATAGCAAGTTGCAACAGGATGCTAAAATACCAGTAAAAGAGTTGTAAGTCAGGCCGTTCACTGCCAAGAGGACATCCTCTGGTGGCAGCTTTAATGAAAGAATGGAGTATTCCACCTGAGGAACTGCTAGAGTGTTGCATCGGAAAGCTTTTGTCTTCCCAAAATTAAACTCTAAATATTTTGACAAGAATAGGGCCAGGCTTGGCTGGAGGAAGGGAGAACTGCAGCTCCCACAGCCTCTCCGATCATGACTCACATGTTTTCCTTCTTCACAGCTGTGCTCCCTCCTAACCAAAAGGGACAAGAGACTACCCAAAGGGCTGGATCTTGGACCTGCTGAGATGATGCTGTGCCAGTGCTGTCAAGAGTCTCCCTTCTAAGATCATCATTTTAAACTCCATGCTCAAGGGAGTATTTTCTCTCTGCTCTGACTGTCCCCAACTCTGTAGAGAAGTGGAAAGAAGGTGCTAAAAATCCAAGAGCGACTAACTTGAATAGCTCACGGGAAAAATATTGAGCTGTACCATAAAATCCCAATCACGCATTCTTTCCTATGCTAGTAAACACAGGAGAAAAACACAAGTATGGCAGCCTTTACTACAAAACCAGCTCAAAGTAGAAAGGAAGCTTTATCCTTCAAGGCTACTGCAATTGCTTAATTTAGGGAATTTTATTCTCACTTTCCATAGGAGGAAAAGATTGCATCAGCAATAAGGCACTGAACAATCAGACCCATCCAGCATTGCACTGTGTAGAAGCTGTTGGTGAGGCACACAAGACAGAGGCACATTCATGGGATATGGCTCAAGAAAAGGGAATTGTACCCAAGCTGAAAGGAGCTGCGGTGCACATCCTCCAGGATTTCAGTAGAGAAGAGCCAGGGCTTCTGTAAATCAGATCCAGCAGTTTATGAAAAGGCTAGAGGACTGGGCAGGCTTGGCAGACAGCTCCATGATGCCATAGCAAAGCAAGGAAAACAATGAATAAGCTGTTGGGGTAGCCCCCCTTGCGTGCAAGACAGAGGATGATGCGTGGGAGATGGAAGCAGATGCTGCAGCTGCAAACAGGGCAGGTGGTAAACCCCAGTGGTATCAGGAACGATTGTTCATCATCAGAAATGACAACGTGTGCTTCACTCTCCTGGAAGCCCCTGAAGGGGCTTCCCCTTAAACAACTCTGTCTGGCACCTATCATGAGTGAGGCACCTTGTCCCTGCTGTTTGTAGAAAGTGGAGCACGTTAGGGGACCTTGGTGCTGTGGTGGTTGTAGGTCATCCTTATCCAGCTCCCACAGAATGCCATAAAGTTTACTGAATGTCCTCCAGTAAAAGGCCAGTGAGGCTTTACAGGTCCCCAGAACTGATGCTATGTGCTTAATCCAGGCTGGTCTTCACTTGGAAAATTACCCAACCAGCTTCTCCATCAGCTAATTAATATAACATCAGATTATTTGTGGAGAGCAAAATGAAATTATGTTTGTTCTGTTTAATTTTAAAATAAGAAAACCCACCTTTACATATCTAAGTGTGGAGACTAATTTTAATAACAAATAAAGTATTGCTAACCAGAGATTCCTTTTTTAAATACAACAGAATAACTGCTATAAAACTCCTTTTAAAAAGATGGAAGGACATCTGGAAACACCATGACTTCATGCATCTCCCCAAATTTGCACATCTCTCAGAGGCACAGCTGAGTTTGTTCCGTACTGCAGAAAGCTGTCTGTAGGAACGAGCTTCCTTGCAGCATATAAACAGTTTAAATCTCTCTTAAAAAATAAGATATATATCAAACATTAACTCGTCAAAATAATCCAGCGAGCACCAGGCTACTCGACACCCACTGAGCACACTTGCACCTGGTGTAGAAGTGTTAACTTAAGAAGGTCCCTTTTCAAATTTCAGCTGTATCCGATGTTTTGGCTGCTGCGGGACTTGGAGTCTCCTAATGAGGTGCTCCAG
Source organism: Tringa tobata (assembly GCA_033628505.1). NCBI lineage: Eukaryota > Metazoa > Chordata > Aves > Charadriiformes > Scolopacidae > Tringa > Tringa tobata. The sequence continues at coordinate 2,075,441 of JAHREE010000332.1, read as the reverse complement.
GCTGCGAGCTGCGGCTCCCTCTCTGTCACTTGGCAGATAAATGTTTGGTCCTAAGGGTGAATAATGAGGAAATCTTTAGTCCCAAGTTCCTACGTGCTCTCCCACCCATGGCGGGACAGCTGCACCTTTGTTGGAAGATGGATGTGTTGCTGGCACATTGCTTAAAAGCTCCCCCTGGGAAAGGCCATCCGAACAATTTTTTTGACTTGCTAACACTTCTTGTGTGTGTCTAAAGACAGCAGTGGAAATTAATTGCCCTGGTGAATTCAGTCTCGTCCATAGCCATAGACCAACCGTCTTACATCAGTCAAACCACTGAAGAACCCTGTGCAAAACTTCTATAAATAGGTCTCATTATCAGAGGGGGTGAGTGCCAGAGACCTCACTGCCTCTAGCTAAAATAGTGGATCCTCAACAAAGCCAGATAAAATAAAATCTGTATTTGAACATCCCAGTTCAAATTTTGTAACTGTATGTGCTGCAGACTGCTGCACTGGGTCTCCTGCTGTGCTGTGTGGCAGGAAGCTCAAAACCAGCTGATATTTAATCACTTAGATGACGGTTTTTCTTAATTACGATCAAAGGAAGATGCCCCTTTAACATTACATTCCCAAAGCTGCCACGCTAGCTGTTAAAAAGCGAGTATTTCAATATCCAGTTTAAACCGTGTGTCTCTCTGAACAATAATTGTCATTAATAAAGCTATTCAAACTCATTATTGCAGCACGAAAGAGGCTAGAAGACAGATGGTGTGTCGTTTCCCCCCTTAACAAATGCAATGGCGACAAGTCGAGTCTCCACAGAAGCAGCAGCACAGCTCATTTCTGTGGCGCTCGGGCTACCCCATGGAAAAGTCTGTGTTTGGAAGGAGCAGGGAAACGTTTCTCCAGCTCCTCCTGGGACTTCAGTCGGACGTGATAACCAGACAGCGAGAACTTTCCACCTCCCAGAACCGATGGGGTGGTTTGCTCTCCTGAGACGCCAGGGGTTCACAGTTCCTTTCTGCATCTTGGCTAATTCTGCAAACTGGGACTCGCTGATTTTTGGAGGCAGCAGCAGCATTACCGCGTTAACTGCTCGGGGAGCCAAGGAACTGCAGTCAGGATGTTTTATGATGTGTGAAAACTGAGTATGTCATTCTTCAAAACAAACCGAGTGCCCCTATTGCAATATTGCAATCCAATAAATGTCCTTTTCCCGCACGGGCTTTTCTTACAATAAATTTATTACTTTTATGGTTAATAATATTGAAGGGGTATATTGACTGTGGACAAAGTGCTTTACCAAAGCAAGCTAAACCACTGAGAGCAATCTAAGCTTTTTGGCTGACATTTCACAAAAGACTGAGGCCCAAAGACGTAGATGAACAAGTGCTAAAACAGAATCCAGAGGTCTGAGCTCACAGAACACGGGTTTTAATTAAAGAAATGCTGATCCTGACATAACACCCATTATTTGACTACCAAAACTCGGAAGTAATCCACCCTGGCTTCATCTGTTTCCTGCAGCCCTCACATCTACATCTATGTTCCTGAGCTGGAGAACTGCCTACAGTTTGATGAAAGATTCTGCATTCAGTGAATATTATTTTTCATACAGTCCTTGAATTCTTCCTGCAGGTAACTATAATTGATATTAAAGCACTCTGGCATCCAACAATGGCCATATTGATAAGAGATGCTCACATAAAGGCCCAGAGGTAGGAAGGTAGCCTTGCTTGGCTCTTGCTTACCATCCTCAATAACTACAGCTTTGGTCAATTTTCTCTTGCCAACACAAGTCCCTAACAACCTGATACTTTTTAGTTTTCTCCTACAAGACAGCAGGGCCCATGAATACCTCCTCAAATCTTCAAAAACCACAGAGAGGGGAAGGCAGGAAGACAGTCATTGGAAGGAAATGAAGATGACTGAGGAGTCAAGTTTGGTGGCCTTTCACTGATGGGGAGAAAGTCTGTCACTTACTGTAATTTTTGGAATGTGATAAATTAGCAGAAACTGCATTTAATTTTATGTGATCTTACAATAATGTTTCCTTGCTTCATCATCTATCTGATGGAAAGCTGGCTCAGGTGAAGGCAGTGCCAAAACATCTGTTTTGTAGCTCCTTTTTGTTGATCACTTTACATAGCTTTTTCCTGGGACAAAAAAAATCTCCGTATGGATATCGGGGAAGGGCTTTCCTTCTTGTGATGCTACCAAGAGATACTAGGAGGTGGATAAAGCTGAAAAATATTTTGAATTTTAAGTGTTTTATCTTCAGTTTTAACAGTCTGAAAAGACAGTGCTTCCACCGATTTCCACTGGGCACTGCTACAGAATAGATTTCATGCTAAGAAATGCAAATTACGTTTTCCCCAATTTTGTTATTCTTCCAAGTCATTCCTCTCTCTCCTTGGTATTTGTTTCTTTCAAATATATCTAGACCGTTGTTTTTCTCTGCTTTCCATTACACACACTCTTTAATTAAAAAAAATAATAGTATCAATATCTAATTGTTTGGGTTTTTTTAATTTAGTGCTTTTAAAACAAAAGTTGGTAAAAAAAGAAAATACAAAAACCCAAACCAGAGGGAGGCTGCTGAAAGAAAAGGCTGCCATTTAAAAATACTGTGGTGTCTTAACCATCTAAATACATAGGACACATCCATCTCTTGTACTGGTACTCCAAAGAAAGCTATTGCATGCTGCCAGCCGACAAAGGGTTCGGGGTAAGGGCAGCTGGAGAACATCAGGGAATAACAGACGTTCCTGCAGTTAAGAAATCATTCCACCAACCTCCCAACACCATAATTAGGGGATGCCTATCAAACAAAAATAAATGAGCACGACGAAAAACAATTTCCCTTTCTAAGAGTGATCTTTGTAGCACAGGTTTCCTGCAACAGCATTTTTTCTAGCATTTCTGGTAATATCTGCCTGGGATTTATTTGCTGTGGGTAGGGACCATGGTGATTATTGTCTGTCGCTCATATAGCTTCTGTTTATTGATGAGCAACTTTCTGCTGTGGGGTGTATGAGTAATATCATCACACAGGGGATTATGGATATCACACCAAGAACATCCAAGAGAGAGCAAGACCACCCAATCATCATGTCACAATATGGCCAAAAGCAACCAGCTGAGTTCCCAGCACATTTTAAGAGCTGACACTCTTGTGTCTTGTGTATCTTGTAAGATATTACGGAAGGTCAGTAAGAAAGGCCACAGCCATCAACTCCAAAAGATAAAGTTCTGAAAATTTCTGCCTCCAAAAAATAAGCAAATGGTCCCAACCCAAAGGGGATGGCAGGTGAGAAAATGAGAGTGAATCCATCTGCTTGAACCTGTGGAGATGAGGAGAGCTCGGGAACTCTACCTCAGGAAAAGATAGTTTGCACAGGGCTTGTAACGCAGCTGCAGCACCTCTGGAAATGATCCTCTGAATGAAAGGACATAGTGTTTACTTTTACATAATGGAGTCCTGGCATATTATTATCCCCACTGAGAATGAATATACCAATGAAGTGAAGTATAATGCCCTGGGCCTGCAAAGCATCAACCTCACAGCCCTGATATTTTCCTGAGAGCAATGTACTATCATATTATTCACAGATCATGCGGTATAAAACTGCTAACCACCAACAGAAGCTAGATGAGGTCATTTCCAAACAGGATGCAACCCTGCAATGATACGCTGTATTTATAGCAAATCAAGTTTTGCAGCGCAAGTTCCCTCCGAGACCATCACATCAACATCCAGCAGGTTTAACTATTTGCTTTGCAGCATGCAATGCCTGTATTAAAGCTGTTCAAAGCTGCATGAGACAGATTACAAGGTACCTCCCTCTGCTGGGACCAGCAGCTTCATGTTTCAGAGTCTAAACCTGTGCACTGTATAAACACACACAAAGAATCACAATATTGCTCATCTCCAACAATCTCCCAGCATTTTCCAAACCACCTACTGTATATCCCGGTGCAGGTGAGAATTCTTCTGCCACTGAGCTTTGAAGCTGGGGCTCGAATACAACCTTGCACCCACACAACTGAGTTATCTTCACAGCTCCTAAAACAGGCTTGGGTGGTGGGCCCAAGGCAGTGGCTCTTCTGCACCGCCCCACGCTTGGTAATATATAAGAAAAGGAGAACCAGCCCCAGGCGTGGAGGTGCCAGAGGTGGGAAGAACATAATTGTGATTAGGATTTTTGCACATTAATCATCTTGGTGTTTCAGAATGAATATACCTCCTACAGACTGAAAATCCTAACTACTGTATAGGCAAGCAGGCTTACTGGAAAAGCAAAAGCCACCTTGAGTGAAAGAAATGACGTTACAGAACAAACACATCCCAGAAAGAGGAAAATAAGTCTTATTTTAAGCAACATATTCCAAATTATACAAAAAAGTCTAAATTGTGTCCTGAAATGTTTCATGGGTTTTATAGCATCACGCAGGCCTCAGCAAAGATATTTATAGCAAAATGGTTTTGAATGTTATGACAGAATTAATGTTTCTATGGAAGTTTGCATGCTAGTTTTGTAAAGTCCATTTGGACCTCCGATATCTGTCTAGGGAAAGACCAGCAGCCATGGTCTCATTCATTCATGTGGCATACGGATCTGATCTTATTAGCCATAAAGTGCTTTAATTAATCGAAGTGCAGCAGTTGCAGTGAGAGAAGCCAAGAGACAAGTCCCAGGTTTGAATCAGGCAGGCAACGGGCTGAATACTGTCTTTACTCCTACCTTTTCCCACCCCCAAATTATCATGCAAACCTCCAGGAAGGTCTTGCTTTCATCCCAGTACAGAAGTACATTTTTCTTTAACGTCAAAACAAAGCAATTTCCTCCTCAGTTCTACTTTAATTGGTCCTGCCACAGATCATCTGAAAAAGGCAACAAAAAAATCCTTCTCTTCAGCCATCGTCTCCGGAGAAGAAAAGCCACCCTGTTTGCAACATGAAGCCTAAAAAACCTTTCCAAAGTCCTATTTGGACTTGTGACAGCTTCTTTGCTCTGCATGTGGAGAAATATATATTTCAGTTTAAGTATTTAATGTCACCTTCTAACGTTCGTGGATGCTTCAGTAATTATTTGGACTTACAGTCCAAGAGTTGGTAAGCCCTACATGTAACGCAGGAAAGCTAGAAATAATTATGAGAAAAACACCTGCCAGCTAAACTTAGAGTTGAAAAAGGAAATATGTGCACCCACCTAGTGGCAACCCTAAAAGCCAGAGATGAAGAAATAAAATTTGAAGCCATCCTAGTTGTCCTGATGTAGCCAAGCTGTGACAGAATGCCCTGCGTGAGTTTAAAACTACATTTTGTATTTCTCTCTTGCCTAATGTATATCTTTAATGTATTTATTTCTATAATTATTTTTTTTTGTTATCTGTGGTGAAATTGGAGATGACAGGATATGGTTTTGAAAGTCCCTTAGCTTCCTATATCATTAGGGTGATTATCAAGATAAGGATGTGAAATCAAACCAGATGAAAGAAAATAAAATCCTGAAGTGAAACTCCGCATCTCCCAGAATTAGCTAGTTGTATTTTCCCTCTCGTCACAGACTTCCCTCTATCACAGCAACAAGTGGCCGGGCTTCTTCACTTTTAACAGCAAATACCAAGTGAAACCTCCTATGGGAAACAGGAAGACCTCCTAAAATAACAAAAACCGAAGTAAGCATTCAGAAGAAACTTCAGTTCAGGGCATACCAATATAAAGGATTAAAAACCGGAGAATGAAAAATATTAGAGCACTGTGAATATTTTGAGCATGTCCCTCATTGTTGCCATTCCGGGACTGATGGCACTTCCCCATTGGGGGTTAGGGGGTCATTTCAGCAGCAAAGTTCCCCCAAAGTTTGAGGTGTGCAGTTCTCATTATTTCACTAAGAAAATGGGGATGGAGAGGGAACCAGGTTTAGTCTAAGCTGTGGAGGAAATTGGTTGGAAAGATCATAGTGATACAGGCAAACCAATGGATCATATGCTACAGCTCACATCTGAACTGGGAGTAGCAGTTTAGGAAATTGGAGGAAAAACCAAAGCTGCTTCATCCCACACTCCAACTCAAGCACAGCTTCTATAAAAACCTGAGAAGTTTTTAAAGCTAAGTATTACATAAAATCCTACACTGGTGAAGGTCTGACCTCCACAGACGCTTGAGAAGAACAGGTTCTCTGGAAGTAACAGGGAATGGTCAGCAGCTCCTCCCTATCAACATTAAGAAAACTCAATTAAGGCAAAACTTAGGCAGAGAAAGTTAAAAAATAGTAGTACAGGCAGAAAATTCTCCTTGCTGCCCCTTCTGTCAGGAAGTTGATGTGAAAGTGGTATTAGGATACATATTTAGCCCTGTGTAGCCCTGTACCCAGAGAACTGTTGTTCTCTCCATGTGGAATTATCTTTATCAACAGTCATCCCTAGGTTATATTACTTTACACCACCATATTTCATTATTGGCTCCTCTGTATCTATTGGCTTTTTGTTCTTCTGCAAAGAACATTTTTTGGCTGACCTGTTCTACATGTAGAGCCTTCTCCTCAGTGGTATCTTTCTATATGCACATTTATGTCATTTAACTAATTTAACTCACCCTTTCATTTATCATATTCATTGATTCAAAGCCAAAAAGCTTTGAAATGAGCAAATATGCCTGTTATAATGTTTTATACCCTATGTCTAGGTAATAAATTCAATGAGAAATGAATTGTGGCATTTCAGAGCTGCACGCAGTGTTCTTTAATGCAGCCTACAGAAGTCCTTAATTACAAAGCTGTTGGTAAAGAATGAACAGTTTGAAGGGAAGGAAGCTTTCTGATGGAGGTTTTGTAAGGCAGTTTTGAGATAACAGCCAAGATTAGGTAGTAGCACCTCGGTACTGAATATGCAAATTTACAGTCATCTTTTTTCTCCTGGGAGCAAAGTTACACAGTCATTAATTCTCACAGGAGAAGGGTGACACACTAAATGGCGAAAAACAATTTTGAAATATATTTGACTCAAACTCAGCCAGCAAAGGGAATCAAATGCAAGTATGGCTTATGCTAGAGTTGCCAAATCTGGTAGTCCAATAGCTGCAGCTCACACTGCATCCTTCCCCACCTGTCCCCACTGACAGCAGGTCCAGACCTACGTTCCCTCAAGCAGTAACTCTCAGACCCCCCCACGTCTCTTTAGTAGCTGACTTGGACCTATGGTCCCTCCACTACCATTCCCAGCCTTATGGTCTCTCTGCTCACTGGCTCCCACACCTCCTCTCCCGCTTGCCAAATAGTCCAGCTTGAAGTTTGCTAGCGAGTGAAGCCTACGTATATGCATGGCTGGTGGAAGTTCATTAGGAAAACACTCTGGTCTCACCAGATGATGGTCCCACACTTATGGGACCCTGTGCTCTGTGGTCCGTTCTCCCATTGCTGACACTGGGACCTCTCACACACACCTCTCCAGGTACTGGCATCTCAAACCTGTGAGGTCCCCATGACTCTGTGGCTCCTTCTCTACTTGCTGGCACTTAGGACCTCAACACACACACACTAGAGAGCACCCTCACCCTGGAAAATAGTTAGAAGTGGAGTTTAGTAAGAAGACAGGACAGACTGTGATGATCTAGCATGGGGCTTGAATGGACCAGCGTACTGACCAGTCTCCTGTTCACACCCAACACTCCATTTGGGTCAGGCTGGATGGGGATTCGAACAACCTGGTCTAGTGGGAGGTGTCCTTGCCCATGGCAGGGGGGTTGGAACTAGATGATCTTTAAGGTCCCTTCCAACTCTAACCATTCTATGATTCTGTGATTTATCCCCTTCTTCCCTCTGTCATCCCACGTTTGTTCCTCTCCAATCCACTTTGATCCTTCCCTTTTCCCACCTTTGGTCCTTCCCCTAAACATCCCCACGCACATTCCCACAGTCTCCTGGAAAACATCCCATAATACACTTTACACAATCCTCAAATGCTCTTCCCCTCCATCCTACAATGAGTCCCATACCACCTCTGCAACGACAGCCCTGCAGACTGCGAGGCAGTCAGGGAGAGCTGCTGGTGGTCCGCCTGGGGAGGTTTCACAGCAGGACCATGAGCTGAGCCCCCCACTCTGAGCGCCAGGGCAGCCAAGTCGGGGTCCCCTCTGCACCCATCAGTTTGTCAGGGTTCGTTGCTGCACTCTGGGCACTTGTGCTTTCACTAATTAGCCCATAATCACATGACATCACAGCTTAAAACCCAAAAAGTCTTTGATCTCCTCCACAAATCCTAAGGCATCATGAAAGCCAACTTGCAAAGAGCAAAGCGGGAGCTGCCCCGACGCATGACTGCACTGGGATGATCTCTGTGTGCACATCAATCAGCCCAGCAACTTTCAGAGGCAGGGGCACTCACAGAACCTCAGCGTATGTGGCCGGTTGTGCTAGAATATTTTTAAAGCCGTGACCAGTTAGGTCCTGATTGGCTTAGGCTCATTTAAAAGGTTTTAAATGTGCTTCATCTGAACTGTATTCACAAAATTCTATTGATAATGAAGGAAGTCCTCTTGAACTGCCAACCCTTATTAATTAGTATAAAGGAAAGACAAACACAATAGGAAAATTGGGGGGGGGGGAAGAACCCACAATCCCTACATCTGAATCATATTTGCAAGCAGTAAGCCCTAAATCCAAACACTTTTGTAATTATTCTCCTGACCTTGAGTTCTGACCAGAAAACCCAGCAACACAGGCTGGACTGGTTATTTGTAACAGTGGGACTGTAAAGAGAGGAAACAGCTGAATGCCAGGGCGGCTCCCGTCACAAGACCACACGCTGATTCACTCCACTTTTCTGTTCAGCAAGAGACAGTATTTAATTCTGCTTCCTGGGAGAAACCAAAATCTCCTCCAAGATTTTGGCTAAAGCCTAGCGCGATATATTCCTTTCCAGAAGTGGTAGATTATAGAAAAGACAGAAAGACAACTTCTGCTCAGACATTACATCTGCCCTTACCAAATCTGCCCTGGCAAAAGTTAACCCGGCACTTTTTAGAAGAAGTGGGGCAAACGCTGCCTTGGCCAGGGCTCCTTATCCCACTAACATACATCCCACAATCAAACTTGAAGGATTTTTCACACTTCTTCTCTCTTTTCAATTTTTTTTTTAACAAAAAAGCACAGACAATTTTTGTATCACGGGCCTTATTATGTGTTCTGTTCCTGCACATGCCCATAACTTTATCAGATTGGTCAGATACCTGCTTTTTGTAGGCAGAACTGTTTGCAAATAAGGCTTTAAAAAGTGTTAATAAAGTAACATCTCTCAGTCATGTGAATATAAATCAATATGAAGTCCTTGAAACTGGATTACTGGGGGGCTGGTCAATCATCATTTTTCCACTTGCAGCAACTAGGTTTCTAGGAGATGGTATAACTCCCAAGAAACCCAGAAAATAGTGGCTCCCATTTCCTTAGCTGTAAAAAACTGTTCACTTTTACCAGTGTTAACAGACTGTCTTTATCTCCCACTCAGTCTGTTGAGCAGAAATAATGTGACACAAAGAAAAAGCCTTGATGAAGGCACTCCAGTGTCACTAAGCATCTTCTGTCAGATAAAAATATGACCAGAGAAAAAGCTGAGAGGGATAAATCCTGCAACAGATGCATAAATGAGCAACAGCTGAGCCATAAGAAATATAATAAAACACAGACTCACAGGCATTGAAGATGGAAAAGACCTATTAGGTCATCTAAACCCAGCTTCTGCCAATTCAGAATTGGCCCCTAGAGTGATGTGCTGAACTTTACGAAAAAAAAAGGCTGCCAAAATCTTTGTCAAGCCTGTTACACTTGCTCCAGAAGAGAAAAATGAAAAACCCCAAACCTAATGAACAGGCTTCAAGTCATGGAAGACTGATAGTGCCAGGAAAACTTGATTGTATCCCCATCTCCTTACCATATCCTCGTGAGGAGCACAGGGGTGGCTTTCCACTTTCATAACTGTCTGATTGCCACAGCTAAAACCAGGCTAATCAGAACCAAAAATCAGAGGCAGGCTTTGCCCTCGGGCAGGCTATGGGAATTAGGGTTCCTCTGGCAGCTATATAGGGAATATTTATTGAGACTTAAGCTATTTGGAAATGCTAAGCAAAGGCGTTTTCCTTCCAGATTGATGCCTCCCTAGCCATGATACAGCCTTTATAGTCCCTGTGACTGGGTATTTGCCTACCTGAGTGTCTTAGCCCTCAGCCTCTCCACACCTACAGAGATTTGCATCGGAGCTGCTTCCTCCGGTTTGTATGAGGCTGTCAGCACTAGAAGGGCACGTTGCATCTCACCACCTTCAGCACGGCTTGGAAACGAGCTGGAAAGGGGGATCGAGCATCAGGGGAGCGCACAGCACCCGGCTAGCACCAGGACCGAGAATCCTGCCTGTCCTGTGAAGAAGGCATCTGCCACCAACCCCCACCGAGCACCGGACAAATAACTGCACATCTTAGGGAGCTGCCTAGAAATACAGTAATGCACGTTTTTGTCATGGGAATGGAGACCAGGAATGCCTTTGACAGTGGAGACAAGGGGAAAGAGATGGCAGTTGAGAAGTATCTGGGGAGGACAGTGCGAGACAGCTGTTTGAGGGTGATGGGGTGAAGCTGATGGCCAGGAGACAAAAGTGACAGCTAAAAAAAACACACTAGGAGCCACTTCTGTAAGCAAAAGGGACTGTTCACACACTGCACTCTCAATTCATTTATCTACAAGCATGGGCTTCAGGCCCAAGTAGCTGAGATAGCTGGAGAAGTTCCTGAGTGTTCACATCCCCCACCAAGAACAGCAGGAGCAGACGGAAATCAAAAGGCAAGGAAGAGCCTGGGACGCCAGTGGGAGAACCAGGTCAGCTTGATGGACAAAGAGAAAAGTCAACTGAAAAACAAGAAAGCATTTCTTTTTTCTGAAGGATCCAACTCATAAACGCTCTTCCAATTTCACAGGAGCAAGGTTGATTTTATAATCCCAGCAAGTCACTAGTTGGTTTTTTTTGAAGTTTTCTAGTCTCCCATCGTCAGAAAGTGAGATTTAAAATTTACCCTTGTGCAAACAATCATTACTTTGTCTTACACACCATTCACGCCCCTCTTGCAAAGCTTAACCACGGCTGGGGCTTGAGCTGCCATCTAAACACCCACAACAAACATAGGATGTTTGGCCACTGCTGATATATGTATGACATTACAGAAATGCACTGGGAGACTGCATTCCCTCCATGTTGTATAAACCTGGTCTACCATATCTACGATGCATCTGTCAAGCTTGCAAAGACAGGTGAGAGCTTGCCATGCCGTATTTAGTAAAAATCTCATATGATTTTGTATCATGACACTGGATTTAAATGAGTTGTCAGAGAGGAGAATGCCACTCTCAAAGTAGTTCCCTTCCTCCCTGAGCTTACTACACTGCACCTCAAATCCCACCTACCATCGCTCCCAGCAAAGCAAGAAGAAAAGGCATGCTGCTGCATTCCTCAAGGCATTGAAAACCAAGCCCCTCTTATAAGCGACGTTCATCTTTCTACGGCTTTTTTATTGCGAGAGCTATTTAAATCTTCTCCGGGGTGAAGGACGTAGAGGAAAGAGGCCCTTTCTGCACTCACCGTGGTTTGAGTGTCTGACGCAGTCCCCCAGCACGGCGCTGAACTGCCTCTGAGCTCCTGGCTCCGGGAAGCAATAGTAGCTGTGTCGGGCGAAGGGCTGCCACAGGTACACGGGGAACTCCCTCGGCAGCTGAACGAAGGCTTGAGCGACCTCCTTCTCACTCGACCCTACACAAAAAACACATCTCCATTTGAAATCTGCAGGTTTCTTGGGGAGTTTGGCCCTTTTCCTCTGCCATGACAGAGGGAACAGACCTTGGCTAGCAGGGAAGCACGAGACGTGAAAAAATCACGTCTCCTCCTTGATCCAAGCCATGGGGCACGGAGGGCAGGGGGACACAGCAGGGATGGGCAAATTCAGCAGGCACCAACCAGCTCTCTATGCTATACCACAGCAACTTGATGTCCTCTTGTTTGGTATTCAAAGTGGACATAAACTGCACACTTTTGGTAAAACGTCGAAGTAACTATTTTATTGGATTCTAACTTCTAGGGAAAAGGTTTTCATGGCAAAAAGTAAGTTAGTGGGCAACTCTGGTCTCTTCCACATAGACACTGCATAAGAACATACAGTCTTACATACAGAAAAAAACTACATTAAACCATGTAGGAACAGCAGGTAGGAACACCCCTTGCCTCCAGGGTTTCCAAGCACAACTGCAAGACGGCCTGATGAACTGTCACTTCAAACCCTTGGAGATGAAGCAAAGAAAGTACTAAGTAGCTTCATTTCCTGCTGCCCTGAGTCACTGTGCACGGGAGATGCTGTACAACACCCTTCATGGGTGACCAAATGCAATCTTGTCTCAGTGCCATGCACTGAGAGCCCAGCCACACGAGGTTCATCTTGGAGGGTGTTCAGCGTCACACAGAAGGGGAGAAAAGACTACGTCTTCATGAAGGGAGAGCCATGAGAAGTCCACAAGTGGCTTTGGGCTGCTCCACATTACTCAGCCCCAACTCCTGTGGAGCTGTGGTGACAGATGGAAAACACCTCCAGGCACCGCTGCCCCATGCTACCCTTTCATCAGGGGTGTAAAGGGGACACATCCCAGTAGTCATAACTTTAAGTGGTATGAGAAAAGACTTTAAAAAAAAAAATCCTTGCCTACACATTGCCCTTATCCTTACATGGCTTCCCTTTTTTTGTATCTGACTCTGCAACATAAGATCCACTCCCTGAAAGGCTGAATTTTCTCCATCTTTGTGGAGTGGGGTGGGAGCAGGGAGGACCACAGCAGTTCCTGTCCCAGAAACAACAAATTCAGCAGCAGCAACCTTCCTGCCCTCTCTGTGCGACTTATTATCAACTCTGAGTCAACACAGGCAGCTGGCATCTAAAAATGGAAACAAATAAACCAGGAATATTAACAAAGCCTGGGAACAATGGTGGTGTGGTTCCTGCCCTGCTTCTGCACAGCTTCCAGTGGCTTTGTGCCGGGATGCTGGAAAAAAAAAGGGAGCCAGCATTTGTCTGAACATTAGTTTATAGCATCTTCTGTGTATGTCCACTCTGGAGCTGTGCTTTGACTTAGAAAAAGGACTGCATGTGTCTTCTGCTGTCCCGTTTTAGGGACTAGCCTGAAAGCCTGCCCAGAAGAGGTCTGCTTAAGGAACAGAGCCTGGGGTTTGGCAGCTCAGCTTTGAGCAGGGCTTACCAACAGGATCTGGAAAATGTTTATCAGACAGCAAATTGTAATCTTCTTCTGAAGTAAGTACTTTGCCTCCTGCAGGAAGAACATGATATTTAGGGCTGGCTCCTTTCTGGTAGGCCTGGAAAACCAAGAGAGAGGGAGTCAAATAGCCATTAAGGAGAGGGAAAACATAGAGCACGCAACTCATTTACAAAGCTAATGCATGGGGATATTCCCCAAAGGAATTTTTTTTTGTGAGACTGAATTTCAGATATATTTCCTGGAAACATCAAATCTAAAATATGGTTAGATGTAAGAGAAATATTAAAAAGTATCACCTCAGTGCTCACGACCCGTGATGAAGTCAGGGATAGAAGGGAGGGGAAAAGGAAGGGATTTTATTCTAAGCCCTATTTGTTTGATTTGTCAGCTGGGACAAGTTTGACTATGGCAGCTGCCCAATGAAAAGCTTCACTGTAGTCAACCTGAAGCAACCCAAAAAATTGCCACTTAAAACCCAACAGCAGAAGCACAGGGGCATATTGTAATGACATACAGATTAGAAGCATTCTTTGATAGGAAGGTTCTAAGTGCTGTTAAAGTTATTTGCCAATGTGTATGACCAATGCAAGGCGTTTGGTTGTACCCTCAGCCATCCTCATGGAGCTTCCAGCCATCTCCACAAGGCTGGATCCACCTCACCAAGGACAACATTTCATCTAGAATTGCCGAAAGATATTCACTTGATATCAGTTTTTTTGGGAGCGTAGAAAAACATAAGAAGTAGCATTTACCTCTTTAGTCTCAAAGCAATCCACAGCGTAGTCATTTTTGATAACGACGTATCTGTCCTTCCACTTCTTCAGATCCTCAGCAAAATGCAGCAGCTCTCCTTCGTATAAGACCGTCCCAGCTTCTGCCGGGGGCTACAAAGACAATTTTCTAGATTTGAAATAACTCTGGATTACTGACCATTTTGAAGCTTTTATTTCTACATTTCCATAAGACTGCTATGAGGCCTTTTGAGTCTTCAAATGCAATTTGGGTTCATAAACATCTCTGATTTGGTCAGATAATACATATGTAATCAAATTCTTGCAGCCTGAGGTGAGAAGGCAGCAGAGGAGCTCTGCCTTCCAAAAATACTTCCACATTGCTGAGACAGAGATGTTCTTATTTACCTTCTGGTTGGCATGCTGAATGCAAGATGACTTATCTCCTATTTCCCACAAGATAACATAATTTAAAACATTTCATTTCTGCAGTAAGGAGTTGTATTATAAAATAGTAAACTATTTCCCATTTCTTTATAACAATTTTGCACCTGTGCTCTTGTAATTGATACGCATCTTCCTGAAAGACAGGGCTCTTCTGTTATCCCACCTTTTACAACCCACCTCATTGCTTTATCCTATTCATTTCAAGAGCATCGGAAACCTTTGGTTTCCAACACAGCCAAAAAATTTATATTTGTATCTTCTTAATATTGAAGGCTGGTTCTCTGCATTTTCCTCTAATAAAGAGACTTTTGTCTTTCTTTTTATCTCTCCTCTAACAAAGAAAAGCTCCCCATAGCTCACTTTATGACTCTCCATCTCCATCCACTTTATTCACTCTCCATCTTCTTTATGGAACCCTGTAGCTGAAAGAGTTAATTAAGTTTCCTATATAAATTTCAGCCCTGCATGTATGATCTCTGACCCAAGATTCTTGCAAAACCTTGCAATCTGCAGGAAGCTACTGCAGAAAACAACTAGTTTTGTCCAAGCATCCAACTTTACCTTGATAAAATGCATGCTTTGTACCAGAAACTTGTGTCATGGTTCTTCTCCTGCTACGAGACAACCAAACACAACCAAAACTAAGATGAACTTTCAAAAATAAACCTGCACCCAAATGCAACTTTTCCACCTAAACCCTAACTGAGGCAAATCCGACATCTGCACTTGCAAATCTATTGCGTACACTTGTGTTATATATAGGAAAGCGCACACATAAAATCTCCTAGATATACACATTTATTATTTACTTAACTTTTCAATATAAGAAGCCAAAAAAATAATTCTGTACTGTGCTCGCGTACATAGAAACATTTAAATAACTTTAAAAATACTTTGTGCTTGATTGTTAGAAGCTTTGAATATCTGTACCACTTTCCTAGGCGGCATTCAACACTAGGGAAAACAAGAAAGCCGAGCACAGTCGGTAGCTGACACACTTCCAGCTAATGTTTTTCATACATTATGACTACTAAATATCTGATTTAAATAGTTAGTGCATTAATTATTTCATGCAGGAGAGCAGAGGTTTATGGCAGCTTCAGAACAGGAAAGAGCTTACGTGCCTGCCTACCTTGGTTTTCAGGAACCGGGACTGGGAATCCCGGTGCTGCTCCAGCTCATCCTGCACGTGCTTGCAGAAAGCCACCGTGTACTGGCGTCTGTAGTGCGGGCTGAAGTTTTTGATGATGGCCTCTGTTTTTCCTGAAGCAGAAACAGAGATTTAATTGTATTTAATGTGCATCATCTCAGAAATTGTAATGCAGAAGCAAAGCCGTTATCGCCAGCGTCCCAAAATATTGCCCGAGCACACCAAAGGCCACTTGCTGCACAAGAGATCAGGAAACCCTCCAAGATGCATTCAGCTGTTGTGATAACCAAGCACAGAGGGAATTTGTCCGGGTCTTAAAGATATAGAGAAAACACTGGGTTTGCACACAGTTTTTCCTTCTAAGAGTGGGCAAAACATAGCGCAAATCCATTTCTCTAAGAAAAGATGCTATCTGCTTCTCTCTAGGACACACTGCCATGGAGCTGATCCAGTTCCAGAGCTGATAAGGTTTCAAAGAAACATATACACAAGTGATACTGGGTAGTGTTTAGCCTTGTTAGCCAATTTTATCACATAATCAGATCTTCAAGCTGACTCAAAGCTCCTACAAAGTATGTTTTCTAGGCTTGGCCACTGCAGTCTCTTCTTTGTTTTAATGTAAACAGATACTCAGTCATGCCGCAATAAACACTAATCTTGTATTGTCTCGCTATGATCAAGATCTCATCAGTAGCAATAAACACACTGACAGTCTCATTTCTGGGAATCTTAAAGCAATTTACAAGTAATTAACTCATTAACCCTATTTTAAAAATGGTTTACAGACAGCGAAGCAAAGCTAAAAGTTAAAGGCAAGCGCACATATGTGACTCAAAGAGTCAGCAGCAATGGGAAAGCCAAACCCTGGACTATGACCTAGACAGCATCCAGACTGTCCTGGATACTGGAGAGATTCCTTTCTTCCCTGTATTAAGGAGACCCACGACGAGGTTTTTTTCCCGAGCGTACAACAGAGAAACATAATTTCACACCTCAAGCAATTTTGATGCTTTCAAAATTTTGTTTTGTTCTGCTTGGGGGAAAAAAACCCCACAAAGCAAACAATTTTCTGTATAAGACCAAAAAACGGTAGTTCCCAAACTGTGATTTCTTGAAGCCTTTATACACATGGGCTCCCACACCAGGACTGGCATTCAGCACTCCTGAACGGCCAAACAGGGGAACCAGCAAGAAGCACCATGACCTCTAGAGTCCTGGAAAAGCTGAACCACTCCCATCCTACGATGATGTTTCCAGGCTCATAAACTCCTCCCAGCCATGCACCAGCACTACCACCAAAAAGGAGTCACTGGCAATTTTCACGATGTTTCTGTATTTCATACAACAGGCTGTGAATCTGCAGCAGCTGCGATGAAATCAGAGAGAGGTCTCGACGTATTTGCCGTTTCACGCATAGAAGCATAGTCCTTCTAAAGTATCCATGCAAAACTTCCTGAACTACTACTGATTTTACATCCATTTCTCACCAGAAAATGAAGTTTAAATGTCAGTGCACTTCCCAGAATGTTCATGCCTTTTTTTTTTTTAATCTTAAATAATTTTGAAGATCAAAATAAATAGTTAAAGAAAGAGAAAAGCCTTAGATCGTTACAAGAGTAAGCACATGGGATTTTACAGGGTAAAGCGCATGGGATGCTCTGGTGTAGAAGATGCTATGGTCCAGATTTACCACTTCTGGATACCTTATTTCCATTGAAAAACCCCAAATCTTTGTGGCTGAGACTGCCATGGAAAAACAACTAGTTTGCTGAAGAGTTTGCAGGGATGGGTAAAGGCAAAAATTTTGTAAAGCGCTCATTTCAGGTCCAGCTCTGATTTGCTCCTTGTGTGGGATATTACCAAGCTGTTAGAGGTAATTTCATCAATTCAGAGAGCGGCAGTATTTAATTACTCCATAACTACCTGATAATTACATTTACTTTGCTGTAGTTACCTGGATGTGCGTGCAAAAGAAAAAGCTATACATCAGCTCCTCTGCTTCGGGAATTTTACTTTAATTTGATACACAGAATTTGATGCATCTCTCACGTTTTGGGACAATACTGACATGACCTTTCATTCCAGCTACTCCCGTCTAACCAGCTCAGAAAGGTGAGTCGGTGCCTTCTCCTTAAGCATCAATGGGATCGCTGCCTTTAATGAAACTAAAAGCCCCTTCTGAACGACTCCTGCCCCTTTCCAGCCCCACACCACCACCGGGGTACAAACCTGGTGCCCCTTTAGCCCTGCCCGGGTGCGTGGAGGAGACGGCTTGGCCGACTGCCGCGTTTGCAGAGTCATTACACAAAGCTGGAGGCACGTCAGGAGGCCGGGTTAATTTTTCAAGTATGTAAATTTTTCACAGATTTACTTGTGGGACAGCACCAGGTGACAATCTGGACTCCAACTCTCCAGTTAGAGACTAGATTTTCTGAGACCTACTGGTTATAGGACGTGTTTGCATATAATAGCAGGATACCAGTGCTGCTGAAGCAGAAAATCCCTGCCCATCGAACAGCCTTTTAAAAACTAGCCTGCTTTGGGAAAAGGCATAAACCTATTCTCCAAATAAGGACAAAGCTTCCCAAAACCGTTACAGCTTTATTTTTTTTTGTCTTCTGGGCCCAGCCAGCAGTAGGACGTTGTTGGCCCCAGCCCTGCTGGAGTTTCCTGCTCAGGGTTTGCCCCTATTTTCCACCACGGCTTTTTCTTTCCCAGCTTCAGCGGCCTCTTAATCTGTTACAGAGGGCTCTGGGACACTGGACCTCACTTGACTGCTGCCTGCATCCTGCAGTAAAAATTTGCAGAGGAAGTGGGACAAAGAACAAAATTCTGGTGCTGGGGGAAAAAAAAGCCCAACAATCGCAGGAAATACCTGTAATTTTGGCAAAATCTTTCAACTATGGCTAAATGGGCCCAGACGTGTGATTCTTCAGTGTCAACGTTTCTTAGATCAGCTTAAAGCATGATGACCAAAAAGAAAGGAACTACGCAATTCATAACATATAAAAATGAGAAATATGATACCAATGTGATTTCTGTGTGCAGAATATATTTATAATTAATCAAAACATGAATGGAGAAGCAAACATTTTGTGCTGTTTATTCCAGTCTTTGCACTGCTTGTAGCAAAGGATCTCTGTATCAAAAATACTATTACCTCTTAAAATTAGAGTAAAAGGTTTTTTTAAAGAGATTGTCAGTGGCACAAGGACCTGGCCTTGCACTAAAAAAGAATTGTAACACTACCTGCAGGTGGGAAGAGAAGCAGATGGACTCTTGATCCATTGTTCACCGATGGATCTTTTAAACTCTTTCAGTTTACAGAAGATAAAAATACACTATCTGAAAACAAACATGATGGAAACAGTCACGAGTAATAGAAACTCTTCCCATAAAATGATAGCGTGGGGCAACTGGAGATAAAATACTCCAGGGCAGTTGAAAAATGAGTTCCCCTAATTCTTTTCCAAATTTAGTGTGGCTTTCTTAGTCAGAGCTGTTTATATGGAGCAAGGCCAACTTTCCCACTTGGCTGGTCTGGCAACGGCGCAGCTCCAGCCTGTATAAATGTGACCTGAAACCCAGTAGCTAGATGGATGTTTATCCTAGGAGAATAGGTAATTTGATCATCTCCAGTAGAAGCCTGCATGCAACCGAAATTACCAACAGGAAAAGTTGTGGAAGGATTTTTGTGAAATTAACGTGACCAGAGTCCTTTCTCCCTTTCTTGCAGGTTTAGATCTTGCTCCAAAATAAACTTTGCTAACACTTTATAATGCATCTCCTGATGCAGAACCACACTTCCACTTGGTCACAAAAGTTTAGCACAAATTATAATATGTCTTTTAAAACTAAAAGTCTGATGACCCACAGCATGTCCTCAAATACCCAACTTTTTATTTTGGGTTTCGCTGCTTTTACTGAAATAAACTGACATCCAACTTTAAAAAATAAGGGCAGGCTTTGGCAAGTTCTCCCACCAATTTCTGCTGGTGTAGCCACTGGCTTTCAGCCTGGTGGGACTGCTGTGCACAGCCTGGCTCGCTTGCCCTGCCACACTCCTCTGCTCTTAACAACGTGTTGCCAAATGGCCTGTACAGATGCAGGTCATGAAAATCCAGGAAAAAAAGGTCAGAAAACATTAACTTTTCAGCTGGCATACAAGAGGCATCACTCACACTTACTGGCCTTCAGCCATTTGGGAGTTAGAAAGAGGCAAGGACTTGCCATAAAAGGTGTTATTCCACTTAAATATCGGTGTTTGGTCGCAAGGCAACCCTTCCAAGAGCAGCAAGATGACCATGACCCTTCCTCCTCATAGCACCACTGCTTGCACTGAGCAGCTTCTGAATGGAGTTTTCAAAAAATACCACAATCTGCAATACAAATCTCTTTGGAGGGATGGGGAATTTATCTTCTTAAACCATTTAAGCCCTTTGAAAACATACTTCGCACCCTGAGGGTCTTGAGCTGTAAAAAAAGTAAATGATTTGCTGTATCAAAGCAAACCCTAGACAAAATAAAACCTAAAAGAAACAATAAGCATTGTGCGTGCTGAATGCCAGTACATCCCGCACTTCAAACAAGTGTGAAGTATTGAGACAGAACAGGAATGAATGATTTTGTCCTTGTTTTTCTTCCACAAGGCCACAAGCAAAGCCATGAGAAATAAATATTAAAAGATCCATTGATCCCGCATGGTGCTTCCCCAGCCAGGTGTGCAACCCACAGCTGGGGACATGCTCTTAAATGATAAACTATAAACTATACTGTGTGTCTTAATGTTACTCAGCAAATTCAGGACTGATATTAAAATTACTATTAGCCAGCCAGCCATCTATGCAGATGTATAATCTTATAGCCTATCAGGGTAGCAGCAAAATGAGTTCACAAACTATTGTCAGTGTGCAGCTCACGGGCCATCCCAAGTCCAAGACAAACACAACCTTTGATTGAGATAAATGTCTAAAACTGTAGACCATCTGCTTGAGTTATGTGAATCGGCAAAGCTGGACGTCACTATGGGCTGACAGGTTGGATGCTCACTGTGAAGAGAGAGAAGCAGCCTCTACTGCTTCTGGTCCTGTGCACAAAAGCTGGTCTTCATGAATCCACCTGTTCCATTTCAAATACCGTTATCACTTACTAAAAGCATCTGGTAACCAGAAAACTTGCAAAAGCAATTCTCTTCGGCATATCCTCTCTAACAGTGCCCACCAGGGCTTTGGGATACATAATAGTGCAGTGGAAATTACCAGTGATTCCCTCTCTCCTACAGTCTTCCTTCTTGTGCAGCACTTGTGGTACCACCCAGAAACTGTTTAAATCCAAGTGCTCCCAGGCTTTATCCTACCTGTACAGGGAGGCAATATAAAATACTCTCTTTGTTGCTGACAACATAGCTCAGTTTAATCTTTATTTACAGAAGCAGTATTTCGATTATTCACGAGTCATGACTTAATATTTGTTATGAAAAAAAGGGATGACAGACGCAAATCCCATATTCTGATTTGGCTGAATCCCGTCTCCGCAGGTTTGCTTGCACTCGCTCAGCCAAACCAAGAAGCTCTCCAGTGGAGCCGCTCCTCTTCCCCATGCAGACACACTGAAAAACACAGTTTGCAGCTGATAAAATACTGAAACCAATTATTTACTCTCAGTCTTGCTTTGTATTAATGGAGACTATTCTCATTAAAAACTTAGAATGCTGTAACTACACTGGTGTGCGCACCCCCCCAGATTCCCCATCTACAACGTGGACACTGAATTGCACTGGTAAAATTCCAGTTAGTCATCCAAAACTCAATGCATAGGAGAGAATAATACCCATCACACCTCAGATCATCCTCTTCCTACATCTCAGCATATAAGCACTCCTCGGGTGCTTAGCCCAACTTCTCTATAGGACGGGTGGGAAAGTTGATGCTGCATTGTGAACAAAACAGATTTCTTAGCACGTTTGACAGCTGAGAGCCTGGATGTGGAATCTGTGCCCCACCAGAAGCGAAGCTTCTCTCTCAGGGCAAGCTAAACGAACATGTTTTTAAGTTTACGTAAACTTGATCCAAGGCAAAGGAGGAGCCAAAAATAACAGGCTCTGTTCCAGCCTTGCAGATCTCCCTTTCCACAATTTTCCTTGAGTACTTAGCTCTTCCTCAAGTGATCCACTACACGAGGCTAAATTTTACACTGAGCTGGACAATTGTCCCACAGGCTCAATAGGTTTATGCACCTACAATGTTCTTCTCGGGCATCTCGTATTTCAGAGAGTGTAGACAGACCCGAGTGGACAGACCTCATACACTCTACAAAAAGGCTTGTTTTCTTCAGAGTAGCTTGTGATTTAACTACAGATCCTGCCATTTTAAATTAATTCTGAATACTGCCTCATTATTAAAAAATGCAGAGCAAAATAAAGAGCACTAATCCTGCATAAATACGGACTGCCTCTTGGGTCAAACTCAGAGACTCATTCCTACAGCCAGGTTTCCTTTCCCCTGCTCTCCCAGACCGGACCAAGAAAATTCTTCTCGGGAAATGCAGAGACAGGACTATCACGCCCCTTATCTGTGCTTAACCATCATTATCCAGCAGCGCATCTTCCACACCTGCGCACGCATCTGCTAGAACCTGAAACTCTCTGGGGGATCTCTCAATTGCAGTCACATTACAAGCACATCCTTCCCGCAATTCCCTCCGACTGCACAACATGCTGCCAGGGTATTTTCCAGCATGGAAATGCTGGAAAAGATGGAAATGCCCAGGGAAATGTATTTTAGCATCAATCCACGACTGCAAAGCAACAGGCCAGGCCGGGGTGGCACACGTCTCGTGCCCACTTGAAACAGAGAAGTAGCCTCCATTGGGTACATCTACTCCTTCAGCACGTGTACTTCATGGACACGTGCCAGTCCTGGAACACGGCTCCCACCAGCTTCTTCATACCTTCTCCCATCCACGTGTCATGGGAAAATGGGGGAAATGAGTGGGACAACCTCTCTAGCCAGAGACTGGTTATGTATAGGTAGCTCCACCAGTGTTGCTGATGGGAGAGGCAGTAAACATCAGGAAACCATTAGCAATAGGGCTGGGGCAGGGGATGGGGAAAAACAACAGGAAAGATTTGGATTTTAACCTTAAAATACCTGAATTGCAACCAGTGAGATCAGACACTCCAGCATGGAACAGCAGGGGCCATGAGCCAGCAGCTCTGTAACACTCCTGTCACTGAACCGGTATTTAGAGGAGAAACAAGATTTCATGAGTTGCCTTTGCACTTCTGTCAGATTAAAAAAATCCTGATAATCATGAATTACATAAAGGCCAAAGTTTGTGGTTAATCAAGCAGAAACAAACCCAATACGAGCCAGGGGTTTGATTAACAATGTGTCGGATAAGCTTATTCTTAAAGGCTGCTGAAATTTATCCTTTCTTGGTAATGGGGTTAGAAGCAGCAATGCTTTGTCCAGAAACAATTATTCATGGTCAAATTCAACAAGAATAAGGTCTGACAATCCTTTATTTCTTACGTTATTTCACAGAACCAGAAGAACTAGGGATTTAACAAAATAAATGAACCCAATCTAGTTCCTGGAGGCCACAAGAAGCTAACCATGCTCTGTATTAACTTAATTTTATCAAATTCAATGGTTTTCAAGTTTTGGAGGTTTTTTCAACTCCATGAGCCACAGGCTGAGCCATTAATGGGAAAACGGACACCAAACGTGTCTTGAGCAGCTTTCTCCAGTACAGATCTCAGCATCACATTATACGCCACAGTAGGTCATAGAAGAATGTTTCTTGGGAACATTTAAACAGCTTTCCAAAAAGTTAAGCCAATGCCACATTACCCTTTAAATGAGGATGATGCATTCTCTCTTCCCTCCCTTTCAGGCAAGAGGCTTTGCATCCACCTACTTCACTGCTTGACCATCCACAAGATAAAAATAATGAAAACCATTCTCACATCAGAGATAGAGATAACAAAATAATCATCTTCACAAAATACTAACTGAAGGTTTTTCCGAGTATATGGATATTCATACAGACACACACCCCTGCACGAGATTAATTCTGTGCAATACCTGGAGTGTGCTCATATAGATCCAGGAGATACTTTTACTCATTTCTTTTTTCTTAATTATTTTGCCAAAATGATGCCACACTAGATGGGTCTATTACAAAATTACTCAAAGGTGTATATGACATTGAAAATCAGTATGCGTACACACACACATCCTTCCACGTGGGGCCTCACTTATGATGAGATTACCTTACATCAGTCTTAAAGCTCTTTTTATTATTTACATTATAACTCGTTTCACCACCAGTCTAGTGTAAGTCAACCCAGATGGACTTCTCAGACTACCAGGTTTCCCATAAAGGCATCACTTTTAAGCACTGTAGCATGGTCATCCTGTTGCCCACCAGGACTCCCAGGTCTTTTTCCACAGAACTGCTCTCCAGCAGGTCAGCCCCAACCTGTACTGGTGTATGGAGTTATTTCTCCGCAGGTGCAGCACCATACACTTGCCTTTGTTGAATTTCATAAGGTTTCTCTCCAACCAACTTTCAAGCCCGTCCAGGTTTCGCTGTATGGCGGCACAGCTAGCTCATTTGCAAAAATGTTAATAACAATCTCTCAAATAAATTAAACAGACGCCTCATAGTACAGGCATTTATTTCAATGGCTTTCCAACACCACCACGTCTCTTAACTTTATTGCGAGAGATCCTTCAGCCTCAGAGCTTCTCCTTGACATTTTGAACCCAAAAAAACCAACACAGATTCTAACCCAAACAACTAGCACCACTCAGGCTTCTGAAGCACTTCTCTATAGCCCAAGGCATGTCACCGGTTCGCCAGTTGCAATCATTTTCCAATTTCATCTGTTTTTCTTAGCTTGTACCAACACTGCCCAGCCTTGGTCCTCTGCATGGCAGCAGCCATGGAAGCACATCTGGAAGGGAAGCACAAGGAACGCACACACTTTCTCCCCGGGAAGGTGCCTGCCTTTTGGCAGATCACTATTTCATCTCCTCACTCCCGCACCAGGGAGATCCACAGGTCTCCAATATAACTTTTTACCCTCTGAAGTCCTGAGAGGATGGAAACCTGAAAAGCCAACGGTTTATGACACTGTGATCCTGTGTTTGAATGGCCAGCTTGAATCAAAAGGATGCAAAAGTCATGCAACCTGCTCAGAGGATCTCCCCTAGAACGGGTAACCCCCAAAAAGGCACAAGACAGACAATGAAATGATGGGACAAATTAACTCCTCTCACCCTCCTCAAAAGTGCAGAATGGGTTACAGGAGAAGAACAGTAACGAAGATTTCAGCTTACGAGCTTGCAAAAGCCTTTTGCTGTTGCAATCTGTCAGGCAATCTCCTCTTGGGGCCTTTTGACACGTTGCTTCCTTGCTAAACATGCATTTTTAAGATTGGATCTCTGCTACAGCCTCCTTGGAAGTTCTTTTAAGTCAAAACCACAGCGATATTTGTGCTGCAAACTTTATTAAGCAGAGGGTGGAAAAATAAAAGGAGGCAGAATTATTTATCCCTATTAGATGTAGCCAATAACACAGGTCTTCATATGGACAAAGAGACAACTCTTTGTGAAAACCAAGAACCAATTTTATTGTCCTTTTTCAAAAAGGACAAACAAATTACAAAATAAATATATAATCTAGCTGCTACTACAACTTCATATTAGAGGAAGAGGAATGTGTAAAAAGCAGTTCACATCCCAAGGAATTTTTTTACTGCGCGTCTACATTAAGCTTGGACAACAAAAATGGGAAAATATTTCATTTGTAGTGCATTTTTAGTCATTTTCTTCAGGTTCTTACTCTTCATGCTATAATACTGCAAGATGGATGCAAGAAAATTTGTTGACACAGCAAAACATTATTGGGGAGAGGATGGGAGGACTCGCTTTATAAAACCTAGAAGTTTGAGTGAAGCATCATTTCAAAATCTCTTTAATGTATCGTATATTTTGTTGTTACAAAGCACGGTGATAGAATGGGATCACCTTCTGATGCCACACGGACTGCCCTGGCCAGAAAGATGCTGCGATAGGAATTGTTCAGGGCTGACACAACCTACAAGACAAAAATGTTGTTTCACAGCACTACGCCACAGGGTGCAATGTCACAATCCCAGCAGACAGGCTGCGTGCTTGCCCTGGTAAAGCCAGAATTATTCACTATGACTTTGAGTAACCTTTTTTTGCACATGTATTATACATACTGAGGAAGTATTTCCATCGTATCGTGCATCCATATGTACACCCAGCAGCTACAGAACAGCAACCAGTGTGGACTAGTGGTTTTTTAAGCTGGGAAAATGAATCTGAATATATGCTTAATCTTTCTACACCTTAGCTAAGCCAAACTAGATAAATTCTCTTTGCTGATACTCTGTTCTCACATTCAGAAAAATAACAAGTCTGCTAAATCTTTAGAAATAAATGGATTTAAAAAACAGCGCATTCCCACTTTACAAGAAATACCTCCAAGGGTCTATATTCATGCAACTAAAAGTCTCCCCCTTAAAAAACAAACCCTTCTCTACTTCTCCATGGATGAGAATATCTACAAGCGAGCAAAACCACACGGTTCACTGCATTTTTAATTCTGCAGAAGAGACAGAAGTAAGCATTGGCAACTCATCCTGAAGGGAAGGAGGTTCCTTCACACAACTGCAAAAAAACATCAATTAAGGTTAAAAATAGAAAAAAAAAAAGCATATAACTGTTATACAAATCTGTTCACCGAACCCCGTCTATTTTTCTGAGTATTACAGATGGGGAAGGGAAACTACAGCCCTGTGATGCAGCAGATAAGCTTTAGAATTCAAGGTAGTTCAGAACACCAAGAACTGGTATCAGAGCATTAGCCACCCGGATCTGGGGTTCTTCAAAGCTACGGAAATGTCTGGTTTGACACAAAGGGAGGAAGATGCACTGATGCTCAGCTGTAAATGGAGACCTCAACAGTCTTGGTCTGAATGAGTATATCCGGTTTTCTCACTCACACTTTACTCTGACTCTACTATAGCGGCTGCTACTGCCCAAAAGTCCCAGTTTGGGTTAGGATGCAGCCTTTTGCTCTCTTCTCTTAGGGGACTAGAACATTTCCCTTACAAGGAAAGGCTGAGGGACTTGGGTCTTTTTAGTCTGGAGAAGAGAAGACTGAGGGGGGATCTGATCAACACCTATAAATACTTGAAGGGTGGGTGTCAAGAGGATGGGGACAGTCTTTTTTCAGTGGTGCCCACTGACAGGACAAGAGGCAACGGGCACAAACTTGAACATAAGAAGTTACATCTAAACATGAGAAGGAACTTCTTTACTTTGAGGGTGGCAGAGACCCGGAACAGGCTGCCAAGAAAGGTGGTGGAGTCTCTGTCTCTGGAGACATTCAAAACCCGCCTGGACACGTTCCTGTACAACCTGCTCTGGGTGGACCTGCTTTGGCAGGGGGGGTGGACTAGATGATCTCCAGAGGTCTCTTCCATCCCCATATCATTCTGTGATTCCAGCTGTGAAATAGGTGCAAAGGAAACAGAATTGGCTCAATGGAGTGAAGGAGGTTTGCCCTTCCCTCACAGGACCGATGTGACCACTCCAAAATCCCCTGATAAATTTAGTCTAGGGACAATCCATGGGCAGAAGTGGAGAAAATGAGGCAAAGGGCGTGAAAATAAAATAGAGGGGAACATACAAACAGAACATGGGACACAGCCCTCTGACTGCCTGGGGCTTCCCAACATGGGAGACCTGCCAGTGGCCTCTTTCTCCCCATCCAAAGTTGAGCAAGACCCTAATTAAGATCATAGTATTTCTGAAGCACTGTAAAAGAAGGTAACAAAAGGATCCAAACATTTTTGGGTGGGTTTGTTTGGGTTTTTCTGCAAAGCTAAAACGACCCATTAAACTTAATTCCTTACTTGGCAGAGTTTATGCCTTTGATTCTTCTGAATTAAAGCTGGGACCTGACTAATAAAAGTACACCTTCTGCTAGTAAATTCAGAATTAATTCCGGAGATTTTATACTGAAAAGAGGATAAGTAAAAGCAAAACAAACCCTGACTTTCTGCAATTGCAGCAGTATCAAAGATGAAGGACTGCCTTCACGTTCACCAAGTCTGCTCTTCCTACAACCAGCCAGTACCAGCAGCCCAGATCATCAGAGGTAGAAGAAATGCTCCCACGTCACAAGGCCATAGGTCAGGGGGTTTTAAGTAAAAAAGGAAAAACAAGAACTGTGTTCAGAAAGTATTTGATGTATATTATTTGATGGAAATGTAACAGAGGACACATATGAAGCAAGACATTTATCTTATAGTCACTCCTGCGCAAATGCTGGGGTTTAAGGTTTAATTACTCTTTGTCCCAGCCAACTGTTGGAAAGCATTTATTTTCTTTTTCAGACTCCTATTTTTAGTCGTAATTTAGAGAAATGCCAGACTCCCACTGCGTGTTTGACTGTGACTCACAGACAGGCACAGCTACGGTGTCGCTTGCTGTGGTGGGAAGGTGGTGGCACACACCTCCGCAGGTGGAGCCCCAAAGTCATCTTGTTTCCTCCGTGGAGCTGGTTTCACTAAATCCCCCACGGAAGCAAGCTCGGAGGGGTTACAGTCCAGGCACTTGACAGTCTGCCAACTGTTGTACATTATTCTTCTTCCGCCTGGACGAGTTTCAGTTCCTCAAGTGCTCATGAAAGCATCACTGAGAAGACAATAGGGTTAACACTGGTGTTTGTTTTCTCCATTTCTAAGACTTCCCAGGAAGAAGCGCCAGTCAGTTATTGTCTCTCTCACTAAATGTGTGTTTGAGTCTCCTCGGCTGCTCAGCTCTTCCGCCTCAATGTTTCAATGCTCTTTCCTTTTTGAAAAAAAAAAGGTAAGTTCCCTCATTTCCTCTCCATTTATCTTGCACATTCAGAGGGCTTGTGACAACACAACACAACTTGAAAGCAAAAAACCAAATCAAAACCACCTTCTTCCAGTACTGTGTTTGTACAGTACGACAACATGAGCTTTTGGGCTTGGATAAAGAGCCCAGCAGGTTATTATTAAGAAGAGGAAATTTATTCCTGAGAATTTATTTGGAAATTGTTTGATAAGAGCTCTCCTGCCGGTTCACAGGAACCTTCGAGGGGCAGGACCTCCACACATAGACACGCCAAAAGTACTTGCCCAAACCCCACAACTTGTGGCAATATATAATGGGAACATGTTCAAGACCTGGTTTTATATCTATGGTAGCAATACCTCAATTAGTGCATTTAACAGTTCGCTTTCATCACTCTTGCCTTTGTACGATCAATTATAGAGCTTCAGGTTTGTAAGTCTCAGTTCTTCCATCATGGGTCTCTTTAAAGTTCTCCCCATCGATCCAACTTGAGCTCTCATCAACGTGGATTCTGATACTTCCTCTCTTTTTGGAGAAGAATATGGTCCTCTGTTTTGTTTGTGTGCCCAAACCACAACGATATCGAAACTTAAATTCTTCATTTTTCTATGTTTTGTAAAATGTTTTGTTCAGGGGACTAAGAGAAAAAAACAGCCCTAAGAATGCAATAAGCAAAAGATAAGAACAAAAGAAAATAGCTTTTGTGTGATGAGAGTTTTATCTGGCAAATGTATGTATATCAGATTACATTTTAATTTTCTGAATGCAGAAGTAATCATTAGTAACACTACTTTAACCATATTTAGCTCCTATCTACTCAACTGCAATTTAAGCAGTCTGTAACAGTTCATTTCTCCAGAGAAGCAGCCAGGCAGCAGTCTCTTCTACAGACTCACAACTAGGGAGAAGGATGCTAAAGGCACCCCTCTGTTGCAAAAGGAATCACAAAATGTTTAAGCTAGTGCAGGTCTTCATAAGACCAAGCAGATTTTTTTATAATTATAAACAACTATGACTATGTGGTATTGCTTTGAAATTCAAAATTATACAATGTATTTTTCTTTGTGTCTTTCCCCAAACTCCTCAGTTAAGTGATTGCAGAAGATAAAGGAGAGCCTATAAGATGGGCTAGTTTTCACTTCAGCCTCTGCAGAGCTGCTCTGCAAAAATCTGCCATGAGTCCATGTAAGTGTCCAATATCCACACACACTGCCTCTAACAGAGTAACACTCGCCTTGAACCTCATCCAAATCCAAATTCCTCCAAAGGCTGCCTGCATTTACTGACTACAACTGAATTTCAAGCCATGTTTGCATTCTTCAGCGGTGGCTTTAAGTCAGCCTATGTCCTTCTGAGAAGCAAACACAGGGAGAGCCACATAAATCCATTTTCTATCTTCATTTGTGCTGATGGGATTCACCAGCCCGATGAAGTACAAGATGAGCACTGAATTTCTATGAAATATTTTCCCACCTAACAGCATCCATTGTGGCTTCAAAACACCTTCAAGAGCTCTTGAATCCCCAACACTCTTTTGGAGACTTTTCTACCCCTTACCGTTACTCCTAAAGCCTTCTACTGTACAGTGGCAGAACAGTGAGATCCTATTCAGGCTGCACACTGCTCATGCAGTAGCAAAACTTCTTTGTACTCTGGGACACGATTTCTTTACAGTTTACCCGCTCAAGCATTGCTGAGCAGTTATTTCACCAACAGTTTCACCATAGGTTTTGCACAAAACCAGCAGCTCCATACAAACAGGCAGGGGGTTTTGTTAACTAAAAAACAGATCCGTGAAAAGGATGATAGAATAAGAACAGGCCAGGGTTTTTGGAAAACTGTATTCACAAAACCCACCAATATGATTCAGGGATTCTTTATGATTTCCAATGCAAAAACCACAGCCACCAGGAGAGACAACACTGAAAAAGTGCATCTTATGGTCTCCGCTTTACACTGAGCTTGACTAGCAAAGATGCACCAAGCCTTCGAAAATGAGCCAGTCAGGTTGAACCTTCTGGCTCCAAATTTTGGATTTAAATTGAGTCATTATCTTTTTTTCTTTTTTTTTTTCATGTCTCAGAAATTCAGAGGTCAGAACAACAAAACACAGGCCACGGATTTAACATACTGGTTTCCAATTTTGCTAGCCGGCATGTCCATCTGAGAACGTGTGCCTTAGCTAACAGCCACAAAAAACTACAGTCCAGGAGATGATAGTGTTCTTACAACCTCTTTTGAATCAGTAACAAAGTCAGGTCCTTGTATTATAGTAATTTCACTTTTAGAAGTACCTCTGTCACTAAGAGGACAGTGTACATGCTTGAAGGTTTAAAGGCATTTTTGGAAAATGGCTTTTGCTGCCACCAGTGTGCAATTCACGTGTCTCCAGAACTGCTGGATACCAACCACCAGCACCAGATGGGTGCTCAGCACCTCTGAAGCCTATCTGAAAGTCTAAACGCCAACTGAAGTTCTGAAAAATTACAATTTTTGCTTGGATGTATTAAAATATCTGCTTAGTATGCTTCAGTAGAACTTTCTGCGAGAAAAAAAATGAAAGCATGAGATCTTATCTCATTCAAGAACAACTAGTACAGAGCAATGCAAAGAAAGTTGGAGGATACAATGCAGCCCAGGCTTCAAGATCAAGCGGACACCCTAACATGATTTTTAAACTCTTCATTTCATAGGGTTCCTCTAGTTTTTATAATACCATTATCTCGAAAATGAAAGAAAACAGAATTATAGCAAAGAAACACATAAGATACAAAACTAAAACTGCTTCACTAGCTAGCAAACTTTTTTTTAAGTTATTTAAATAAAACTAAAAGGATTTAAAATGCATTAGAACTACCTTTTTTGCAAAGCTGCTCTGGAAAACTCATTTTTTATACATAGTCTTCTTTGCTTGTCTACTGTATATATATTGCATATCCTCTGGTTAACATATTATTCAGTCCGGAATAATTACACATCAGAGAGATGCCTAATAAGCTAATCTTTAAACTCTACAGATCTAAAAAAAGATCCCAAGGCATGTTTTATGAATATAGAATGGCGTCAGCTGACAAATATATGGCACAGTCCATATTATTGTGGTTGCAACCAAGAACCACATGAATCAATATTATGGGCTTGTTTTTGCATTATTCAAGATGACAGGACTTCTGAAGGGAAGCAAGAGCGTGTTCTGTAATCGTGAGAATCCACTACAAATATTAAAGAAAATAAGCCACACAATATGGTAAAGAAAATGCAGAATATAAGCAATACAGCATTTTATCAGCAGCATGCACTTTACTGGAAGACTCCATAAGGTTTTAAAAAAATCAAACAGCTGCTACGAGAAGCAACAATGAATAGAAATACCTGGATTTACAACTAAAACTAACAGGGGACAGAACTGACGAAGAAATATTTTCAGTTACCATAACCATATTGTTTTAGACTTACATCAGACAAAAGCTATTTCAACAGGAAAACCTGTCTTAACCAACAGCTGGAAAACTCATAGCCTTGCTCTGGAAGGAAAGGGGACTTATTACTTTTTACAGATGTCTCCATTCCCATCATCCAAAAGAAGTTAAAACTATGAATAGAGAGATGGGCCCCATCTGAAATATGGCTCTCACATCCTCCCAAGGCGGTGCACGCTCACGTCCCTAGCATCCACTCACCCTACACCAGCGTACGTTACGATCACAGAAACTCAACCTGACGTTTTGTATAGTGTCTTCATATTCAGCTTTAAATTTATTTTTGGTTCAGTCTCTCAGAAAATCGTGTCTCCCTTCCAACAGCAGAACTCCAGACGCCTCGGCTATCAGAGGGGCTGGATTTCATTTTAAAAATTGCTCTTTTGCAGACAATAACAATAAAAACCCAGCCAGTGTTCACCTACGCCGTCCAGCCCTGTGAGACCTGGCTGTCAGAACACCCTCCAAGGCAAGTCTCGCTGCAGTTTACATGCATGAAACTAACACCTGCCAGTGCCAAGTGTTAGAGAAAGAGCACATCAACTCTGCAGTTGACCACACTTCCTGCTGCCTACATATTTAAGGCACGCTAAGGAAAACCCATGCAGCAAGATTAGTAACTAACAAACCACAAGCTCTTGCGCAAAGTTACCACGTAGTATTTGACACTCTTACCAACACATCGCTTTTGTATGTTTGTTTATGTTGGTAACCCCCTTGTATCTCAGTGTGGACATCCCCATTCTAGTACAAGACGTGCTGAGCAGCTTCATGTTTTTCCATGCATAAGGGAAGTTGGTGATAAATTCAGAAGGGGGCCTTCCTTCTTCATTCACCTTGAACCCAACTTCTTCCTCAAACAAATCCCAGTGCTGCTTCTCACTGGGCTGCTTCAGTTTACCACTACTTGGCCACAGCTTCCAAGAGAACGCATCAAGCCCCAAATGCCCAATCTCCAAAGTCTTCAACAGAAGCTTCTTTTGTTGCACATCTCGTGTGTTTCACAGCATATACTGTTTCAATTCTGTCCAGTTCTGAGCTCCCCAGTTCAAGAAGGACAGGGAACTGCTGGAGAGGGTACTGCAGAGGGCTACAAAGATGATTAGGGGACTAGAACATCTCTCTTACGAGGAGAGGCTGAGGGACTTGGGTCTTTTTAGTCTGGAGAAGAGAAGACTGAGGGGGGATCTGATCAATGCCTATAAATATTTAAAGGATGGGTGTCAAGAGGATGGGGACAGTCTTTTTTCAGTGGTGCCCACTGACAGGACAAGAGGTAACGGGCACAAACTTGAACCTAAGAAGTTACATCTAAACATGAGAAGGAACTTCTTTACTTTGAGGGTAGCAGAGCCCTGGAACAGGCTGCCCAGAGCTGTGGTGGAGTCTCTGTCTCTGGAGGCATTCAAAACCTGCCTGGACGTGTTCCTGTGTAACCTGCTCTAGGTGGACATGCTTTGGCAGGGGGGTTGGACTAGATGATCTCCAGAGGTCCCTTCCATCCCCATATCATTCTGTGATTCTGTGGATTTTGTTCTGGGCACTCTTCCTCCCCGCCGCTTCCCTTGGGTTTGTTGGAATGTTGTTTGAAAGCAGCTTGTGCTGTCCTGCTCTCAGCTATAAAGCCATTAAAATTCAAGAGCAGGAGGAAGGGATTGAAGCTTTGATAGAGAACAGAGAACCACATACAACGACATGGAGGCCTTTCTTTTTGCAGGTTCTGAGGAAACCCCGTAATGAGGACAATTGAACTGGCAAAGGAACTGCTGTGCTAATGAAATACCCACGGTCCCTCCAGCAGCACAGCAATTATGTCCCATGAAACAAAGCAAGCACGCTGCAGTCATTCCCTAAGGAAAGCATCCACCACATAATTAAAATACTTATCTCAAAAGGAATGAGAGAAACAGGAGACAAACCCTAATACTGGCCCAAAAAATGCAGTGTGGCCAATGTAGCAAACTGGTGAAGCATCACGCATCTAGAAGGAAGGTTAAATTAGGATTCAAGTATTCAAGTTGCCTTGATTTTGACATCCAAAGAGAGAGATGCTCAATTCCTGCATCCACAGGATGCATTCCACCAGATGGACACTGACATCCTTCCCCATTTCCTCAGTCTGTTTTTGACCAACAGGCTGATGGAAGCAGCTATTAACAGTATTTTCTACTTAGCACATGATTTGCTTCTATAGTTCAAACAGTTTTTGAGCTTTCTAGAGAACAATTTCTTCTATTAAATGCATCGTGATGGCTTAATCAAGACTTTGGCATGGGCTTCAAATACCTTTCACATATAGGTCAGACTTAAATAAAGCTCATGGAAACTGGCAGCGATACCTGTCCTGTGGCCTTTCACCAGTCTGCTCAAGACCTCTCTCCAAATTGTAATGTTTGATTTATACCACAAGCTGCATATATGGACAAGGAGGCCAACATAGCTTGCCATCCTGCTTGGGATAGAAAATTGCAGATTTTTGAGGTAAAGAGATGATTTATTATGCTTCATATTCAAATGGATATATGTCCCCCTTCGCTGAGTCCACACTGGGATTAATCAGGTTGATTTCCCTGGATTGCATCCTCCTGTGCAGCACATACAGGTTTGCTTCTTGGGATTTCCGATGGTTTACCTTTTTTTAAACCAAAAGATGCTGGAGCAAGAGCAACTTTTGGCTCTCATCTAGCAAGCTTCCCATACAAGCGATAGGAAGCTGCACCAGGAGGTGTGCACCCACCTACCACTCTCTTTGGTACATTATAACACTGAGCAATGCATCAAAGGTCTGATCCATGAAATGCCACAGACCGGTTTGGTGCATATAAAACTCCCCATGAACAATCCAGCAGCTGTGACCATCAGCAGTGAGTTCAAGGCTTCAGATCTGTGGACCTTTTCAGCTAACACCATAAACTTATATGGCACAAAGTTGTGCTTGCTTTGTGGCATCGCCTTTGTCTAGAGGGGTGAAAAGCTGTGGGTTTCACAGCTACTTGCCAGACTGCACAGAGAGCAAATGTGGAAACAATGGGGTTTATTTCGGCAGGTAAACACTGGCAGGGGTTAGAAACCCCTCCCACTCACCTCTGGTTTCCCTTATTCCAGCTCTATGGCTCCCAGCTCCTTCCCTCTTCTTGCAGGATATGCCTGAGCTGCTCAACAGAACATCCAAAGGGAGGAAAACCACAATTTCTGTAGCTTAATTCTCAAAAAAACCCACCCACCTCATCCATTTTAGCTGCAATTTTCTCAAAAATGCAATTGGAGGCAGACGCTCAGCATGGAAACTTCAGTCCAAACAGCTGAAGGCTGGCAAAGCCCCATTTGCAACTGAAAACAGTGGAAAGTGTCTGGCAGAGTAAATTACAGACAATGATACTACTTTACAGAATACCCCGAAGAGCAAAAAACTCTTTCTTTTTCTTTTGCGCAGACCCTGTCATTAAATCTTTGCATGAGGATTATGAAAGCTTGCCTTTCCTCCAGTGTGACCACTACAATATTTGGAATATCAAGTGAAAGTATGCAAGGATCCTCTGTATTACGTTCAATAAAAGGTTGGTCTTTAGACAACGCTCATCTAAGATATGTAACGTCCCGAATACTGCTTGAAGAATCAGGTCTTCAGTCACCAACATCA
Organism: Tringa tobata; assembly: GCA_033628505.1. Taxonomy (NCBI): domain Eukaryota; kingdom Metazoa; phylum Chordata; class Aves; order Charadriiformes; family Scolopacidae; genus Tringa; species Tringa tobata. Next base: position 2,039,786 of record JAHREE010000332.1, on the reverse strand, counting down.
TGAAAAAGCTCTGCAGAGAACTGCAGCAAAAATAGCAACTGTGGTTTCACATAGAGGAAGGAAAATATCACGTAAAGCCTTAAAAATTCCTTCCTAACGTAACAGATGAGAGGGGCTGTGGAAGAGTGCTAGCTAAAAGGAGAGGGATGAGTGAGCTGGATGCCAAGTGGTAGGATGGTGGTGGGATCTTCTGTAAATTTGAAGCAATGATGCCCATATCTCTCTGAAAAAAGTAAGGAAAAGCTCCTTGGCAGGCAGCAAGTTTCTAGATACAGCACGAGGCCAGTTTTTTCAGCTGGGATCCCAAGCACACAGAACTAAAAACCAGCAGTAAATCCAGGATGGCACTACTCCAGCAAATGAACCATCCCAGGCAGAGAGCAGGGCATCTTTAGAAACGGTATGCATGGACAGAGATGGCTTTTGAGCTCCACAAAACCTGTAACTACCTTGACCTTGGGAACGTAAACCTTCATGGGAAATACCAGATATTTTTATAATGTAAAGAAGTTGTAGACATTTTTTTCCTAAGGTTGCTGTGAAAGTATTTAGTGGTCACGAGTACTTAAAGGTCCAGCTGGTCCCTAGCACATATCATAGCCATTAACTCTGCCTGCCTGGGACATAACAGCATGGTGCAGCTGGAACTGCTGCAGAGACCTGATCCTGCTCCGGGGATGGGCACAGGCTGCTTCTTCTAGTCCTGGCACTCCCTGGTCCCACACCTTCGTTACTCTGAACCTTTAGCAAAAGTTGTGTGTTTGCCTGCTTAAACAGTAAACAGCAAGGGACAAGGATTGCCTCAGGCCGTTTGTACAAGGAACGCTCTTTGTGAGGACCAACACATCCCACACACAACTATCGTAATGCACAAGAGCTGTGGTCAAAACAGGCATTGACCTTAGAAGCACAATACGGAATGAACCTGGAAAAAAGAGCAGCATTTTTGGGAAGCTATGAACTGATGGTCTTACACTGTTACCAATGATCTCCTTACAAGTCCATCATCATTTGAAAAGTCATCACTGCTGCTGGTGGTGTCAGTGGAGAGTCCAAACACAGGCCAGGCACTGATGTGGGTAGCTTTTCTCAGCATGCCACCTGGCCAGAAACCGTAACGGGGAGGATGCACCATGTTCACTGTTTAAGCAATGACAGAGAGAAAAAACAACTTGAAGATCAGCTCACGTGCCCACTTTGCATAAATCTCAAAAGCAGAATTTATTCTGAAGGACAGACCACGGCTCCCTCCTGGGAAGATTAATAGATAGATACCCGGAGAAACTAATTCACCAAAATCTTAGGTTATACCTATCAAGTTAAGCATTAGTACAAAATCAGCAAACTTTTTTTTTTTTTTAATACAAGTAAGATTAATTTAAAAAAGGAAACAGGATGAAGTTTTTAGAAAACCCAAACAGGCGAACCCTTTCTTCACACAAGTTTTAATCTTGCTTTTATGTAAGAGCTGGCCTTATTTCATCACTGCCCTTTAACTGCAAAGGCAACTAAAATGCTTGCATGCATGTTCAAAAACTCGAAGTCACTTCTAATTGTTCTTTAAGTGTGAAGAGAACAGAACATTTATTATATGCAAAGGAAAAAGCTGTAGAAAGAAATGCTGCTGTACTTTAAAAGCAGCCTTGACCACATTTCCTTGTATCATCCTTCCCGATCTAGACACTGACTTTTCAGCTGCTACTGCCCAAAGGCATCAAGAACAAAGCCGCTTTAATCATCTCAGAGCTTGCTTTTTCTCCCTTTAATATCAATAAAATTTCTATCAGATGCGAAGACTGGCTTATAATTTGTGGCCAAGCTGCCCTAATTAAAGAACCTTCAATCTCCAAGGTTTTAGAAAATATCAAGTGCAAAACGCATCAGACTCCACACCTACAGTGTGTCTCTCAATTAGAGGTTTTTGGAGCAAATGTGAGCATATTTCTCACTTTTTCTGTTGAGAAGAAGCTCTCTCCATTGACACCTGTGCTTAATTCAATGTTGTACGTAGTTTCTTCTACACAGACAGAAGAAAAGCATGAAAAATGCCACATGCCTTCCCCCACCACCCAGAGGGTGGCTTCCCTTCACTCATACTACCAGAAAAAGACCTTCTTTCCCAGAAAGAAACCACCTTTCGGTTTTCAAACCCAGGCTCTGTAGAAAGCGTTATGTGGCACATCATCTTTAAGGTTAGCTCTTGTGCAAGCACTACAGCTTGCTTTGGTGTAGGGAGCTTGAGATGATTCTGCTGAACGGGCAAGGAGCCTAACCCGGCTTCCAGGCTGCTTTGGCAGAAAAGGGAGGTGTGCCACAAAACAGATAACTGAGATTTCTGGGTTAATGACAACCTCGAGCCATTTACAGAAGGTAAATGGGATGTGATCATGAACAATCCTTTTCTTGCAAACCAAAGAACAAAATGTAACCTCCCACTTTGATCAGGAAAATTCTTGACCGTGCCCATTGCAAGAAAACACGACTGTAAACTTCCAAAATTGCCCGCAGTACTTTTGAAAGAAGTTAATAAATGGGACTAGATGAGTACTGGAAACTGAATAAAGACGGTATCTCCTGCCTTAATCACCCAAAGCTGAAATCTGGAAGTTACCAAGGACTGTAGATTCTCTTCAAGTTGGGTGGCAAATACCTTTCCCATCAATCACATCCCTGGACGCCTTGTGCTTGCATTTAGTCTGAAGCTAAGATAAAGCATCCAGCCCCCTGAATTAAAGTATATAAGAACCACAGAGAAGCTGCATCTCCTTTCCAACACAGACAGGCACTATTTATTAAGACTAAGAGATGAAAGCCTGCCACTGGCTCCAACAGCAACAACCTATCTGAAGACTAAAACTTCCTGGAAAGCAAGTAAAGCCAAAATGATTTTTCTTCAAAATCCCATTTCTTTAGGTCTTCAAGAACTTGGACACTTAGCAAGATGAATATAATGAAGACTAGAAACTCATATCCATACCAAAATTTTAATTTCCTACCAATTTCACTTCTATTTTTCTTTCCATGGGTATTTATGCCTATTTGGATTGGACTAGGTAGTACTTGCTAAGTGCTAACCTGCAATCATGAATTCTGGATTCAATACGTGTTTGTAAAAGAAAATATTACTCTGTGTCTTCCTTAGATTTTGGGAATCACAGAAAAATCGTATCAGCTTTTACCATAAACCTCAGAATGTGGAAATGAAAAAGCACCCTCTAAGAGCTACAAAGTAGATGCTGGTAAGTCCAGGGGGACACCACACTCCTGCTCTATATGGTGTTACAGCCATGCTCACCTGCAGAAAATGAAAGAGAGAGGATTTCCAAAACACAGCAAGACATAGCTTGTAACAGGCTGAAAGAAAAGGCAGCCAGATTTTTTATAAAACTCTGTTATACTTGAAGTTGTACACCAAATTAAAACCAGAAGGACTATGTGACAGTTTAAAGCAGAAAATCCAATATCCAGTCTGAGTGCCTATCCAAAGAAGGCCAACTTTTCCATTATTAATTCCAAGTTATTCTTCCATCCTCTAGCATCCCTGCTTATGGCTATGTGCACACTGGCTGGCTGCTAGCAAGAATTCCACTCCAGAGCTGTATCAGGCACTCGGGTTATCTCCCTCCAAGTCAGTGGGACTTATCTCCATACAACCGAGAGTATTTGTTCAGACCATTTCCTATAGAGCTTGTGACTGATTTCCTTATCTTGTCTTTTAAGTAAAGGTTATCCAGGTTCCTCTTCAGTCTCTAAAACTCGACAGAATGGGAGGAGTCTATCTGCTTTTTCTAAGTATGCTGCATCTTGAAAGAACACATCTAAAGTGTTTTATCCTTGTGCAAAAGAACCTCATCTTAATTAGTACCATACTGAAATTCATAGGCAAAACAAATGACTAGAAAGACATTTCTTACAGACATTAAGTAATAGCTTTCACTGTTGAATGAAAAGAAGAACAGCTGGAAGGTCTGCTTGGAAGAAAGTCCTGAACAATGGGGAAACCCGCAGGGTGCATCCCTGGGTGCCACAGGGTCACAGCACCATCGCTGCAGCCCTTGGCCGGGCTGTCCCATCTGCCTGGACAAGCAAAGAGATGGAAAAGGAGGGAGAGAGGGAGAAAAACTGCATTTAAACAAACAAATCAAAAGCAAATGACTATGAAGCCTCATCCTCTGGACAGCTTTATGTTTACAGTAATGGGTAGGCTGGATATGGTGAAGCACACTGAGCACCTTTAATAAAAAAATAACCTTCAGATAAGTTTAGGTTTTTGTATGCTGAACTCTTTTGAAGACGCACTCGTTGAAATTACTGGCGTTGGGTGCTTGAAATCTCTCCACCTCCCAAAAGACCACACATAACATAGCAGAGCTTGGTCTTCTACTACTGCTGCTGCTGAGATTGCAGAAATGGAAAAATCACTAAAGACTGTCAGGCCATTTCTCCCTTCTCCCTGCTATGATATCTGCTTCCTCAATTGTTCCTTGTCTAATATTAGAGACCTAAGGCAAAAAACTTTCTATCAGCAATCTTGAAACCGCTGGCACAATCTCTCAGGGCATACTGCTGAGTTGTTTTAACAGGCATTTTCATACTTTTGCTCAATTTCATGATTGCACTCTGAGTCCATACCACCCCATGATCGCCCTATACCATTCCCTGTTGTGTGTAACACTCGTTAAGTATCATCAGACAAATCATTCAACAAATGCCTCCAATCACAAGTTTAGCCCATGTCTCATCAAACAGAAAGTGTGAATTTGTTTAATAAAGTCTTTCCACATGACCAACTTCCAGTCTCCTAATTATTACTCTCATTTTTTAACTCCATCTATTTCACTCACATCCTGAATAATTCCCATGTAGCCCCACAAAAATCCTACAAAGACGGATTATCTCCTCCACAAGCGTTTCCTTCTTTTTTAAAGGCTTAGTCCAAAACCTAGAGGAATTACTATAAAAATTTCTTTAAATTTCAGAAGGCTTTAAATAATTTTACTGCATATAGTATGTGTGTATTTAAAATATCTTAAGGATCTTAAATAAACGGAAAAAAAATATTTTTTCCATAGGTAGGGTTAGAAAAAGAAGCTTGTGCTACACAGAACAGAAGACACCTTTGAAACTGCTACGGTTTCAAGACTAGTAACGCCGCAGTGCATGTGGTCTGGCTTTCTGCCCCACTCCTCCTCGCTGGCACTACACGGCCTCCTACTCTCCCCTAAATATCCTCCACCATTGGTCCACTGTTACCCCAGCAGACATAAGCTGTCCCCAGCACTCACACGAGTCTCTGATGACTCTCATTTTTCCGTTATTTTACTATGACATTAATTTCCTTCAGGTAGGAGTGAGGAAAATCGAGTCCTGACATTTTATTCACAATTTCGTCCCATAATAATGACAAATTTTCATTAATTTCTACTCGAAAGAGACATTTTGTGATGGCTTGCGAAATGTAACTTCATGCTATATACATATATATCTACATAAAAATTGTTTTGCAAAACATTGCCATCCTGGAATAAGCCTTCAGGCAACTTGTGAAGTACCTGTCCTTAAGTCAAACTTCACAAGGATGATCTCTGCCCTTGCAATTGCAAACACAGCCTCACGTGTAATGTACCACTAACACACTAGCGAAGACCATTTGGAAAATTACACATTGGCATCATTTATTCTCTTCTTAGGCACTATTTGCTGCAGGAAACACGCTTTACCATGTCACTAATTATATTAACTTTGAGGTACGGCGCAAGATATTGCCCCACGTAAAAGTATACACAACTCTCAACAGTTTGCAGTTTGGCTGGTTCAATACAACCACTTCTTCCTTAAGAGCACAGATGTTGAAGTAGGTTTAGGTAGAAATCACAGCCTTTGCATTCAGTAACAGAGACTCCTCATAAGATGCCTTAATGATTTTCTCTAGGAGTCATTTCTCCAACTGGTCTGACGAGGTTCGTGCTTATTCATCCACAGGGAATGGCACAGAGCAAAGTGTCTCCCAGGCTGTACCTGGGGGTGCCTGTGCCAAGGGCCATGTTCTCATCAGTTTATACAAACACCTACGTGTATGTTTTTACATTATTTTTTTTTACATAATTTTACATGTCACATAATTTTTGTCCTTGTTTTGTTCTCCTCTCATCCCTCAAACAATGTGAGCGAACAGACTTTTGGAAATTCTAAACCTGTAGATTTGTACGTATGTTGATGAAGAAACCCTACCAGCTTATTGCTGAAAAACGCATCCACCCCGTCAGTTCTCAGTCCCTTATTTCCATTTGTTATATTGTGTCTTAGCTTAAATGTTGTCTAAATAAACTACAAGGCTTTACAAGACAGGGACTTGGCTTCAGAGAAATTAAATTACCATTATGGCAACAAGAAATTAAATTACACCACCATGACAACAACCACGCAGCCATCCTGCTACACATTCAAGCAGTCATGTTTAACTCTGTCCCACGCAATTCTGCCTAACCCCCTCCTCCCCTGCAGAGCTGACATCTCATCCAAATAATTTTCTCTGCTTCAGGTTGAGGTCAGTGTGGCAGCCCCCAACTCCAAGGATGCCAGCATTTAATCACAGCAAACTTCTTCTGCGAAGACAAGGGGGGGGCATGAGTCATTGCCAAAGTGTGCTAAAGGAGATGCAAAAATCTAGTGCCAAAATCAAGACATACAGATTGCAAGTATAAATTTGTTTACCGAAATGCTGGCTGGGAGTAAGCACTAGAGATGATCTAGACCAAACTCATTTGAAGTCATATTCAGGATTTTTTGTCTTTCTGTCTCGCAGATGTATGAGTGAGCATTCAAAAACGTGCCAAGTTTGGAGACTGTCACTGGCTGCAGTCTCTGAATAAGATGTGTGAGGCAGCATCCTCGAGTCTCCTGTCTCACGACCTCCCTCACCAGAGCTGACCCATTCAGGCACTATGGATTGAGAGTTCTACTCACAAAAAGCAGGTAACTCCCCCTTCCTTTTTTACTAGAGACCCCCCTGCATCATCTTTGGGGGGAAAAAAAACCCAAAACTCCCAGCTCCCCAGTAAAACTGACCCAACTTTTGCAAAGCCACCTAAAAAGCATACTGCTTTTTCAGTCAACAGAATGGGTGATTCAGCCCACTTCCTCTTCAAACGAGGAGAACTCACTACAGCACTCACTCTGGAAACACATCAAAATGTGTAAGACACATAAGCAAGGTGTGAACCTTACAGACTCCAGCCTCAACAGAAGCAGTGGGTTTAGTAGGCTAGCTGGACCATACTCTATTTTTATTTAAGACACTCTTCCCAATTTCTTTTCCTTCTTGGAAGTACTAATTTTGAGGCAGCCTCTGTAAAAAGTGCCTCATTAATTGTTTTTCAAAGGAAGATTTTAGAATGGGGGATCCTTACTTACATCAAGAACAGCAAACTTGACCCAGGGGATAAGCACAACGGTTTAATTCCTTTTTTCACAATGATTTCACCTTATCACTTGCCTCTGCAAAGACGTGACGGGCAAACTAGAGATGTGTCTGAAGAGCCACACAGCTCTCAGCAAGGCAAAGGCACCCGCCCTTTTTGCTACAGGGAACTCCCAGATACATACATCCAGTCCAGTTTCATACATGCCCAAACAGATATGGATTTCCCAACCCTCTGGCGTGAGTTCCCTGTTCTAATTCTAGATGATGTCCAGGGCAAAGACCTGCAAGATTTCCTCTTGCACAGCTGTGAAGAAGCTAATAAACTCTCTGAATCTCCTGCTTTTTTTTTTTTT